>OX235274.1:130771630-131371630 GCA_944472155.2 Trichobilharzia szidati
CAAACCCGAAGAATTTGTATCGATTCATGTCGGAAAGGAAACCAACCAACCAAGGGGCTTGCGCCTTAGTAGGCCAAAACGGTCAATATCTCACTAGTCTGGAGATGGCTGAAACATTCAGTTTAGCCTTCGCCAAACAGCTAAACAGCAATGTGGGTATTACCGTTACGAACCAAAATGGTGGCATGACTATTTCACAGGAGGAAGACCAAACAGCCACCCCTCAAATAAACCCTGCAATAGTACTGAGAAAGCTGCAGCGACTCATACCTGGGAAGTCCCCAGGTTGTGATGACATCAGGCCATCTGTTCTGAAACAGTGCGCCGAAGCTCTCTGTAGGCCTTTATGCGACTTGTTCCAACACTCCATGGAATCGGGGAAACTGCCAAAGGAATGGAAAAGAAGCATCCTTTCTCCGATCTTCAAGGGTGGGGATAGGCAAAATCCCACCAGTTATAGACCAGTAGCTCTACTCCCAGTGGTATCGAAAGTACTGGAAAGTATTATTGATGATCACATCAGGGAATATCTGGATAGGTCTAATATACTCCATGAAGCCCAACACGGTTTCAGGAAAGGAAGATCCTGCGTCACTAACTTATTATCAGCTTGGGACGATTGGACATCATGCTGGGATATGAAAGTTCCTGTCCATGTGATCTTTCTAGACTTTGAGAAGGCATTTGACACTGTTCACCATGACCTTCTCTTACACAAAATAAGCCAGGTAGGTCTAGGTAAACCACTTCTGTCATGGTTGAAGGACTACCTAACTGAAAGGCAATTTTGCACCAAGGTCAGTCGAGTCCGATCATCTTGGCACAGCTCGTCATCAGGAGTGTCGCAGGGTTCTATCCTGGGACCACTGATGTTCTTGATTTTTATCAATGATTTACCATGCCGTCTAAGCTGCCCGACTCTTTTATACGCTGATGACGTAAAGATATGGAGGGCGGTAAAGTGTCCGGAGGACTCAGATAGGCTGCAGGCAGATCTAAGGCTTCTGGAAGACTGGGCGGTAACCAGTGGAATGGCTTTCAACCTGAAAAAGTGCAAAGTAGTGAAGTTACGCACCTGTAGACTGCAGAATGCAAGTTACACCCTGTGCAATGAAAGCTTGTCCTGCTCAACGTCGGAACGTGACTTAGGTCTAGTTCTAACGGAGAAAATGGACACAAGCGTGAATTACACGGGGGATGTAGCGAGGGCATATGCGGTCATACACTTTACACATAGACAATTAGGTGCACTCACTCCTGAGCTCTTTCTAAGGTTGCATAAAACATACGTCAGACCGCATCTTGAAGTGCATAATATCATTGCACCCCCACTGCTTAAAAGAGACGCCAGCCTCTTGGAAAGAGTCCAACGATGGGCAACAAAAGGAGTAGTTGGTCTTCGAAATAAACCATATGACGAAAGGCTGAAGAAATTAGGCCCATTCACACTCAGTTACCGTCGTCTGATGGGGAATTTAATTACTGCCTACAAAATAACAAATGACTAGAATCACCCAAACAAAGGTGTTCTGCCATTGAGTAGGTATAGGCTCCCTCGTGGAAATCCTAGAAGGATAGCTCATCAGAGGGCAAGGACCCGGGTGCGCTCCCACTTCTTCTCCCTGCGGGTTTGCCGTCCCTGGAATTCCTTACCGGCAGATGTAGCTATGGCACCATCTGTGGACGCCTTTAGGCGAAGGCTGGACAACCATGCAGCGACACAAGGACTGTATCCAAATGGCCTATCCCCTTAAAATCGCATATACCATTCAAAGGTAGACAATTAAACTGGTCGTTTTACTTCTTCACATTCCCTTCAGTCTTACTCTCCTGACAGCTTTAACTACACTTATTATTATTATTATCATTATCATTATTACTGCCATATATATATATGTATACCGGTTGACTGACTGTTGTTACGTTTTCTTATTTTTTCTCTGTCTGTTAGTCTGAATACCTTTACTGATTACATCTATTATTATTATTATTATTATTATCTCTTTTCCATTGACGACGATACCGAAAGACTAACTGGTGAAAGGATCAACTCCATTCACAGTAGTAACAGTCTTAACACACACTTCATACTACAGACGCCATATAATTAATCCCAGCACTACTCCTGTTGGAGTCAACCAAAGCTACGACAGCCGAGTGGCGGGACGAGCTACACAGACGTTTACCAAAGATCAGGAACCTCTACCTCACAATCAAGAGGCGAGCGCAAAGAAATCAAATTGGTTTATACTAGCTCGTAAAAACGATATTGGATATTGGATATTGGAAGGTCGTGTATTTCTCGAAGAAGCGACAAAGAAGAGATATCATAATGACGGACAAGTTTGGGCTTCAGGTTAGATAGAAATATGTCACATGATCTGCTGACAACTGATCTCTTATTTGAAGATCCTTGACGAAGAGGAAATATCATGCAGAAAACTCTGCTGAAGATTCTGTACATTATTAATACAGTATATACAAACGTCATTACCTAATTGTATGTAATAAGAGATGGTTATAGCATTGAGAAACAGTGTAATTGGGATGTTGTCCAGACACTGACATAGACGTTCTGTGAAAATGTGCATATGGTTACTACTGCGAACTTTTCAGAATACATATAATCCGGTAATCAGAATTCAGACGGAAAACGGTTGATTAATCGTAGAAAATTGCACTGAAAGCCATTGTCGACATGATAGTACACTTGATAATTGTCGAGTATGTGTTGTAAGAATGTCTCGTAGTCAATACGCAGATGATCTCTAAAGAAGTCATACTGTGGTGATGTGATACAGACAATGTGTGCCAACGGAATACTATTCTCCCATATTCCAGCAGTTATATACTGCATTAGCGACAGAATACTGTGTATATTTGAACATTCTATTTCATGTCCTTTTATGTAAACCGAAATCACACGCTCAGTGGTTGGTTAAAGAATATAAACTGTACATATATGAACAGAGGTTTGATCAATGAAAAATACACTTTGCCTCCCGTGTCTTGCTTTCTGTTGTTACAGTACTATGATTGATAGATACATTCATCCAGGTGACTGTAGATTATGGTAATTTGAGAGCCTCTGACACTCCTGACACTGTTCTTTAACCTACTCCATACTTTAACCGTTATCCTAATTTTAACCTTAAACCTAACCTTAACCCTAGAGTGTCAGCCTTGATCTCAAAAGCCATAGCCCTAGCTAACAGTACAGATTTCTAGAAAAAGTAACTCGGGAATAAGTAGAATAATGTATTTACCCTCTTCAAGTAAAAAAAGGCAGACAAGATTTGATTTGGAATGACCCTGTGTACCATTCTCTGTATCTGACTGGTTCTTGAAGCTCAGCTTTTGAAAACAATTTAACTTTCGATAAGATATTTTAACTCTTTCAACAGTCATTCTCATACATGTTCACATTATACGTACAAAATCACTTATACTCCTAACTTATATCTTGCTTTGAATACTATTCATATAATGATAATAAAATGAAAATATGAAGTACAGTGTAGTTTGATTACAAATTTCAAAGTTTCAATTAAACTCACACGAAAACCATTTTCAAATACCTCCTGCCAGACAACAGGTGTAATACCACCTGAATTTGCAGTCATATTCTGAATGATTTCTGTGAGCTGTTCAAAATAATGATTTTCTAGTTTATTGTAATCTTGGTCAAATCCATTCTCTTCCATGAAGTTTTGGATCTCCATGTCTTCTTCCCTATCAAATAGAACATGACGTTTCTTATTGTACATACAATTTTTGAAGGGTTGTTTTGTACAGTTTTGCAATGATTTCAATTTAGACCGCTAACTGACTGAGATCGGCTAGGAAACTATTGAAGACTAACAGGAAATACTGCCTAGATGTTTCGGCGTAACTTGGGGCTCTTTGGGGAACGCACCCCCTTGGCCCCTGCTAGCAATTGAACCCTGGGCTTTTGGGTTACTGGTGAAGTCCGTCGACTCTTAGTTCACCGAGGCCAAATCTTCTAATGGTTGTGCCATATACTGGAAACTGACAAAAACTAGAATTCATGGGCCATTAGTTTTCGTCCAGTGACTCGTAGGCTGACCTGTCTTAGGTTCATTCCACTGTAGTGTGACGGGTGCGCACATCTGAAGTGTATCGAACAAGGACGAAACGGCTGTGAGATACTCCTTAATCTTTAGTGTTCCGCTGTCTGAGATCAATCCGTGATCTAAATCGATATAAATATGTATAAATGATACTTTAGAACTCACAAACATCTTGAATTAGACATGTCATGAGTACCGATGAAAGCCTCGTGAAACCTTCTGCATAATGTAGTTTTTCCACTGATGAATTACACACTAATATTCATTAATGTCTGTAGGTGTTTGTGTATGCGTGTATATGTCAGACTTTCATTCATTTAAATCAAACAGCAACAAGTATGATGGATTTTGACGAAAGGCTCATATTGTAACTTCCATGGCGTCTGGAATTGAACGTGGGCCGCGTGACTGGCTGGCAAGATTTCTAAACAAGTGATGCGAATCAACATGACATTGGCTAAATAAATATCTGGCTGACATACTGAAGTCATAGGTGTTTTGAGTTTTGTTTCAACGGGTAGGCAGTCGACCAGGCTCAGATGCCCCTCCAATGTTCTGGTAAGACACATATCCTCTTCACTTCAGTCATACTAGCCAAATAAATCCTAGAACAATTTATTCAGATAACCTCAAGATTTATTAAATATCTTCCACATCACCGTGAGCTTCTGGATGGCTGATTCCTTTTCATTCTTAGTTTGTTAAAATTATTTGCAGGTTGGCCAGTGTATTGAATAAGTGTGGAATTAGGTAAGGTGGGTGCTGTGTAGAATATAGCAATCCAACAAAGTACCACACAGCCTTGCCTATTATTATTATTATTAAGATTCTAATAAGTTCCAAATGGAAAATAGGTCTTCAGCAACGCACCTTCATTTCATCCTGTTCTCTGCAGTTCTCTTTATTTTGCTCCACGACTACGCGTTATCTTTCCTCCCCTCCTAAAACGATTTCTCTCCAACAACCAACTCATCGTTTTCCATTTGTGTTCCACTCGATGGTCTTCCTAGGTTGCACTGTCACTCAACTGTTTCTCTCGTATGTGTCCAGTCCATCTCCATTTACTTCAGAATGTTTCTTGGGCAATGGGTTCTTGATTGATTCGTTCATTGGCAGAGGTCATTATCGCTCATCCTTTTTGGCCAGCAATCTTATCTTCATTATGAATCAAATTCAGCTGTTGATGGGATTCTGTGTCAGCCTGTTGAGAATGCTTTCCATAACGCCACAAATCTCTGAACCACATAGAAGAAATCACTAAATTGCAATAGTGTTAAAGATCCAGGCCTTGTTCCTTATGCTTATTGTAACAGATTTCCGCATGAGTTTCAGAGTAATCACCCAGGTAGGTGGATGGTTAAGGGAGGTTGTTTCTTTCAAATTTCTCCTATTTATGCTGGCTGATTGTTGTCTGTTTTTGTTGTTGTTGCCAACGCTTTTGGCCAGGAATCTTCATCATCTCTGTTCTCTCTATGTTCACCTGGTGTGCTATCTTCTCTGGATGATTCTTCTATCGCCAACTTGTTGCTTTTCGTTTGCATATCTTCCAGTTTGTAGGAAATCAGACATATGTCATCGGCGAAGTCCAGATCCTCCATGTCATTTTTGCGTGATTCCATTCGGTCGAAGTTTTTCATCCAGGGCGTAATTGATTCTCTCTTTAATATACTGAATTATAATTTCAACAAAAATCGCCAAACTTACCATGTATGACGATCATACTTATTGCCGCCTAAGTGTAAAAAGCTATCGGGGAATACACTCAGAATTTCTTGGAATAAACTTGAAAGAAACGTCCATACGTCCTCACCGACTGGTCTTATTGGTCCATCATGTGATGTACCCGATAGTAGTTCAGGATGACTTGCACCCCAGGACAGAGTATGACCTATAAAATAGAAATAGATGCAGTCATTATATAGTGTGCTCATGAGACTGGAAGAAATGCAGTAGGTAACATCTCACGAAAAGTCATTTGTAATGGTCAAATATTGATTGATGCCAGTGTAGTTGATATGTCTTGGTTTTTGCAGAATGCAATAACTTCCACATAGGAATTAACTGGATGCCCGCCAGAACAAGCTAGGCTCACGAAAGGCAAATCATACGCTGAGCAAATTGCAACTCAACGCGTCATCATCACAGAACAAAGCATAGAATGGCAGTCAAACCTCTCTCTACCTCAACTTCGTCAACTTCGAAAAGGCCTCCAACAGATAACGTTGACCGAGGAATAATTTCGGAACTACTTCAACACTACTGCGTGCAGTACTCAAGTCTTCATCAACCTCATTTAACGTCTGGCTACATGATAGTGATACGTGTCAGGTGGTCTACAACAGAAAACGCAGAAAGGCGTTCGAAGTGAATACAGGAGTAAAACAAGGCTGCTTGCCTATTATCACCAGAGATGGTATTCTTAATTTTGGTGGACTGGATTATGCGTCAGAATCTACTTAGGAGTGAAAAGACGGGAATAAGTTGGCGCGATAAGAAGACTCTAGAAGGTCTGAACTTCGTGCGTGGATGATTCGTGTTTAGTGTCACACAGACTCGAAGACTTGCAGGCGAAATCCAAAAAACTGGCTGGAGAAGCTGGCAGACAGCGAAGACAGGACTCCAGGTGAACATAAGGAAGACGGCGGCGCTGACGATAACCAACCAACAGCAATAGCAACAACGACCAGCACCAATTAACATTACCGGTAGAGACCTGACACAGGTTACATCCTTCACTTTTCTAGGCAGCGTCGTTTCATCTACAGACAGCCAACGTGAGGATGTGAAAGATAACCAAGATTGGAACAGTAACACGAACCATCATCACTCTTTAAGCATCGGGGACATTGGTTGCACTCAACATATAGAATACGATTCAGATTTTCAACACTAATGTCAAGTTGATTAGTTCTTCTGCATGATTAAAAGACTTGACTGACGTGCCAAACAGGCTACTGCAGACAATTATCGACGGGCAATCAGGTGGTCGGCAGGAAACAATCAGCAACTAGGAACTCTAGTAGCCCAACGAACCGTCGAAGAACCCATAACCAAACAATCACTGAGAGGTAAATGGAGATATATGGGAGATGTAGGGAGTGTTGGGTGACATCAAATCCTGATACCCAGGGTGGAACTGTAATGCAAAACGATGATTTAGGCGTTGCAGTGTGACAAAGAAGACGTAATATAAGAGGACATAATACCTTGTGCGCAATCGTGGTGCCAGCTATAAGCAAATTCCGAGAACAGGTTAAAATGAAGATGCACTTTTGAATTCCTACGTTACACTCAGGACCTAAGGGAATAATAATAGTAACAAGAATACTGCTCTTTACTCACCTGGAGTATCAAATTCAATCATGATTCGAACTCCTCGTATTCGAGCATATTCTATTATCGACTCGATTTCATCTTTTTCATACACATACAAGTGTGGATGATATGCTCCCTGAAAAACGAATTACTTGATATTTCAAAAATAGATTTCCACCGCTGAAGACAATTCAGGATACACTGAGGAATCATACGGAAAGGCTTCATCATCTGTCATGTGCCAATGTAGCACATTCATTTTCACCATCGACAAAGCATCCTTTGTTTATATTTGTTCATTAAACATTGGCGGGAAATCAAACACATAACTTACAATCACATTTTGTATTGTCTCAATTGTCAAATAATGCCTAGCTGTATCAATCATCATTCCTCGATGTGGGAATCGTGGTGAATCTTCAATATGACAAATAAACATCACATTCTGGTGGAATTTTCAAGTGACTTTTTCATAAAACACATTACTTGATTATGTGTAGCTTTATACAATGATTGAAGGATAGTCTCAAGAGCGTGCAGTGTTCCCCATATCTCATGTGATTGAATATACAAAGTATTCCGAGATATATCCAATATATCTAAAGGAATCACAATGTTGTAGAGCACTACTCGAAAACACCACTGGTCGTCAATTCAACTTACATGACTCATCCATTGAATAATATGGCCATAATTTACTCTCCCTTTCATCACATCCTTCTGAGATTACAATCGCCATCTTTGATATTGTACAGATTTCGAACTGGGGGAATAGCAGCACAGGATGGAGCATATTTAATCGTGACATGAAACGTTTTATGGCTTCTTCAAGAATATGACATGCTGAGTAATTATGCTCAATGTTCAATGTGTTACTAATTTTACATAAATCATTTTTATTGAAGTATTGTTCCACTTTCGGTATTGTAGCCAATAACAATGTCGTTAAGTGGAATAACAGTGAGAAACACAAAAGAATCTTATAAACCTTCATTGATGGATGAGTTTATTTAAACAAAACAAATGTGAAATTATACAGTAATCGGATGAGCTGATAGTTCTTAGTATTATTCTAGTCAGTTTAAAAATACTCTGAAGGGTTCAATGTTTCGAAAGAACATTGAATAATTGAATGAATCAGTTTTCAAAATGTGTTTAAAGTCTTTTGAACTGATTTCAAGTCCAAAGGTTGAGTAAATTGTTGGGCATAGAAGTTACCCCATTAAAATCACATCAGAACTTTACAGAGAAATGATTGAAGTTCAATAAGCATCTTTTTTGTTATACTGTATCATGTAGTGTGAATATGTTTGAATTAACGAAAAATAGAACTTCAAAAGATCGCGAACCTTTTAGAAAATAACATGACAAAATGACTGTTTTTAAGAAGGCACAGCGATTGAAGTGGGCGGTTATATGGCAAATCTGTGTTTTGAAGTGGCGCCACCTCCTCTATCCAGTGGTTATTAGGGCGTATCAGTAAATAGGTCAAAATATACCAGCATGATTTCATGAAAATCCAAAAGTTTGTGTTTACCTTTGAACCTACTTCATCCTTTAATCTATTGCACTGAGTAGATATCAGTATCAGGCGACATTTTGTGATGAGAGTGTAGCGATTGTAACGCAGTTCAAGAATATAATACTACGATAATGTGTAAGTCAGAAGAAAATATTATATGCGAAGATTCACCATAGAGATGAACTATGTTGCCACAAGGTGGAGGGATATACAATAAAGTCCCCCCTCGATTAAAGGCTACAGCTGGACGATACAAAACACAAGAGTGATTACTGAAATATGTAGGCATATTTTCATTTTTTCTTAAAGTTTTCTTAAAGCTTCTCTGTGCTGTTTCCATAACACACTTTTAACCGAATATTCGCTACTATTTGTGCTGGATGTGGCTGTCAACTAGCGTACAGCTACACCTCGTCAGTTCACCGTTGGAAGACGGAATTTTGCACATACAAATCTTCGAATTGCACATCACTGTCTGATCGACAAAGTTTACGCACTGAGTTTACTAGTGTACTAGCAGATCCTAAGTCCTGAGAAGAAGGAAGGTTGTGTGTGGAGCTGGATAACATGTCACAGAATATCAACCAAATATCTAAAGAAACGTCAAAGCACAGGAACAAAATCCATAAGATAAAATTCTTCTTCTCTGAAATTGGTGACAAGAACTGACGTGAACTAGTGAGAGCCTTCGGCACGCCAGTTAACCGATGTGTCCAATTCAGATGAAAAAGAAAACAGGTTTGGGGACGTGGAGATTACACATGATTTCCGAAGTTCAGAAGGCTACTTAGGTTGACAAATAAATGAGAAAATATTGCACGGAAGTGCTAGAGATCTCTGAAGGTTGGTGGTGGAATGGATGTGGACTATCCAAATAATCGACTGGATATTCAGTAATCTACTCCGGTCTGGTCACTCAAACGACAATCAGGAACACACTGAAGCAGTGAGTGGCTATCATGATGACACCGGTGGCAGCCAAAGCCTTCATGCAATGTGAACCAATTTTATCCTGCAGGATCATGACAGCAAGATTCAACTCAGGAGGAAGGAAGATAGGTCACAATCGTCCAATACTACGCACAGTGCTAAACACAACACGGAACAAGAGAAGAAGGAAGATTTCGATAGACAAACACAAAAAGCGGTGGATAACACAGTCGAAATGGCGACATCAGAATCCTAATTTGTGATACGAAGGCAAAATTGGGAGCAGATAATAAAGGAAGAGATTTCATTATGGTTCGAGAAAAATCTCAATGAAATCACTGACAACGGAGAACCCTTTTCAGACTTCTATAAACCTCAATGACTTAGTGACTGAAGGCGGCGTGCATTAGCACAAAGATATACACAAGGAACTATATGTTCCACCTAAAAGATAAACTAGCTACAATCAACAGGGAAAAGTAAGAGACACAATGCAGCATCAATGAAAAAACCTTTGTGAAAGAACACTGCAACTCTCTGGAATCAATGGTGAGAAACATCTATCTGCACAAATGTCCTAGGAAGGATGAAGAGGCAAGAAAAGGAATGAGGTTCTACAAACACCTGGAAGCTATTAGAGGACAGAGGAATGGTGAAACAGAAGTTAAACTAATGCAAGTATAGACAGCGGAAGAAGAAGCAGAGTTTAGTCTCCAGCGCGTCGAATAAAGAGGTGAAGAAGAGTGTTAAATAAGACAAAAGACAGTCCTGCAACACACTGTCAACTGAAACAGATCAAGTGGCAGGTAACTGAGACCTCAGATCAGTATATAAGTGAACTAGGTCCTTATAGTTTAAGAGGTCAGCACAGAAAACACCAATGGAAGACAGCGAAGTGGACTGAATTATCAGGTAGTAAAACTGCAGAAAGTGATGGCCTGATCACTCTACAGAACTCCTAAACTGACCACTACCTACAACTTGTCCAGAGATATATCCAGCAGTCACAGTAATGCCAGTGACCATCAGCCGTCAAACAAGAGCTGAAATTATAAATGTTACAAAGAAACCGAAAGCCAGCAGGAGCAGGTGAAATTCCTCCTGAAGCAATGAAAACTGCCCAAGAGATCATAGAGTATATCCGCACAACAAAATTGCCGAGAGTTTGGAAGGAGGGAAAAGTACTGACTGATTAGAAGAAAGGCCACCTTGTCAAACTACTAAAGAAGGGTTACTTGGACCTTCGTAACAACTGGCACGGAATGATGCTCTTCTCCACGCCAAGCAAAATACTAAGTTGCGTCATCCTGGAGAGAATAAAAGGTGATCTAGATGTAAAATTCCACCCGGAACAAGTTGGGTTCAGGAAACGCAAATCAGATACTGGTCAATTTGCAACGCATCATCGAACAGAGCATAGAATGGCAGTCAAATCTTCATCTAGACTCTATGGATTTTGAAAAGTCTTCCAAAGGTATTCATTGTGAAGCGATTTGTAAACTGATTGAACACTGAGGGTTTCTTTAAACGCCTAACAGCCTCATTCAGCAGAAATGACAGTGCTACATGTCAAGTAATCCACAACTGAAAAGTCCGTGAAGCCTTTGAAATAAATGTAGGAGTTAGACAAGGCTGCCTTCTACTACAGATGCTCTTCCTAATTGTGGTGAACTGGACGATGCAGAGAACCGTGCGTGGGTATCAAGAAGACAGGAATACATTGAATGGACAAGAAGACTGTTGAAAATCTGTAGTTTACTGATGAATTGAACCTCGCCTAGATTACTAGCTAGCTAGTTTTCTAGCCAGTCTCAAGCCCGGATAAAGGGGGGAGGTCGGGGCGTGCTGCTAGCAACTCCACCCCCAAAACTTAACCAAATTGCTGCAGAAACTTCAACGCACACATGTAAATTAAAAATTCTAAAAGTATAAACAATAACCTTATTTTTCGCTGGAATCGAGGAAGTGAAATGACGCAGGCTGGTGAAAGTCTTCGGGAAGCCAGTCAGCCGATGTGCCTCCTTTCGATGAACGCAAAAATAAGGATGGGGACGTGGAATGTTCGTACAATGTACGAGACTGGAAAGGCTGCCCAGGTAGCTGCAGAAATGAGAAGATATGGAATAGACGTGTTGGGAATCTGTGAGAGCAGATGGAACGGATGTGGAAGGAGCCAACTATAAACTGGAGAAACAGTAATCTATTTCAGTCACCCAGGGGACAACCACGAGCACACCGAGCGTGTGGCCATCATGATGTCACCAACAGCAGCCAAAGCTCTCATGCAGTGGGAACCAATCTCCTTCAGGATAATGACAGCCAGGTTCAACTCAAAAGGAAGGAAGGAAAGCTACAGTCATTCAATGCTATGCGCCTACAAACTTCTCAGAACAAGAGAAGAGGGAGGATTTCTACAGACAACTACAAACAGTAATGGACAACGTCCCAAATGGCGATATCAGAATCCTGATGGTTGATAGGAATGTGAAGCTAAGAGGAGACAATACAGGAAGAGAACTCACCGTGGGTCGTGAGGCCCTCCGTGAAATGAAAGACAATGGTGAACTCTTCTCAGACTTCTGCGACTTCAATGACTTGGTGATTGGTGGCAGCGTGTTCAAACACAAGGATATACACAAGGCAACATGGATTTCACCAGATGGACACATCAAAAACCAGATAGACTTCCTTTCAATCTCAAGGAAGTGGAGACGGAGCCTAGCGAGCACAATGTGGAGGAGAGGAGCAGATGTGGGTTCAGACCACTATCTAGTACAAGGGACTTTCAAAGTGAAGCTGAAAGCCTCGAGGACAGCTGGGGATAGGCCACAATGCAAGTTCAACACTCGAAAGCTGAAGGACACAACCACAAATGACACTTTCACTGCAACTGTCAGAGCAAAGCAGGACACACTACGTGGCATCACTGAGGAATCATCCGTGGAAGACCATTGGAACTCTCTGAAGGTGATTTACAACGAAACGTGTTCAACTGTTTTAGTAAGAAAGAAGACACTAGAGAAGGAATAGCTCTCAACGGACACTTGGAAGTTAATAGAGTAGAGGAGAATGGTGAAAGAGAAAATGATTCAATGCAAAGACAGACAAGAGAAGGAGACGCTGAGTTCAACTTACACAGCACTGGACAAAGAAGTGAAGAAGAGTGCCAGGAAGGACAAAAGAAAATTCTACGACAACCTGGCTACTGAAGCTGAGAAGGCAGCAGGCAAAAGGGCCCTGAGGACACTATATCAGATAACCAAGTCTCTATCCGGGAAGAGACCAACACAAGTGAAACCTATAAAAGACAGTCAAGAGAACCTAATTATGAAGGAAGAAAGACAGATCAAACAGTGGGCGGATCACTTCAAAGGACTTTTTAACTGACAACCACCTGCAACCAGTCCATAAATACCAACAACAGCGCGTACTCAACTGCAAATTGTCACCGATGCAATCAAGCTTCTGAAAGCTGAAAAAGCAGCTGGACCAGATGTAACACCCCCGGAAGCACTGAAAGCGGACCCAGAGACGACAGCAGATATGCTGAGTCCATTATTGCAAAAGGTCTGGAAGGGGGGAAAGGTGCCTACTGACTGGAAGAAAGGTTACCTCGTGAAACTACCAAAGAAAAGAGACAAAGGACTCTGCAAGAACTGGCGAGAAATCATGCTCCTGTCGACGCCAAGTAAAATCCTGAGTCGCATCATCCTGGAGAGAATCAAGGACACACTGGATAAAGAACTCCGATCAGAACAAGCTGGATTCAGGAAAGGCAAGTCATGTCCTGACCAAATTGCTACTCTACGCATCATCATCGAAAAAAGCATGGAATGGCAATCAAATCTCCACCTCAACTTTATAGACTTTGAGAAGGCCTTCGACAGCGTTGACCGCGAAGTAATTTGGAAACTACTAGAGTACTACGGCGTACCCCAAATATTCATCAACCCCATTCAACAGCTGTACGACAACGGCACATGTCAAGTGATCCACAACAGAAAACTCAGCGAGGCGTTTGGAGTAAACACAGGAGTCAGACAAGGGTGCTTATTATCAACAATGATATTCCTAACTGTGGTGGACTGGATTATGCGTCAGACAGTGGGAAACGAGAAGACAGGGATATCCTCGACCAACGTGAAGAACCTAGAAGACCTGGATTTCGCGGATGACTTGTGTTTGATGTCACACAAAATTGAAGACTTACAAGCGAAAACCGACAAACCGGTCGAAGAAGCAGCAAAGACAGGACTCCAGGTGAACATAGACAAGACGGAGGTTATGAAAATAACCAACCAACAACAACAACATCCAACGCCGATCACCATCAACAGGAAGGATTTGAAAGAGGTTACCTCATTCTTTTATCTAGGGAGGATTGTTCCAACTACCAGAGGAACTGACGAGGATGTCAAATCGGGAATCGAGAAGGCGAGAAACACATTCATCAACCTGAAACCAATCTGGAAATCTTCGTCACTCACCATCAACAACAAAATTCGGATTTTCAATACAAGCGTCAAGTCAGTCAGTTCTTCTATGCGGATCAGAAACTTGGCGAGTCACCAAGAATATTTCCAACAGGTTGCAGACCTTGATCATCAACTGTCTTCGTTCTATACTCAAGATCAGATGGCCGGAGAGAATCACCAACAAGAAACTATGGAAACAAACGAAACAAGAACCAATCGCCCAACAAATATGCAGGAGAAGTTGGAGATGGATTGGACACTCGCTGAGGAGTTCACTGGGTGACATCGCGCCAGCGCTCGAGTGGAACCCGAAAGGGAAGTGGCGAGTGGGACGGCCAAGGGTGACATGGAGGAGATCGTGTGAAGAGGAGCTGAAACAGTATGGACTAACATGGACGCGAGTGGATGGTACAGCAGTAGACAGAAGCAAATAAAGACATTCAGTTGAAGCCCTATGTTCCACTAGCAACCCAAGGGAACAATAATAATAAAATAAATAAGTAGGAGACCTGGGGCGTCTGGTATTGTGAGGACGTCAAGTAGCGCCATCGCAAGAGATTTTTGTGCCTCATTCACGTGTCATTTCCTACTTCCACTTCTCAAATTTCTGTTCTTCATGTAACCACAATCTGCAAGCCAATCCACTTTACTATTCTCGAGCGATAATCTTGAGCGTAAGCAATATTACATTTCTGGAAATAACCCGTGACACTATTTTGCCGATTTGATGGTGATGGCATCACTGTATGCTGGTAGGTGCTCAACATCAGTCCCATTAGAAGCTCTGCCGAGCTTCTTTTCTTTCCTGACGTCGGCCTCGTGTGGTATCCAAAGAGAGAGTGTTGTGTTGTTTTTGGTGTAGTTCTTCCCTCTGCTTTTACTACAGCTATTCTGAGGGTATTCATTAAAACCCTTTACTTGTCCAGAAGACTGGGTGATAAGGGAGCGTCTGCACCCATGGCACATCGTTTCTTCAGTGAAAATCTTTAAATATTTGTGGAGTGAACTGATTACCGCCGTCGGAGATAATGGTCTCCTGAATTCCGTGGTATGCAGAGCTTTCAGATAATGCTTTTGTGACACGACTAGCCGAAGGCAGAGGTAACTGGCGTTATTTCTATGCACTTTGATTAAGCATCTACTAGAATCAAATAATAAACACGATTAACCTGCCCAGCGAAGTTCAAGTGTGGTCGTGACTATAGTTGTGATGACAGCCATGCCTTCTGTTGCTTTCATGGTGAGCTTTTTACAAGGTCTTGACGTAAGTGGCACCAACTCATGGATTCTGTCATATCAGTAAACATATCTTCTGGTGACAGATTTCATGTGCGCGTTTCCTGGATGCCCATAATGAAGCTGTTTCAGCATTGTTTCTCGCAAAGTCGAGTATTGCCACTTGTTCCCCTAACATTAGGCGATTATTATTGATACTGGGACTGTGACCTCGGCGAAATAGTTATTTGAGATCATGTTTTGGGGCAGATACTGGCCAGAAACTTCCAACGACGCTCATAGCTTGTTGAAGAGTCTCATCTCTTTCTGTAGCCTGTCTTATTTGCTCTTCTGCAATCGGCTGCCACATAATGGTGCACGCCAACAAATTCTGTGCTTAACTCTCTGCCTTTGAGGAAGCAACAACCGTTTCATCGTTCGAGGGAGGATAGACGCCGATTAGTCGTAAGAGGGAATCTGCGTGGCCAAAACCTTGTGTGCGGCTACATTTTATATTGAAATCGTACCCCAGTAATGCCACTGCCAACCGCTGTAGTCTGTTTGCTGAATGAACTGTTATACCTTTCTTTGAACGAAAAACAGAAATGTGAGTCTTGTGGTCTGTCAGCAAAGTGAATATCCTGCCGTAACTAAACTTGCGAGGCTTTCAGACTAGGTAGAATAAGGCAAAAGCCTTCTTTTCTATTTGTGAGTAACGCCTTTCTGCTGCAGAGAGTGAGCATGAGATGTGGATGACAGACTTTCGAGTTCTATCAGGATATTGAAACAATAGTACGGCAACAACTCCTGTTACCGAAACGTCTGCTAAAACTATAACGGGTAGTTTAGGATCTCAGTGTGTAAGCAGCGATTTGTATTCAAGCATACCATTCAGTCACTGAATGGCTTCGTCTCACTTTTCGGATCAGGCCCAAGGATGATGTTTATATAACAGCCGGTTCAGTGGTTCGCTAATTGTGTGCAAAGCGGGGTAGAAAACCTGAATTATAACTGATCATACTCAGGAAAGAACGAAGTGTTTGCACGTCTTTCTGTAATGGCATCTGTTGGATCGATTTTATTTTCTGTGGGTCAGGTGGTCGTCCATAAGCGTCAAATATCAACTCCAAATACTTGACGATCTGTAGGCTGAGCTGGCATTTTTCTACTCTGAAACGCGATCCGCTGAAGCCATTTTCTGCAGCTTAACTCATATTCGCTCTCTTAAGTCCCATGGGTAAGCTGCGACAATCAGTAGACTGTCTAAAGGATTGGCAGTTCCTGGAATCTCAGCTAAAAGTATTATTTTGTAAATGGTGGCGGCACTCTTAATACCAAAAGATAGCGTGTTGTATTCAGATAGTCCTCGATGGCTGTTCAGGGTTAACCACTCACGGCACCCCTCTAAAAATCCGACCTGCAAGAATTCGTCAAGCAAATCAGTTCAGGGTAAAACGATCCCAACATTTAGAGTACTATATAGGTCGTCTGGAGTAGGTAATACTAGGACTGCATTTAGGCTTGTTGGGAAATAGGAAAAGTACGAATGGTAGCATTTGCTTTCTTAATGACAATAATAGGGGTCGCTCATTATGAGTGGTTCCCTGAAGCCGTGATTCCGGCTTCTTCTAATCTTTTCAGATCAGCTTGCACCAGCTGTTGCGAATCGTAAGGGACGGGCCTTTTCGGGCAAAAACCTGGTGTGGTGTTGGGTCGTAAACCTAAACGTGCTTTCATTGTCTTTTAGATTCCCACTTCCTGATGGAGTTAAGACTTGAATTCTTGAGGTAGTCTTGACGAATCCTTCAATTCAGCTCTGCTTCGTATGCATTGGAGGTAGATTTCTGAGAGCTGTAGGCTTTCAAACTAGTCCAGACTAAACAAATCCAGGTTTGAATTACTTACAAAACTGTGCCGATAATATAGATTTCACGGAATCCGGCGCTGCACTTCAACTGCGCGGTCGAGGGAAGTTTTCCATTACGTGCACTAACTGCTGCCTGATCTGCCTACTGAACGGTGGGCCATCTCAATGTTTCAAGTAACCCCTTTGATATTGTTGTCACACCAGATGTCGTGTCTTTTTGCAGACGTGCCGGATCTCATTTGACTACCAGCTTAATGAATTAACGCGGAGCAGGCGTGTTGATGTGATATGCAGCCGTGAAACTCATAGCTTTTGGCGCAATATCTATCTCTGCGTCCAATGGTTTGGCATCGTTGACATTAATTGTGTTTGTATGGATATGATCTTACATAATGCCAAGCCACATGATGCCGGGATGCTGAAGGCGGAATCTGCCCCGATAGTTCTGGATGCAGCTCAACAACTTCGGCTACATTTTGGCCGCCAAACTGGATCAATGTAGTATCTTTGTGAAGGTTGGTAAGTCGCTGATATTCTTCACCGATGTCTTTCACCGTCATTTACGAGTCATGCTCAAGTCAGTTGAATAATCGTGTTCCTATGTCGGGGAATTTGGAAGACTGCAAGCCACAAATGAAGATAATAACATTGAATTGGTCTTCTATTAGCAACTTTAACTTGAATCGCTCACATTGCTAATTTACAGCACCAAGTTGAGAATGAATGTCGCCGTTTTCGTTCAGTATGAGTTCTATTCAGTCGTGACGAATGTTGAACAAAGGCCTATGGTCACCAGCCAGCTGAACGAGTGTTCGGACAGTCCCAGTGAATGTTCCGTCGCTGTGGCTCTGGGGAAGAATGAGGTTTCAGTGTTTATTCAACTCAGAAGCACTCAGCTTCCACAGTAAGAGTTTAACTTTCTATGCATCAAGACCATACGATATCACTGAAACGGGGACTCAAGAAGAAAAGGAGAGAAGAGAGACCACTGATGTAGAGAGTTTTCGGTTTCTCGTATCAACAATAAAATGGTTTACAGTGCTTGCTTATGTATATATGCCTTAAACTACCTTGAGAGACATTAGCTACATTGATAAATTAAATCGATCAATAGCCTGTAGAATTCCAGCAGAGTCAGAGAATGCACATCGTCAATGTAGGCGAAACGGTCAATTATAATGGGCGAAGACGTGGGCGAAAGTGAGTAAAGTGCAACATTATTTACCCATTTTGTCCATACTGGCCATGGGCTCGAAAAAATTTCACGTCGCAAGTTTTTGCCATTTCACGCACATTACCCACGATTTTACTCATTTATCCAATGTATGGAAAGCCAATATTCATCCACTTTTCCCACTTCGCCCATGATAGCACAGGAAATAGCTCAGTTTTTCCCACTTTCCCGTGTTTAAGCAGAAAAATGCCCACGTATTTACCTACAGATTCTAGGTCTGAAAAAAATTCTCCTACTAGGAAGGTTATAACTAGGGAGAGGGAAACATAACCAGCAATGTAAATATAAATGTAGTATTTTAGGAAAATTTAGTTCATATATAACTATTGATAACAGGATTAATCTAAGGCATAGTGGTATTAGTGGGTAACATTGATGAGTAACAAATTATTAGCCTCAGATTGAAGCGGTAGGCGATTCTTCAAAATTATTAACCACAGCACTCATCAATGAATATTGGGTGGTGACCCTCACTGTTTCAGTCGATTTGTTTAGCTGGAGGCTTACAATCAAGCATCCACGCCATTTGGGACGCCATTGTGTTTCGTTCATTCGTTCGCGCACGAACCCTAGCTAGCTAAGCAATCATCTCGCACTCCGATATGGTCTCGAAATATAATTCGTAATATGGACGATCAATTCTGTCGTTTTGGTTTGGCTTTGGTCTACGTGGAACGAATACTATAGAAGTTGTGGGTATTAGGTCTTGCGTTAGTATACTTCATACTATCCGTGAACGTCAATCCCTTCAGCCTCTAAAGTATTAATTCAAATAATACGCCTATCAGTCATGCAGATTTAGTATGTTTGAAAAAAAGGAAAAGTTTTACAGTTTGATCACTTGGAACCAATGAACTAATATCTTTGAAATCCTTTCAGAATGTCTTAGCAGAAGAGACCAAACATCCAAGATGAATCATATTTAAAAGAAAAGTGAAGTAACGTAACTTTTGTTTACACCAATATTAGCTATCAAATGATTTGTCAAGTGTTCTCAGCTGAATACATATTAGTTCTGATTTGTCTTCTCATTTGTGCCAAGCGACTGCCTCATTTTCGACAGAATCCAGGTCCTGTGAACGGTTTCACATTCCAGTTCAATCTTCAAAGGGCAAGATGAAAGAAGTTTAAGAAAAGCATTATGAACTGGTTGTAATGTCTTACACAATAATGTAAGTGACGAAAAGTATTCATGGAAGTTTGATGACAATCAATGACACAAGGGTTAAATGTCATCATGATCTCATTACAGTTCTGAGGCTGCATTTGTTTCCTCTCATCTGGACAGTATTCACCTCACCTAGTCTCTCTCTCTCTATTTAATAAGATACTTCTGTCATTTCCAATTAGTTCATATTACTTTGAGTCAGATGAGACATTAACCAGTATGTGGTGAACTCGCACAAGTGAGCGAATTTCACTCTGACTTTTGCTGGTCAACATCAGTTACTTTGCATAGTTAGTCATGACAGGATATTCTGAAGTTTCTTGGAGATGTGTCTTGAAAACACGCTTGAACTAATTTCATGTGGTTAAGCATTATTTGTTATTCAGTTGTTGTATCTCATTTGATAATTCAATAAGTCATAGAATCGAGTTTTGTTCACACACCACACGAATTACTTCCATTTCTGTCAGCAGTCTAATTTCAGTTAGTGTTGAATGCATGAGGATATATACTACTGATAAATAGTCAGATGTGAGTAGCTGGACGATATGCATACCGACCAGTAGTGTTTACTTGTCATATCAAATTGACGTAAACATTGAATAGCCATTTCAATAGGTTTGAGATGAGTTTATCAGAGGTGTATCCAGTGTGAACCAGATCAGAGATCCGAATCAGTTCTGACCACTCGAAATCTAACTAGCTAATAAGACGAACTTGTAATCCACTGGTTCAAATTCATCTGGAAATCGCAATTGATGTTTTATGTGAAAGTTATCCAGTTCGATATGATATTTCACCACAGCTTCCTTCAAAAACCAAAATTTATCAGATCATAAAGTATGTGTGATCTGGTTCATACCATGAATTGCAGTCAATAAAGCAAGCATATATCAATACACAGCTGATTGATCGGTATGACCAGTTGCACGGCACTCACACTAACCAGCTGTGCCTCCTCAACTGATTTAAACTCGACGCACCATTGCTGAACCCAGCAGCACAAAATAAGTGAAACGACCATTGGGTGTTTGCATCAATTTGACCTCGCCAACAAGCTAAACTGTTCGATGTGAGCAGTGACCAACTAATCGATCACTCGTATCGATCAATCAGCAGCACATAGCATCATGCAAATATGCTTGCCCTCTTGATTGCTATTTAATCTTACCGAGATGGTATACACTTTTGTCCTGAAAAATTGCCAGTCCCAGGGAAACTGTGATTAAATCTCACCTCAACATGCGTAAACTGCAAGTAGAGTGTTAATCTACAAATTTCGAATATTGTTCAATGTTGAATTCGATTTCCACACTTTATCCACTGACAAATCGCTAACAAATAAATGTGTAAGACGGGTTTGTCTCTGTGTGTGTGTGTGTGACGTTGACTGGAATACTCGAAATGTATATTGAAGCAATACGGTAACTCTCTCAAAGAAATCACTTCTGCTTACGGTGTCATAAACGCCAATTAACTGTGAGTGGGCTAAGTGTCATTAGTCAGTCAGTAGGACAGATATTCACTACTGAATACTGCAGTTATACTACAGTTATGAGTACACTCGTGACATCAACTTCTGTTATTCGGTTTGTTCTCACCCACCATGTGCAATTTTAATTTTAAATTTCATAAATGAAAATAAGCAGCTTTCACTCACAGTATCATTTGACAATGGAGCCACTTCAATCTCTCTGAAAAATCATGAAAATTGCCTGCATCAATTGACCAAAGACGTTCAGCAGCTACAGCAGTTATCGGCCTTTGACATGTATGTTGTCAGCGAAGTTATTCCATTCGACATGAAAGTAAAATGAAATGTGCTTGTAATACATGTCAAGGATGAAGTGGTTGAATGGAGTTCTAAGTAGAGAAGTAGATTCTGTGCATGATGAACAACCGTAAATGTGTCTTAAACGAGAGATCAATGAGCCCCTCGTTTCAGTGGGATGAGTGAGTTCCAGTTTGTTTTCAGATACTTCCATGATAATCTAGTCACACGACGAGTAAACTGATTTCTTTGTCAAGTAGCATGAAACATGATCGATCGCTTTCTAGTTTCGTAATACGGATTAGATTGTGCCATTCAAGTTTCCAGTGATGGTGTATATCTGAAATACTGGTGTTAGTTGTGTGTGTTATTGCTCAGTAAAATCTCGAGGTTGCAGATACCCTTTATTGCTGATTTTATATACTACTGTTCGATGGATGTGAGTAGTTTGATTATGCAATTATAATATTAATACAATATCAAATGGATGGGAAAGTTCCAGAATAATTTCCTAATTAATACAATACTAATAGTTTTATTCAGAAGAGTGTTGATATACTGTGCAAAATTCTCAGCAGAATTTATTGCGCAACCCATTACCTTCGTCTGGCACCCTCAGGTAAAATGGTAATTGATGATAGCAGATCGCGTGGTGTACTGTCTTCTGACCTGAAGCAATCACCAATTCCTTATGATATTTATTCTTCATCTCCCTCGAGAAAGGCATGACATTCGGTTGAAAACCAGTTAAAAGACGAAGTCCACGAATACACTTTGTCATAACATAAGAAAGACATAACGAAGACATAACTGAATGACTAAAGCCTTCAGGTAGTTAGTTTCATTTCCCAGGGAGTGGCGGTGTGTGTGCTTAAAATGTCAGAAACAATTATCGAATCGGCCAAGTTTTAACTCTGAGCACCAGTAGGTGCCAACGGACAAATGACCCTGAAAGCACCAACCACACGGTAATGGGAATTTCGCGTATAAAACGAATATATATTCATGAAAGTAATGAATTAAAAGGCATGAAACCGTTACGCAGCATACCACCCTCTGATATGTGACAAAATACCTTTCAGTGCGGGATTGGAGTATCCAAAGAGTAATTTGAGCATGTTTCATGTATGTAATTACCTTGGTCTTCTAACTCTAATAACAACAACCCTAATCTTCCCCTAACCTAACCATATGGTGAAAATATCCCTACTTGAACTAACTCTTATCTAACTTGAACAAACGCTGATGTCACCCTTATTGTGCTCACGTATTCCTAACCTGTCCTTAGCCTAAAGCTTAATTTTCTCTTTCCAAAACTTTAACTGAAACTTGTCAGATGTCTCATTTAGTAGCATAACACTTCATCAGGCATGCTTAATTCATCATTCCAGTATTATATGCCAGGTGTCATTAACTTAGATTTAGACATTCACGAGAACGATAAATATAACCAGAGTTCATATTTCTATAGATCTGTGCAACAACTAGATCCGCTCCAACTGCATTTTAAACATGGTCCGCTTATTTTGAAATTATTCACACGACAGTCATTAAGGTCATTTTCATCAAAGTATAGTATAGTAGTAATATAATGCAGTGGTGTCAAGCACACATCACAGTTCTTCATAAAAATCTACAAGAATTTGACATTCTATGAATCAATCATGTTTAGTTCTAACAGCAAATTAATTGCAAAGTCAATGTTCAGTCAATCTTGAATGATTGATGCACATGAGACCTGAAAACACGCTGTCCAGCACACTGATTATATATCTATCGTGAATTGCTTACCATGATCGTAGAAAGAGATTCGTGTCATCCACATATGTTCCCCAGATGATGACTTCCCCACCAATAACCAACTGAGCTTCTTCCTCAGTACCTGTTTACAATGAGAAGAAACACAACTATCCGTCAGTATCACAAACATTGTCGGAGTAAAATATGCTTCAGTGTCATCATAAAATTGTCTTCCAGACACTTCGGCACAATAATTGTGAATATGTCCTGTGTGTTTATCTGTGAGCATGTGGAGGGATGTCAATGCTCTACCGCTTGTCTATTCTACAATTCTCCACTCCAATCTTACTTATACATAGTACAGTTCAGATCGTCTTGTTTAACGAATTCTACTGTATCTCATGCAGAATATCAACCCCTACTACAGTCGTGTCTGAATTATCATCCATTCCACGCTCCATTCACCGCTACAGAATATCGTCTGATTCCACTCAATTGTATACACATGGATTAATATAGTGGCAGTTTCTCACGTCGATAATTGACAAGTGTCAAGTGTCTACTGGAAGCCTGACATCTGTCATTAATTTTATACGGGATTTACAATTTATTCGTAAATAACATCAAAACTACCTCCAAATGCAGCAGGATCGCAATTGTACAACGTCTTCCATGTATCATCGAAATTCCCAACAACTTTCGACCAACACGCTGAATTGATCACTCTGTATCCAGATGATGTGACTGACTTGGTGACAGCCTCCCAGTGGGAATTATAGTGTACTTGTATGATGACGGCATTTTCATTACTCTGGTAATTTAAAACACGAAATATTAACACTATTTAGATTTTCATATGTGTGAGATTGGCATTTCGGAATTCATCTATCTTTGTCAATAGGATTCTTTCAAAGCTTTAGTGTAGTGCCTGTCGCCTCATTTCTTCTCTTCACTTGCATCTTCTGATGCAATATTGCTGTTTTTATTCGCGGTTCATGTATACTACTCGCCAAAATGAAGTAGTATACGCTCATACTTTGGAAAATTTACTCCTAACTTGTGACAAGAATTTGTGCTTTCCATGTGAATATATTATCCTTGTGAATGTCGATATTCCACTATTTTGAAACTATTTGTACTCTTCCCTGTACATGTGGGAGCTGTTTATTTCTGACTCACCGAGGACTGACTGATTTCCTTTACACACATATTGATAGTCCTTTGACGAAAATTAGCCAAGACACCTCACAACTGGAGGTTTGTGAGGTTTGTGAGACGTGTTCGTCTTCTCATCTGTAATATAGTACAAAGTTAAGCGAAAGCTACCCAATGGGAGCTAGCGTACCAATGAATTTGCAATGAACAACATCACTAAGAAGAGGAGTTTTAGTGCCTTACTCAACACTGATCCCAATCTACATCTAACCTACCCTGCCCTTATCCTGCCTAACCCTAACCTATACCTAACCTAGTTCTGCCCTAACATCTCCTTCCAGTGAAAGCTTAAATAAAGCGGGTGTCATATTTCAGAATTTCACACTAATCTCGCGAATTCCTTATTCGTCTGACGTCACTTACCTGAGTTCACTCATTTGCTGTGGTTGATTGTTTTAATGTTATTGGTGTCTTCGTTATCCAACCTTCCACTCACTAGGCAAATGCATGTAAGCCAAGCACTGAGGTTGTTCGAACCAAACGTTCGATTGTCGCTTATCGCACAGGATGTCTTAGAAGAAATCCACACTACTTAGTTATCGCGATGTGTATCTCACCACACTACCTCATGTATATGTTGAATCAAGTGATTTCAGATACAAGAGACACGTGTGGGTGTTTGGAGACTTAAACCGATACACTTCCACATCGTAAGACGTTAAACGATTTTGATGACAACAATAGCAATCTACTTATTTTATATTACCCCCAATTCCGCGTATCTTAAAATAACTAGTAACACGAGGTTTATATTCCCAGTATTTTTGAAGACTAAACTCTCATTGGTTGATACGTTTTCAAACCTATCAGACAAAGCAATATGTATCCAGGTCATATAAAAGCTATGCATATGGGATCACAGAAGTGTGTGAATATTTTTGAGGCAGTGCAAACTCTCTTCCAGCAGGGCACCTTCTTTCTCATGTCGTCTTTTGCTGATCTTACTGTTGTGGTGGTGGAAATAATTAACGTTAAAATGAAGGATTAGATTGTGGTGGCTGTACTCTATGACCGATCAGATCAAGTCACTTCCTATAAAGCGATCGATAAATACAAAATAGCTGAGGTTAATCTCAGGATGCTGATTTCATATCCCGGATAACGGTACGTCGTCTTGTGTTACATTGAAGTCAATTATTCGAAGGGTTAAGATTTAAGATAATAAATGGAATAAGTTTTCGAGTGTCCGGATTGTAACAAGGTGTGAAAATATGGACACATTTTTATCCTCCCAAAACTATTTCTCAACACTTTTCAAGTGTGCTTCTACACAACAATTAAGTTGACAGGCGAACACATACAAATACCTTTGGAATGAGATGAGTAGTCAGTTGGGTCAATGGAATGACATGAATATTTCCACATGTTCACTTCTAAACTATCTGCTTGTTTCAGTGTATTGTAATCATACTCTGGAAGTCAGTGTGTATATTCATACAAATCACACTTCTGGTCACTTCCAGTCACTTTCAGTCAGGCTTGTAAATTGAGCAATGTTCACTTCAAGATGAAGAAATTACAGCGAGGATATTTATATTCCTAACATCACTCAACTCCCTAAGTCTTCAATTTATTGACTCATAATTCACTTGAATCAGTGATCCCACGTAGGAATGAAGAGGTTATGGCATTTTGGAGAGGTTTAAATGCAAATCGATGTGACTAGAGCAATGATGTAGAATGAGAATGAATAGAAAGGTTTGACAAGCCAATGGATGCAATTTTGAGGTGGTCCATTAATGATTCAATAATGTGATGAGACCTCGCACACAACTAGGTACCTATCGGCCAAAAGTTTGACATAAATTAAGCCAGTGAAGCATGACAATGGAAAGTCACTCACCAAAGAAGTGGAGCAAAGGAAACACTGGGATGAACACTTCAAAAGACTCCTAAATCGACCACCACCTACAACGCGCCCGACAATACCAACAACGGAGACAGAGCTACCAGTGAACACCAACCCCCGACGAAATCAGAAGTCCTGAAGGCAATCAAGATGCTAAAAGCTGGAAAAGCAGCAGGACCAGATGGAATCCCAGCAGAAGCATTGAAAACGGACCCAGAGACAACAGCGGACTTGATGACGCCACTACTGGAGAAGGTGTGGAAAGAAGGCAAAGTACTCGAGGATTGGAAGAAAGGATACTTATTCAATCCACCAAAGAAAGGAGACTTAAGTCAATGCAAGAACTGGCGCGGAATTATGCTCCTATCCATCCCAGGCAAAATACTAAGCCGCATCATCCTGGAGAGAATCAAACATGCCCTGGATGAAAAACTTCGACCGGAACAGGCTGGATTCAGGAGAAACAAGTCATGTATTGATCAAATCATCACATTACGGATCATCATTGAAGAAAGCTTGAAATGGCAGTCACCTCTCTATTTCAACTTCATCGACTTTGAAAAGGCCTTCGACAGCGTCGGTCGAGAGGTGCTTTGGCAACTACTTCGCTACTATGGGGTGCCACCGACAATTATACATCTCATCCAACAGCTGTACGACGATGCTGCATGCCAAGTAATCCACAACGAGAAACTCACGGAATCCTTCGAAGTGAAGACGGGAGTAAGACAAGCTGGCTGGATTCCTACCATCTCCAATGATTTTCTAAATTGCGGTAGACTGGATAATGCCACGGAGAGTGGGCAGCGAGGAATCAGGCATAAAATGGACCCACCCGAAGTAATTGGAGGATCTGGACTTCGCCGATGATATATGTCTGATTTCCCACAAACTGGAAGATATGCAAGCGAAAAGCAACAAGTTGACAGAAGTAGAAGCATCAAAGATAGGACTTCAGGTGAACATAGAGAAAACAGTGGTGTTGAAGATTTCTGGGCAACAACACCAACAGACAACAATCAGCATAAATGGGAGGAACCTGAAAGAAACAATCTCTTTTACCTACCTTGGAAGCATCGTTTCAACTACAGGCGGACGGAACTGATGAGGATATCAAAGCAAGAATCGGAAAAGCAAGACAAGCTTTCACTACTCTCAAGTCTGTGTGGAGGTCAACAACACTCAGCATCAAAAATAAGATCCGGATTTTCAACTCCAATGTGGAGTCATTGCTACTATACGGATCAGAGACTTGCACTGCGCGTCATAAAGAGCATCTCAAACAAACTACAGACCTTCATTAACAGTTGTCTTCGCTCAATACTCAAGATCAGATGGTCAGAAAAGATCAACAACAGAGATCTCTGGGAGCGAACCAACAGAGCAGGAACCAATTGTGAAACAAATAGGCAGGAAGAAATGGAGATGGATTGGCCATACTCTGAGGAAACCATCAAGTGACATCACTAGACAAGCCATTGCTCGAGTGGAACCCGAAAGGGAAGCGGCGAGTTGGTCGTCAGTGCAAGGGTGACTTGGAGGCGATCATGTGAAGAGGAGATGAAAGCGTGTGGGCAGACTTGGAGCCAGGTGAAGACTCTAGCAGAGAACCGAACGCAATGGAGACGCACGGCTGGAGCCCTATGTTCCTCTAGGAATTAAAGGAAACAATAATAATAATGTGATGACAGATGTGCTGCTGTCTTCCTCCTGTTCATTCTATTTTTGATCTGCCTCGAAATTCACACACTCAGAATATTCCAAATTAGAACTAAATATCTGATCTTGTTATTTAGGTGAGAATAAAACTGCACTAAGTTATGAACAGCAGTCATAAGCTGAAGAATACTTACTCGGAATCCATTCTCAAATACATTCTGCCATACCACAGGTGTCACGCTTTGTGACTCTGACGTGGTAATATTCTGAACAACTTCTGTGAGGCGTTCAAAATAATAATTTTCTAATTTATTGTAGTCTTGATCGAATCCTTTCTGTTTCATGAATTCTTGGATGTTGGCGTCTTCTTGCCTACACACAACAGAACAACATGTTTCTTGTTAGAAATGCATGTAACCTTCTACAAATTGAGTCTACTGACATTCTTTTATGAAAAGATTGCTGGATGGATAGACTAAGGGGATTTCGAATGTGTCGGCTGTGTAATCTTGTCTTTCAATAGATAAAGATACTAGAATCGAAAGTTGGTCAAGCGCTTAATAGTTTACATGTGACGATGTAAAGGGAAACGCATATCTGACGCCTCAATAGGCATGGATGAATGCCCATCTACCATCATTACTTACTATAAAATATAGATTGAACTTACAATATTAATTAATACTCGGGCAGAATTCAGGCACTATGGTAAAGTATAATTCCATATTAGACCAGTTGATTAGAAATAATACACCGTAATACTGTCTGAATCATTGGATGTTGATGTTTCGAGCACAATTTGTTTGTCTATGTTGTTAATATTGAATGAATCTACAATGACCTGTAACATTCAAACTGGTTCCCTTTCCATTGGAGGTTACAATACCTACTTTGATCTAGTCACTTGTTCAAAAAGTATTTTTATATATTATGTATAAATTTTTTTTGTATTGTTCCTCATGAAAATCACAGCAGTGCGTTCACACAGCTTGAGTATTTACTTCCTGTAGTTATACTCCCTGGTGATTTTATTGCAGTCTTCCCTATATCAGGGATAGCTGATAGGTCGTTTCAATTTGACGTGTTTGGTGTTGATTTGATGCCAACGTTTTCAACGATTAAACTCTCTCTCTCTCACTGAATACTCTTTCGAAAATCTAGGTGCTTATGTGACATAAAAACACATGTTCTACATCATCTTCAAGTATGCACGTACTACTGAAAGCATGTCACTCACAACTACTAATCAGAATTCAATTGTAAAATCAATTTCAGCGGAAAAATAAAGTTCAGTGTTTTACATTTCTGTGAGTTGTAATGCTAATTTTTAAGTCGGTTTATGGGTTAAACATTTGTGTGAATCTCTATCGCAGTAGAACAGTATGACTGTTTTAGCTCTTAACTGCAGGTGCTAACCTTATTTTTTCAAGCCATTTTGGAAATATAAGTTTCGATAGGCTCTATGAAATACTCTGAAGTAATCTTCTTTGGTGAACAGTCTTCCGGTTTTATGTCCATCATAACTTTCACCAGGTGTTCTAACAGTCACCAGTAAGGATACCACAACTCATGCAGGTACGACCAGTTATCGATCTGAAGTATCGAAGCCACCTTCATTATTTGGTGACCACTTCAGAGATTCGCTATGCGTTTCGTCCCTACATGCACCTTGCAGTTGCTACATTTGTGTGAATATTTTGTCACGAATTAAACAGAAACTGAGAATAACCGTTTCACACGGTTATCTATGTGCATTAATGTCTTTTAAAAGTGGTAGTATTAAACAGCGAATATGAGATACAAAGCAAAGATTATGGAAACTTAAACTTAGGAAACATCTGGCTATTTGGCCTTTCCTCGCATGATGAGGAAGTCGAATCGCATCAGATTCCTTACAAGAAATCAGTCAGCCATATGCATGTGCGAAACTAATCACACATCAGAAAAAGTCAACACACTCACCATGAGTGCCTGTCGTAGATGCTTCCACCTAAATGCAAGACACCGTCAGGAAATACACTCAACACTTCACTGAATAAATTTGACAGGAATGGCCAGACATTCTCATCGACTGGATTGATTGGTCCGTCATGTGATTCACCCGAGAGTATTTCAGGATGACTTTTGCCCCATGATAGAGTGTGACCTGGATGACAGAAAGATATGGGTGACAGACAGCTTGTTACTTTCGTGGAAACATTAAATGAGCATACTATAAATTATTTAAATTAATCCCAGCATACTTAAGAAAAAATTAAAACAAGATTTTTTTTGAATGTTTCGCTGTGTAAGCCGCAGCTTCTTCAGGAGAATTATTCGGATCTTGTTAATCAATGGATGACTGATGAATCAATCTGACGTGACGTAGGACATCTTTGAAATGTATTCAGAGGCGTAAATCTCTATGCAGGTGAATTACGAAATACAAGTTTTAACTGGTAGGGAATGGTATCTGTTGACTATGTTATCAGTTTCCCGAACCAATATCTTTATTCTGATGCTCCAATTTTCAGGCACAGATTATTTCATTCACATCTGACTGCAGTATTCACAACTTTTGATGACTTTCGTGAATGGGGCTGCTAAATTTTATGACTTATCAGCAATTAAATTTGAATCTCAATATCAAAACAGGTAATCGATTTTGGCCACCTGGCGAATCCCAAAGACAGTCTTAATGTCATCTGCAGTGTGTATGAGAATCTCCTGTGAACACTGGGGATAATCAGAACTCTTTCAAACTAAGAATAATAACACTTCATGGACGGAGTAGCTCTATATATGAAAAAAGATTCCTCAATTTTGTGATACACAAGGAATATGGCCATTAAGAATTTTTATATTCTTTATTTGAGAAGTGCAGCTTTCATTCTCACCACCTTATTCTGTACTTCTCACCTTATCTTTCATTCAATTTTTAGGCGGTCGAATTAAACCAAATTCTATTGTCTACATTAAGTGATCAGATCAATCTGGTTACTGAATCTCGGCTTATTTTTCATGGACTCGAATGTGGTCTGAATGTCCTGGATATTAAGTAAAACTTTCACTTGTTAGAATCTATAAATATTTGCAGAGAAGTACTCATTGCCACCAAGTAATAGCGATGAAAACACATTTTGTGGTGAGAACTGGCTACCAGATAAATTGGTAGACAGTAATTTACGTCAATGTTTACATCCCCAATATTGGTCGTGAGAAAAATAAGAACAAAGACGGATTCAACAACCAGTCACAGCAGACTTTACGCAGGTGGATACAATTTGCAGATAGATTATCTGAACTTCTATAAACGGCCACGAAAAGACGAACGATTAACATTCATTGAGGAACCACTAATCAGAAGACTAGGTTTGTGTGCTTACAATAATCTATAATAATGTACATGAAAATATTATAAATATATGTTGATTTCCTAAATAAACCATCTGTTGCCTGGCCCTTGTCTTCTGTCGTTACAATATGACCGCATAATTTGAGAATCAGTCACCCATAAACTGAGATCAGCAGCAAATGACAATTACAAACTACACAATCGGATGTTCTCACGATAATTTATATACTCCTCACCTGGTGAGTCAAATTCAACAATCACCCGAACACCATGTAATCGAGCAAATTCTACCAGTGAATCAATTTCATCCTTTTCATACACATACGAATGTCGATGATACGCTCCCTGAAAATACGATCACAATAAAACACGGTGATAACGTATTTGACTGGGAATATCTCACCTTTGAAGACAATTCAGCATACACTGAAGAAACATACGGGAAAGATTCATCATCTGTCATATGCCAGTGTAGCACATTCATCTTCACCATTGATAATGCAGCCTTTCAATTCAAAAATTATGAGTCACATAACAAGAACAGCAGGTGGAAGGCAACTTACAATGACATTCTTGATTGTTTCAACGCTTAGATAATGTCTGGCTGTATCGATCATCATTCCTCTGTGTGGAAATCTTGGTGAATCTCCTATGCTACACTCAAGTATCGCATTCTATTATCGTGAAGTGAGCGCATTTCTGCACTGTACCTTGTAGTTCTGATCTCTGAACACTAGTTGCAGGACTGTTTCCAAAGCATGCAATGCTCCCCATATTTCATCTGATTGAATGTGTATAATACCTTCGGAGATGTTCACCCTATCTAGATAACAAAATTCCCCGTGTTTAAACACCTAAAGTGCGTTCCACCTACATGATTCCTTCATTGAATCGGATGGCCATAATTTTCCATTTTCTTCATTACAGCCTTCAGTAATATCAATTTGTACAGTGGTCACTTTGCAGGAATCTGGTGAATGAGCGTTAATCCGCTGTGGTACCGCTTCTAGACGTAATGCAAAACGTTTCAATGCATCCTCTAAGATATAGCACGAGTTGTAGTTATGTTCAACACTCAGAGATCTGGTGATTCCGCATTCGTAATATTCCGAAGTATATTGTTTCGGTTTGGGAACAAAACACTCTGAAATTGCAATGAACCATAGTAATAAGAATGAGTGGATCAGGATCCTTTGTGAAGGTCTCATAACTCAGCTGGGTTGGGATTAAGTGCGTTAAACGATGAATGTGCTCTTTCGAATCTACCTGTTTTTCTAGTTTTGATAAATGGGTGAACATTTTATACTACAATTTGATGAAATCGCCATTTTAGGATCATAGTGTCAATATTTCGAAGTAAATGTACACTTGAAGTGAACTTTGCATTGGTTTGTTCGAAGTGGCATGTTTTTATTGAAACAAGCAAATTCACAATGAATTTGAAATAAAAGGATCAAAGTGTTATGTTATGAAAAAATGTTTTAGACGGACAAAGTCGAGAAAATATTAATGAAGACTGTCACACAATGATAAATTACTGATTGTGTGTTGCAGAAAACATGAAGAATCCACAATATCTCGGAAACTTCTGTGTGAATCCCTCAGTTTAATTACATTCTAATGAGCTTCCAATGTGGTGAATGTTGAATATAAAGTGACGTCCGTGTGGACTAAATTTACCCCATCTGAAAGTCTCTTTTGTAACACCTTGAGTTTGTGTCACATGTGATGCATCTGGAAATAGTTTATGTTCATTTCCTGATGAAAGAATTTCAGATGATGTTACCTAATATTTAAGCTACCTGAATCTTTGTAATCACTGTTAAGCATACACTAATAGAAAAGTCTCGGTTATCGGAAAAAGTGCTCTGATGAGTCATAGACTAAGGTAGAACAAAATGTTAAGCCCGTTTGAAGAAAGGATTTAACGACTTATAATAACAATTATCATTCATTATTTTGTTCCCTTGGATTCCGAGTGGAACATAGGGCTTCAACATCTACACATCTTCACTTTGTTCTATTCTCTGCTAGACCCACGACTGACCATAATCTGTCAACTTTTCCGACTCGCACGATCTCCTACATGTCGCCCTCACATCGACGACCCACTCGTCGCCTTTCATTAAGATTCCTCTCCACCTATGAACTGTATTGTGCGGGATGTGATTCGATGGCCACCTCAAAGTATGCCGTATCTATCCATCTCCATTTTCTCCTACATATTTGTTGAGCAATCGGCTCTTGGCTGGTTCGTCACCAGTCAGACATACTTGTTGCTCATTATTTCTGGCCGGTCATCTGATTTCTAGTGTGGATCCTACGAAACGGGCAGCTGTTCATAAATGTCTGTAACTTGTTGGAAATGCTTTTCGTGACACGTGACCCATTTAGATGAACTGACTGACTGACTGACTTCACATTTGTGTTGAACAGAATCCGAATCTTGTTCTTTACACTGCAGAGTGCAGAAGACTTCCAAACTGGTTTCAGATTGATAAAGGCGTATCTCGCCTTTCCTATTCTGTCTGGCTGGCTTTGACATTTTCCTATGGTGTGAATTCCTTTTGATCCTGCTGCCTTCTCAGACTTCACTGGCCTGATCGCATTCAAGTTTTCGACTTTTATTAGAAGACTGGTGTCCATTGGCAGTTTTGTTCTTAATGTTGACGATATTTCTGGACAAGTTGCAGGTGATAGTCAATACAAGAGTCATCAGAAGTGATAAGCCCATTGTTCTATTTGTCTCTCCTCCTTGGTAATTAGGTTCCCTTGACCAACTTTCCTTCGTTTCATCCGCTTTGATCTCTTCCTGGATAGAGACCTGGTTATCTGATATCATACTCTGAGGTAGAATAAAATGTTGAGGCTATTTGGGGAAAAGATTTCGGAACTTATCTGACCAGTATGGCTGAGCTAAAGACTCTGATGTGTGTTAGCAGAACAAATGGGGGGCTCGAAATTATGTCTGGGACTAGTCCGATGCTCACTCATTAAAAGAAAATTCAAAACACCTTAAGTATCTACAGGCGGAATAGACGTTTGTTTAGTCAGTTTTAAGTTGGTTTCTGTGTGATCTACTAGTTTTAGCACTTGCTTTGGTTTTATGCCGGGGGTGGTGTAATACACCATAATTCTGTTTAGGTTCGCCTGAGGAGTCAGCCAGCGCAGAAGGACTGCTATTCCTATTCTCAATGCTTCAAGCTAAACTGTCAGGTGATGCAAGATTATCTCTTGTATGCCTGAAAATACAATTAACTACCTCAGGGATGAGAAGTGGTTCACACGACTTTATCGATGCAAATCTGAACTACAATCTCCCTCTGCATTCCCCCATTTTCTCTGACAGTATCAAAGAAATCAAAGTCGAAAACTAGAAACAGGAATAAGAACTATGCAAGAACAACAATTTGAGCACGATGAAACGACACCATTCATCTTTTTCATTTCAGTGGTCCTTGTTAACTGCCTACGGCCTTAAACAGTTCAAGTGCTACTACGCAAATTATCAATAGAGCTCAAATAGAAATGGAAAGATAGAAGTTAACTGGAGGAGTGAGAATTAACATTACATGTTACCAAAAGGTTAAATAATAATTTAGTTGAGCAGAAGTCAAAAGATAGTCGTATGCCATTGTCTATCCTATTATTCGACTGCTTCTCGAATGAGTTTCTAGATCCTTCAGCTGACTAAACGTCACAAAATCTTTCTCAGCTATGACTTCTGATGATAGGTTCCTTGACTGGTGAGTGTTCTCTGTCCAATTAGTGCACTCAGACACTTAAATCGGGTTCAGCATTCCTGGTTACAATTGTCTAGAACGACCTCCCATCTCCCTAACTTCCGTATTCCACCAACTTATTGGCGACACCAAAACATGTCATAATTTATTTCGGTTTCCAAAAGTCTCTATATACAATAAGTCATTTCTTGATCCTAAGAGCGCCGCTTATTATATACTTTCAGCTAGCAAGTTCTCTTACGTAGATTGTTGACATTTTGAAGACAGGATCATTGATTCCGTCATGTACTGTTGAAGCACTGTTTTCCATTCGGGAGCCGAGGGAACAACAAATGAATAAATCGGGTATTTATAAACATGACGAATCACCAAGTTGGAAAGCGATGCGGAAATGCTGTTAGCACAGCATAAATCCCTGCAAATCCCGTAAATTACGGGACTTAAGAAGAATGTGGTTAAGTCATTGTGTTGTCTGTGAATATCTCCATTTTGTTTCCTGAGATTCCTAAACAGGAAGTGAAAGCCATTGAAGATTTAAATGCCTTAATCAAAAGACAAACCTTAAGCAAAAATTAGGATTTAGGTTTTATAAGCGAAAGAGAAGATCATCTGGGTTAAAATAAGTGTGAAGAAATTTCAGAAGTTCCCCTCAGAACAGCGTCCGATGTCTATGGATTTCACCTGTGAATTTATCGTTACATCTGTCGATAGCCTTTGCGATTAAACATCTGAGGATTTTATACACTTAGGAATTCATCAGCTTATATTTTTCCTGATCCTTCACTCTGTCAGCCACAATTGCACAGCTGTTTAAACACACCATTTTAACTGTGTGATTTATGCATAATTTAAGGAACACGCATCCACTTATTCTTCATCACCACATTCCGAAGCTCTTGTACTTGTTCACACAGCCATTATTACACACGTAATTTGCCTTTCCTTTCCTCTGAATTCACCTAGAACGTTTGTCTAATTAACAGAATTCTTTTTCCAGCAAATGTTTTTGACCCATGTTTCTTTATAAGGCTTTACAGGCTAAGTTTTGGTAGGTACTACAGATCACGAATTTCAGCAAAGCTGATCAAGTGTTACATAATGACCAAATATCTAGCAGCTTATCGACTGCTCAGACATTTTCTCAACTAATCGTAGAGTCTTTCTTTAAAAGACACGTTCAACAGAAGGATACATCGTCAGAAATACTGTGCTCATAGTCAATTAACACTATGTTTGTCAAGAAGTGGAAGAAGACATACCAGTATCAAGAGGTCATTATAGTTGTCTAAAACCTCTAAAAACGTCACCTTGTATGCAATAGAAATAACCAGAGGGCGAATTAAATCACATGTCACTGTTATTAAGTTTGGTGTAAATGAAGAAAAGAGTTGAGTTTCACCCCATCCCACCTCAACAAAATGCACTTTTATTTCAAAATAAATTTCAATAGTGGCATTGTGTTTGTATTCTCAACATGTCCACTTAGAGAATCGAATATTTCAACGTTATTTGTCAATGGTTGAATTTGCCACATTCCTCTGGCAGTTTCTTCATATTATTATTATTATTATTTCCTTTAATTCCTAGAGGAACATAGGGCTTCCGCCATGCGTCTCCATTGCGTTCGGTCCTCTGCTGTAGTTTTCACCTGGCTCCAAGTCTGCCCACACGCTTTCAATTCCTCTTCATATGATCTCCTCCGTACTTGACACTTCTTCATACGGAACAGAATCCAGGCCCAGTAAACGGCTTCACCTTCCAGTTAAGTCTAGAAAAGTGTTGAAGTTTGTTGTTATATGAGTATAAAAACTGTTAGTAGGTTCAATTTAAACAAATACAGTTAATTTAAAGGTAGATGTCTGAAATCTTTTAATCCTGTAATCATAAACAAGCTTGTTGATTCATTATGCGAACTCATAAACATGAGCAGTTTGTTGACAAAGTAGCAATAGATGTTCAGACCATCTGAGATCATATTAGGTAGGCAGATTTATTTTAATGTAGTAGACGATGCACGAGTGTTGAAAGAAAGTCTAGTAATTCGGAGGGCGAGTTACCAAATCGCATCACTATGCAGGATTTCATCTCACCTTCTGTCATCGCCTCCTTGAAGTGGTAAGTAATTTCACAAAATTATTATCCTGCAGCATCCACCGATAAGAAAACTGTAGAGGGTATGGATTTAGCAGGTGTTATTTGTATTATGTCACACAAACTCAATGACTTGCAGGTGAAAATCAACTTACTTTCTTGAGTCATCTAGTAAGCACTGTTTCAAACACAGGCAGACGGGATGGATGAAGATGTCAAAGCAAGCCAGTGGGAATCGGAAAGGCAAGATACACATTCATCAACCCGAAACCAGTTTGGAAATCTTCTGCACTGACTCAGCCAGAGGCATAAAAACAAGATTCGGATTCTGTCCAACGCCAATGTGAAGTCGGTCTATCCTTCTATAGGAGTCAGAAACGTTCACTGTGTCACGGAAAAAAATTCTAAAAGGATGGGGACCTTTATCAACAGCTGCCTTCTTCGATGGCTCCATACTTAAGATCAAATTACCAGCTGCCAAGACAGAAAGAATAAGCAACAAACCACCGAACAGCCAATTGCTCAACAAATATGTAAGAGAAAATGGAGATAGATCGGGCATAGGTTGAGGAGGCTGTCGAGTCATATTGCGCGCAACACTGGCCATTGCTCGAGTGAAAAATGGATGAGTAGCGACGAGCGGGTGGACGGCGCGAAGGTGACATATGGGAGATCGTATGACAATCGTGGACACAACTGAAGAGGATTTCAGAGTATAGCACAAAGTATAGGTGTGTTGTGGAAGCCCTTTGTGCGACTTCGAACCCAAGAGAATAATAAATAATTAAAATAAACTCCACCTTTCAACACTGGATACTAATGTTCACCGTTCAAATCACGTATTTAATTTGAAAGTACGTGGTGAAGAATCCACTTCATTCGACACTCTCTTGTGTTACACTCAGTCGTTTGTGCACACACTATACTTAGTTAGGCGGTCATAATCTTTCTATATTTCTGATCTATATATATACATATTTCGTATTTTAGACCATTGGTTTATTGTTTTAATTTGTCTCTGTTCCGGTTATAACCAGTAATTTGAAAGTTTCAGGATAAACACTGCATGAGCATGTAGTGTATCTGGTGCAATTGTTGACATCCTTCACTGTAACACACACTACACATAAATAGATTAGTAACAGTAGTTTTCTGGTGTTTTCAAATGTTGGTTTGCAGTAGTTTGGTTGATTTCAAGTTATATCACAGAGTGACATCAATCAGAGAACAGTAGAGAAACCTGAGAGAACTGGAAAGGTGATTCATCCCAATTTGGGAATCTTCATCAGTATGCATCCATTAGGGTTGGAACTCAGACTAAAGGATCAAACCTGTAATCAACCAAAGAAATCCTTGCAAACCAGCACTTGGAAATTATTCCGATGCTCACCTCAGAATGAAGCTGTACAGGAAATAGCCTGTAGTTTCAGTGAGAAGTCATGGTCAACTGGATCAACCAAGTCACGTGAGAGGAAAGTTACCAGCTGATGAAATTTTCTGACTGTTGAGCTATATAAAGCGAAGTAGTAGAAGTCGCAATTCATGATGGACATTTCTGTGAAGCATTCTACTCTCTCACAATCTCACTTCAGAGTACGTCTCAAACTGAATTGAGATGTAGATTACGGTTTGTTGACATCAAATCAGTAAGCACTATTCAGTGTACACGGTTCGAGGTGTGTGGTTTCATCATAGTTTCCTTTGGAAACCAGGTTATACAACTGACTGAGTGTAATCTAATCGATACCATAAATGGTGATCAAGAAAACAAGCAAATTTGCATAAAAGTTTATATGCTATTGATTGATTGAAGTGAGTAGTTGTATGTCACACAAACATCAACCAGTAGTGCTTGCCAGCCAGATTGAGGTCACCCAGACACATGATGGCTGTTTCTCTAGTTCAGGGACGGCCTCATCAGCGGTGTTTCCTGCTTGCCTCAGCACTTGATAGCTGAAATCAAATTTTGTAGTATATTTGTCAGTTTCACGATTGATAAAAGGAGTTGGTGTGCATACACGCCTTTAAATCAATACACATGCATAACCTACACTCTCGTTCGACTTCGAAGTTTCTCCGATCTCTTCAAAAACTCATGAAAGTCATATGCATTATGAGACCATAGACGTTCAGCGTCTACGGCGGTTAATGGCCTTTACATAATGGTAAAAAACATTGTATCATCCGGAATTATTCTCTGAATACAATAATGTTATTTTTGAATAAATATTGGTACTGTTAGCATAATCTCTGAACTGAAAATAACTGGCATGTTGCTAAGCTATTCAAGAAACACAGGATTATGAGTGAACAAGTATTCAGATACATTTATTCCAGTCTATTTGAGTAGCCTAGCAACACGTCATTTCTGTTCAGGTCATTCTGTGAGTAAACGTTTTTCAAAATACCACCAGCTTTGTCAAATGACCAGTCTCTTTTGAGCGCTTTGTCAATGCCTTAAAGATAAAACGATGTATTAGACGAACGCTAGCCTGTGATGTCTAAGGCACGCATTTAGCTCCATTTGTCATTCGTCAGTGGAATGTTCCACCTATTCCCTGCTAATTATCGTGTTTCAAATCAGTAGCAAATACGATGAAGTGTACATGGCGGATTCCGAAGACTTTTATCAACACACGAAGCCTTCCCTGGGTGCCTTCATTTTGATCAACTTGTCTGCCAGTCGGCCAGAAAAAATTAGCAACAAGAATCTCTGGCTGGTGAACAACCAACCAAGAGCTGACTGCTCAACAATTATTTGGGAGAAAATGAAAATGGATTGATCAGGCATACGTTGAGGAGGCCGTAGAATGCGATCAAGTACAATTCAGGCCATAGCTTGAGTGGTATCCAAATGGTGAGTGACTAGTGGGTGGTAGGTGCAAGGGTGACATGGAGGAAATGGACGATTATGTTCACTCATGAACCCAGCTTAAGAGGACAGCAAAAAATAGCACAAAGCGTAAGTATATTATTGAAGCCCGATATTCCACTTGGAAATCAAAAGGAATAATAATAATAAGTCATTTGAAAGGATTCAGCCTACATCTACTTCATGTAGCCGAAGCTTTAGCAATATTTCAGGAGAAATTTGAAATTCATGATCAGGGACGCTTTATCCAGCCTCTTTTCCTACTGTTGTCATCGAATTAGGTTTCTTCTTCCCTTGTTCCTTCTTTGTTTTCCTGAATAACCAACTGTATAATAATAAGCTCCGTGCAGTCCGTTTTATGTTTTCCTATGACTCATTTTCAATATTTTGTTCTCTTTTCCCTTATCCACTATTTCCAAACGATTATTCATCACTCAACTAATTAGGTATCAACCTGCTTGATGACGTAAGATTATTCTCAGTTTTACAAACATGGTTATTACTCATTCACTTTGATTTGTTTTACGACTAATTGACAACAACCTTTGAACTCTATTTTATTTGTCTATGGGCAAAAATAAAACCCCTGAATAACCAGATAACTTTGAAGGGAAAGTAACGAAAAGAGGTAATCGTTTTGTTGACTTGTGTATTGTCAGTTACCTGAAATGGGAAATTTTTCATACAACAAATGGATCCGCTCTACTCAGCTCCATGAATTGTCATTACTTGGTTCACATATAATTCCTAAAATTTTCATTAAAATTTCAAGAAAATCTCCCATACCATGAGTTGGCAGAACTTGGAATTCATGGCCTGCCCACTGGATCTAGTCCCAGTGGCTTAATGGTCCACAAGATTGCCTTGTTGTAACCGGAAAGTCCCGGGTTCGAACTCTAGTGGTGGGTGCATACTGCTGAAGAGAATCGAACTAGGGGGAAACAGCTGGTTTTCCAGTAATCCAGTGAGAGTTTTCTATTAGTCCTCTAACCGATTTCAGTTCATGATGAAATTCAAGAAAGCGACTTGATTTCTTGATTGATGCGTACATCTACCGTAGAATACTTGATTGAATTTAGAAGTTCATGGGTCATATTTACTTAGATTAGCAACGTGCTCTTAATATTACCGTTTTGCTTTGTGCAAGGACCATTTCAAGACTGGTTCTGCACATAACTCTCCAGTAACCCATTTAGATTTGAACCTTAAAGGATTCTTCAGTTTATCCCACTACTCAGTTCAGCACCACTCGTGAAGCTTACGACGTAAATTAGAATAACAGTGATTGACATGTGGCATCAGATGACGGACTTAGTGGAGCAGGATGTTTTGGATTGTGCGATTGTAACCATTTACCTCGATAGAAATGTGTTCACATATTAATCCAGTAACCCTAGTTCCAGTCATTCCAAGAGTTCCAGGAGCACAACTTTGAAGAATCTTATCGTAGAACACAGTAATTGTCTTTTGCCATATAGTTTCTCACGATTCAGTCTGTTCAGACGTTGCCGTTGAAATCTATTAGGTCTCCTTATGGAACTGAAATCTATTATACTAAGTATTATGTGAATACTGCTTTGGTGTAGGAAAGATGGGTAGAACGAAGACTTATCACATGTTAAAAACCACTTACCACGCTTGTATGAAGAGATTGATATCATCAATATATGTTCCCCAGATTATTGCTTCTCCACCGATAACCAACGCGGCCTCTTCATCAGTACCTTTCAGAAAAGAAAGTAGAATCACATATTCTCTGTTTGATCAAAAACTGAGATCGCAAAATAAACAACTTCGGTGTTTGTCCCAACAAAGAACGCTTTTCTTACATAGATTAATGTTTATAACCACCGAGAAAGCTCCCAGAAGCACTAATCAACTTGAGGAGAAGCAACTGCCATCAAGCTCCTGAAATCCGATGTATGTGTTCAGAAAGAAGCTGTTATCAGTCTTTCCTCCCCCTGGTCACTCGAAGCCTTTAATCTCCATTTTATTTGGTTGCGTAATCTTTGACTTCAGCCTCTTCCGCGTTTGTTTAAATGTAATTCTGATTGTCTTTCGCTTCTGTGATTTCAGTTAGACTCAGCCCACTGTTACTCATTGTCTCGTCTTCGATAAACACAACTCCTTTCCCACTCAGTTTTGCTCAAACTTGGGAAAGCAACTTTAGAAACCACTGGCTACTCAGTCCAGTCACTAGCCTGCCAGATGACAAATATTTAAAAGCTTGACAGCAAAGTGTGGCAAACACCGGGAGTTCATCCCCTATCAGATAACCTATATACATATAACTCCATTAAAAAGGGATTATAAGTGAACCGAAGTCATGTGAATTAATGTTGTCTCACCTTCAAATTTAGCTGGATCACAATTGTACAATTTCTCCCCATTCCTTGCGAAATCATTATCAATCTCCTGCCAACACGCTGAATTGATCACCTTATAACCAGTTGATGTAATCGATTTTACTAGATTCTCCCAATTCGACTCATTCTGAACATGAATGACAGTGTTAGCATTGCCCTGAGGAATAAATTTTGACATAAAACGAAAGCTTATCAGTGTATTGTTTTAAAATTGTTTCTTGAGATCCATAGATCCTTTTTATTTCCTTACTCCTACGAGATGTCAACGAATAATCAAGATGATTTGTTACACTTTGGTAGTTGAGAAAATTTGCATACGTGATACTGTTAGGAAAAACTGGTGAAAATAATGTAGCAATTTAGGGATATTAATGTGAAAGAAATGAGGAAAGTGTTGGGACATAGTGGAAGTATTTTGATAAAGTAGGAGGTTGTGGACGTATTCTCTTGTTTCTCCACCTCCTCCTCCTTTTCATTCCACTGAAGTTCCCCATTTTATTCCATTTCTGGTTATTTTTCATTTAAATCACTGAATCCTCCTAGAAGTTTGTGATGCATAACAAATGCATCTTTATTTATTGTACAGCATTCAGGGGAATTAAACATTCCTCTGACACTATCAGACTCTTTTGGAGAAAATTAGACAAATTGTTATAAATGGAACAGACTGAGAATATCAAAGGATTATATTCATGGAAAATGTCTGCACAACGCACTTATATGAGTTTGAATGTAATAAACGAATACTTCAACGCCATCTGCTTTTCTTTTCTGTCGTCTAGGAAGTAATGCAATAGTGTTCCTGTAGCATTCACGAGACTTAGGCTATCGGAAAACTCCATCGATATGTATTGCACATAAATTCTCTTATTCAGTTTGTTTAAATCAAGTAAAGTATGACTTCTAGTCTAGCATAGGTAGTTCCCCAATTTCATTCTCTACTTCCATAGTGAATTTTATTGAGTCGACATGGCTGTTTATGTGTGAGAAGAGTTTCTCAATATCGTTTTTTTTCACTATTACTAGTGTGTCGTCTACATATCTCCACCAACATTTCAGTGATGACCTGAATGGTTTAAGGGCATTCTCTTCCCAATAATCCATGAATATGTCAGCCATTATTGGTGAGATAGGCGATCCCATGGCCACTCCTTCATTTTGTTGGTATATCTTCCCTTCGAATGTGAAATATGTTGTTGTCAGACAGAATTCCACCCCTTTTATTATCTCTTCTACAGATAACTGTGTTCTGTCTTTTAGGCCATTATTTTCTTTTAGTTTCTCTTTCAGTGCATTCATGGCCATTTGAATGGGAATTTTCGCGTACAGACTGTTTACATCAAAGCTGACCAGTATTTCATCTTCATCTATTTTAGTGGTTTTTAGTTAAATTACCTTGATAATCCCTATCTGATTGGATCACCGAACGCAGTGTTAATTATACTTATTATTCTTAAATCCTTTTTGTCTCTGTGTGTGTGTTTTAATTGGCCTTTATTTCTCATATAAATTGACTTGACAATTAAATGTGTGAGGAATCAGATTGTTTGAATAGTATTGGCAAATTACATCACACCGCATTTTTCAGATCAAGGGACTGCAGGAAATGTTCTATCTAAACTGGTACTCAACTTCTCAACTAAACCAGTACTCACACAGCAAGTAAAGGATAAATTACCAAAGATGGCCTCATCAATGTGCATCTATGAATTCAACTGCTCATGTGGAGGTAGTTACATTGGCCGTACTCAGAGGGCTTCAACAATGCGCTCATGTGAACATGTACCTGTATGGTTGAGTAAAGGAGTAACCAAGTGTGTAAATAGTGCAGTCTTAGCCCACCTGGTAGTTACTGGACACCAGATAAAACTTGACCAGGCGTTCTCAGTTATTTACCGCGTTCCTAGTAATTTATCTAGAGGAGCTCGACTGCGTCTTCTATCAGTAGCTGAAGCGGTGGCAATTAATACCAGAAGACCATCTCTTTGCATACAGAAGAAGTATGTTCAACCATTATGTTTACCATGGCCTACAATAAAGCCAACAAATCCTCCATTAACACTATAAATTCCTTTCACAATTTTCTTTTCTTTTCTTCTTCTTCTATTCCTCTGTTTCATTGACAATCGTTCATTTTCGACTTTTATGATTTCATGACCTTTCTTATGATTTTATTACCTTGCTATCGTATTTACAAAATCCTATTCATTCCACTTCATTATATTCATCATATTCATTATTATTATTTGACAATCATTCACCAATAGTGCATGTACTTTTACACCATATCATCGTTATTATTTTACAATCATTCTTACTGTCGTTATTTTCAACCTTGAACTTATGTCTAGTCCGCCCCATTCGTTGGTCTATTTTCATATTGTCTCACACACCCTGATTACACACACTCTCGAAACCTGTATTTCTGTTGACTATATATATATATATACATCATTAAATTAAATTACTTCATCTGATTTTGTCCCATGTTCTCATTGACCATGCATATTAAAAAACTATATGACTATTGTTCCATCCCATCTTATATTTGTTCCACAATACACTTTCTGATATGATTATAATCTGCCTTTACTGGCTATTGTATGCTTAAATTAAAATGGATTTATAAATGTTGAGCCTGAAGAAGAATTTATTGAAAACAATTGTTCGCTCTCAATACTTTCTTCTGAATTAATTATGGGAATATTCAATTAACTATATATGAGTACAAATCATAAATGTGTGAATCAAACAATTCTAACAGTGGTGTGAACACGGTCAGTAATTTTGCTCGAAATATTACCAGCTCATGATGAAATCCTTCATGCAATTAAACAAAACTTATTATTGTGTGTGAACTATCGAAATATAATTATACTTAATTCAATTTCAGAATTTTCCGTCGATTGACTGGACCGAAGTGCTCAGTCTCAGGTTGACATGACGAAATGCGCATCCTGGATTCCACTGCTAGTCATCGTCCACCAATTAAATTATCAAGGTAGGTTAAATGTAATAAGAAATTAAACAAATTAGTCCCTTTGATAAATTTGAATAAGGCATTTAGAAGACAAATTTCGCGAGATGCTATCGTCATTTCATAGTTTCTTTACAACCGCTTTACAACTAACATTATTTCACATAACTCTAATTCAAGGTTGGTTATTGAAAGTGATAGAAGCAGTTTGGAAATCTGCTTCACTTAGCGAAAGGAACATAGCCTCAATTATCAATTCTGTGATTCCATACAGTCCTGAAACTTGGCCCATTTCCGAAATTATTTCCATCAGGCTACTGCACAGCCGCATCACCAACTGCCTTTTCTGGATCCGCAATAAGAATTAACAACAAGGAACTCTCGGAACGAACAAACCAAGAATCTATCACTCAGCAAATATTCTAAAGCAAGTGGAAATAGATCGGATACATACTGAGGAGAACATGGAATGAAATCACCCGCCAGTTTTTCAGGTGAAACACGTAGGGGAAAGGATGAGCTGGACATGGGTTCAATGGTGACATGGAGGAGATTGTGTGACAAGGAGATGAGGGCTGATGTTGAGTCATGGAGCGAGGTGGAGAGGACTACTGAGCACAGAGTGAAGTGGAGACGTGCTACTGAAGGCTTCTTCTCCACTAAGAACCCAAGAGAACAATAATATCAGATGAAATGCATTTACACGCGACCATAATATAGGATGGGATACAATTACAGTCTAGAAGTCCAGTTTGACGAGGTGGCAGGAAAGACTGATAATTCAAACCTGTTTTGCCGAATCAGGTCAAATACCTGCAATAGGGGTGGTTCAACACCGATTTCAGACATTTGGAATATCGTACTACTATTATGGTGAATAGCAAGAAAGAATGAGAACTATAAAAATAGGGTTTCAAATAATAAATAATAAATTGTGTTAAAGCGTCATCCAGTAAATAATATTGTTTCATTGTATGATTAGTAAAACAAACATTTTAATATGGAATCAATATTTATTCAAATAAGCATTGTCAGAATAATGACAATTATTTGAAAACGTATGAGTCTGACAGAGTGAAAGTGTTATCTCTAGTCTTCTTCAGTATTCCCATATTAGGTACTCTTCATACACGGATTATACATTTCAAAGTGATTTATCAGGTCTGATATGATTATCACTGTAGCTGTTTCCTTGATTTCAGAAGTTTTATCGATCTACTCTCACTCAGCTATGTATTACTTTTAAGAATTGTAGCCTGATTTTCTGCTAGTTTTGTCAAATTCACTGATTCAAATGGCATATTTCACACCCAAATAATCTAAACAGCTTAATTTTGAACAGAGCGAAAACAAAGGTGTGGCACCATCGTTTATTTCGTCTGCTTTTCGTCATCTGCGTTCACAGCGATTCAATATAAAAAGAAACCTAGTTAAGTGTCTCAGCCGTTGAATAAAACGCACATGTTCAGAGGAATGCATTCAGTAAGAAATGTGTAGACTGAAACTTACACTGCAAGAAAATGGATATCCAGAGAACTTCCTAAAAATCTATATGTCAATACCTAGAGATAGGGTGATGATGGATACCGTAGATAAGAAACCTTTGTATCTTAAGTGAAGTCATCAAGGGGAAGTTGCAGCTGACATTATAAAATGTCGACTTAATAGAGCAGTAGCGAGAACATTTCCTGCAACTAAACTGGTACTCAAATTCTCAACTAAATCAGTTTTCACTGAACGAGTCAAGGATAAATTCCCAAAGATGGCCTCATCAATGTGTATCTATGAATTCAACTGCTCATGTGGAGCTAGTTACATTGGCCGTACTCAGAGGGCTTCAACAATGCGCTCATGTGAACATGTACCTGTATGATTGAGTAAAGGTGTAAACAATTGCGTAAATAATACATTCTTAGCCCACTTGGTACATACTAGACACTGGATAGAACTTCCTCAGGCGTTTTCTGCTATTTACCGTGTTCCTGATAATCTACCTAGAGGAGCTCGAGTACATCTTCTATCAGTAGCTGAAGCGATAGCAATCAATACCAGAAGACCGGCTCTTAGTTTACAGAAAAACTACATCCAACCGCTATGTTTACTTTGGCCTACAATAAGGCCAACATATCCTCCCCATACAGTAGCACTTCAAATTCCTAGCGCAAGCTTTTCTTTCCCCTCTTCTTGTCCTTTATTTCACTGACAAACATTCATTTCTGACATTTTACGTCTCCATGACCTTTATTATGATTTGTATTACCTTAGGTTTAAGTAATGCCTTTCTAATTTGTTATCGTATTTACAAAATCCTGTTCATTTCACTTCACTAAATTCATTATTGTTATTCCATAATCATCCAGTAGTGGTGTTTTTAAGTTTACACCACATCGTCGTTGTTATTTTACATTCATTATTATTGTCGTTATTTTCACCCTTCAACTTACGTCTAGTTTATTTTCTGTAGTATTCAAATTGTCATACATACCACTCACCCACGAAACCTGTTCTTAATATATATATCTTTTTTTACGAGTTGATCACGGACTGATATCAGTTAGAGAACCATTGAAAACCAGGGAGTACTGGCAGCTGCTGTTTCATCCTAGTTTGGGAATCAAGCTCGTATATGAGCTTGCCTTGTAACCGGAAGGTCCTGGGTTCGAATCCCAGTGGGTGCGTACTGCCGATGATTCTCAAACTAGGATGATGCAGAGGCTGTCCTGTACTCCCTGGTTTTCAACGGTTCTCTAACTGATATCAGTCCGTGATCAACTCGTATAAACATAACAAACCCTTACAAACCAAACTATAGAAAAATATATATATATCAAGAACACAATATTCAGCGAAGAGACTCTTTTCAACGAATTTATTGTCAAGCTGTACAATATATGGTTTTTATAAAATTTATATACGGTGAGGGAATTAGGTCAGAGGTGTGAATACATGAAATAATGATAGTATGAAATGCAATTAAAATATTTGTGATTATAATCATAGTTTAATGTCAAGTGGCCAAATAATTAATGTCGTATATCGAATAATACATTAGGTGTATAGATTTTGGAAAGGGGTCCATCATTATAAGATTAGTAGACGAATATAAAATGTTACATAACATGGTGTGAAATTTGATAAGATGGAATTCAATACTGTAATAATAAAAATATTGTAAAAATTGATAATTTTGGGTTTAAAATGTCAAGTGGGTCGAGTGGAAAAGATTCAGAGTGAGAATAGTAATAATAATAATGATAATAATATTAATAATAATAATAGTAATAAGGGAAGGGTACATAGAATAACTAAATAAACAAAATACATAAATAAATAAATGTCTATTCCTCTACGTACGGCCAAGGCAGAAGTAGGGATTGTACATACTTCTTTTGTACACAAAGGTCTGGCTTAAAGTCATGAATTGCCAAGGCCTCAGCTGTCTTTAGAAGTCTGTAACGAAGAAAACGCGAGAAGTTAGCATGGATTCTATATATGATCTTAAAATCATGGTCATGGTTGACAGAGTGACCGAAATCGATCAGGTGTTCCAAAATAGAGCTTCGCACACACTTCCTTTCTCCCTTGTAAAACCATGCTGGAATATGTTCTCGTATCCGTGTGGAATATATATATATATATACATTATTTCATCTCATTTTATTTCATGTTCTCATTGACTATGAATATTCAAAGCTAACTGACGATTGTTCCATCCCATTTTATACTTGTTCCACAATACACGTCTGGCTGGCTATTATATGTTTAAATTAGTGGACTTATAATTGTAGAGGCTGAAAAGAAGTATTTATTGAAACCACAATTGTTCGCTGTAACTATTTTTGTTCTGAGTAAATTATGGGAATATTCATGTGACTAACTATGTTCCTTTCTATTACTTTTACCTTATCAAATCATATTTTCTTAATAGGATCTATCCGGTCCCTAAGATGACAAAAATTTGTCGCTGAGTGAGATATCTGGTTTAAATGCCACTGTTAGATTGTATTTGTCTGCTTTTGTTGTCTCAATGTCTCAATGTCATCTCTGTCAAATTTATGGTTAACTGTAATGCATCTTTTGCTGTATTTCTTCGTATCTATATAGAACGTGTTATCTATTGATGTGTGGCTTCCGCCTAGTCACTTCATGGTAGCTCGAGAGACGTTTCGATAATAGTCGCTTGTACAATTATTAGTATTATTGTTATTGCTGGTTTTCTGTTGATACTGAGGTAATCTTGTCTTGTTTATCACTCAGTAATAACGAATAATTACGATTCTGCTTTGGTTTTGGAAGAATTCAAACATGTCGTTGACAAAAGATTGCTTAATATACATATGATTGTTATTGCTACACTCCATTTATATTTGAATATTATATACCTTCTGGTTATACGGAAACGAAATGTGGTGGGAAGAATCAACCACGGCTAGATGAAGTCCGTTAACTGTGATATGTTTTACAGTTTCTTACTGAACAATTATTATCCGGTTAATAAATCATTTTACGTACAAAATTTGATCATGAACTGATTTCAGTAAGAGATCGATTGAAAACTAAAGATTAGTGGGTAGCTGTTTCATCCCTGTACGGGATGCTTCATCATTCCGCCCCCATGACTCTAACAGGGATCTAATCCAGGACCTCTGGGTTATAAGGCGATCTCACTGACCATTTACCCATTACAATAGAGTTCAATAGCCTGTGAATTCTAACTTATGTTGAGTCGCGATATATATTACGACGGCTAGCCAATGTCACTAGTGAGTATTTGTCTTCACAGCCGACCTAGTGGACTCCACTAATCACAAATTCTCACTAGTACCACAGGCAACTAGTTAGCGAGCGTCAGATTAATTTTCAATCTTTGTTTGCAGGGATTTGACTGATTTCAAAATGGACGGACCATTGAATTTCGCCGCAGTGGTTGAATGATCAACAAAGACGCCTTGTAACTAAGGGGTCTTGGATTAGATCCCCTGTGAGATCGTCAGTGGAAACTGCCAAAGAGTCCCCAACCAGTTTTCCAGTACTGCCTACCTCCTAGAAACTCTACGTCCCATAAGTGAAACAAACTTTAGCCTAAACAGATGAATATACAATACCAAATTATTCAAAATAATCTCAGGGTGTTTAATTCCATTATGGGTAAAATTTGTTTTGATAAACTCTCACAGTGCAACTTTATAGTAACTTTACTGATGATGTTTCGAGCACAATTTATTGCTCAGGGTGTTTAGTTAGTTAGTCAAATAAAGATTATTCTAAATGTTTCTCAATGTAAACCACAGTTTCGTCAGCAGAATCATTCCGATTTTCATCAGTATTCAAATTTATTGTCAAATTGTGCATAAATTAATGTGATCTTACTTGAACATTTGTACCAACGGAATAAATATGATTAGTCATCATATATCTGTAGTGATATTGTCACCTTGGCATAGTTAAGTTATTGCAGTGTGTGTTTATCTGTCAATCTGTCCGTGTGTATGTATGTATTTTGTTTAATGTATGAAGAACATGCTAATACATGAGTGATATATGGTGATATATGGCATATTTGTTGAGCAATAGCTTCCTGATTAGTTCGTTCCTATAATTTCTTGTTGCTAATTCCCCCTGGCCATTTGATCTTCACTATTTTGATGTAGTTGTGTTCTCTGAGCAAATAAACTATCCAGCTCAGAGAAAACAACTACATCGAAATCATCCACCTGAGCTACAAATCTTCTCAATCGTATCTAGATCTTCACTATGAAACGAAGGCAGCTGTTGATTAATGTAAGAAAGGCTGTTGGAAAAGCTCTCCGTGACGCTCAGTTAGAGTGTCTGACGCATATAGGAGATATTCAAGTGTTGCTTGCAGGGATTTGATTGATTTCAAGATATCATCATGAACTGACATCGGTTAGATAACCGTTGGAAAACGACCAGGAAGTAGTGGACATCAATTACGTTCTGGTTTATGACCATTCATCAGTACGCACCCACCGCCAGAGTTCGAAACCACGACCTTCTGGTTACAAGGTGAGCTCACAGACCCGATCCAATGGCCAACCCATGAATTCGAACTTCTGCCAATTCACTAAATTTCGTGTCCACTAACGAGTATCATCGCTGGAGAATATTTGTTCACACACCCTACCTGCTGTACTCCGCTGACTGATTTAACATTGGCGTTGAAAATACGAATTTCTTCTTTGTGCTGAGTACAACAGATTTTCAACCTGACTTCAGAGTGATAATGGTCTACTTTGCCTTTTCAGTCCTGTCTGGCTTTGACATCCTCGTCCGTGCAGCCGTCCTGTAGTTGAAACGATGCTGTCTAGATAAGTGGAGGAAGTGACCTCTTTTAAATTTCTTCCGTTGATGGTGATTGCCTCTGGTTGTCGTTGCTGTTGATTGGTAACTTTCATCACCTCCGTCTTCTCCATGTTGACTTGAAGTCTTGTGTTTGCTTCTGCTACTCTCATCTTGTTGCTTTTCACCTGCAGATGTTCGAATTTCTGTAAAATTAGACATAAATCGTTCGTGAAGCCCAGATCTTCTAGAATCTTCTTATCTGCCTAACGTGTTCTTGTCTCCTCTCTATCCACATTCTATTTCAGTCCATTTAGGAAATGGCATTGTTGTTCAGAAAGTGTCTGGATACTCTTGATCTGAGGGACATTTCATGTTCTCCTCACCTACAAGTCGGAATTCGAAATCTGTAACGCTCCGTATTTTGTTAAAAGCTGTATGTTAAGGAACAAAGTAAACGGGTGAAAAATTCCAAGGGACCCAATTTAATACAATGGTGTCATGTAATTTTCAGTCATTGACTGTTCTCATTTCTCAGGATTAGTAAAACAAATGTGTACTCAGCGAATTACCCAATAAAGCTTTACGTCAGGTAAGATGTGAACGTATATTACAGTAATTTTCAGAGTATTTAGTTTAAGTATTTTCCCTTAATACGGAAATTAAGTGTAAAACAATTGTCTGAGGCACATTATTTGTCACAGTGTTGTGGTATATGGGGAGACACCCAGTCACATACATGTTTTCTTCAGTTCCTTCGAAAAGTGCACAGCATATCGAGGGAAACTAATTAAATATGTGCGCGATTTCATGTATTGGTCATTTAATGTAGTTGCACGGTTGAAACGATAAGAATTGCAGAAGAATTCAAGCATTTCGATGGATAAACATTCTGATGGCTCAGTGATTTAAGTAGGTCGCATCTTTTCTGCTTTATGTACTATTATTTATTTTGCAGTCGGATAACTTAGAGTGGTATCTGTATTCATCACCTTAGAATGACAGTCTTAGCCAGGAGGGCTCAAAGTATATCTTGACGGACTGTTTGTGATATCCATCATAGTCGTACAAGCTTTTCTAAATTCATTTTTCATCACATCTTCAGGGCATAACACGGTTGCCTTTGAAACCAAACTCTTGACTAGATTTCTTTAATATTCAAGTATTGGTTTGTAGGTATGTCTGTAATTAAGATCACAAAACTTTCAAATGGCAAATATTGACCCTTCTATACAGACAGATGATAATTAGACGAAAAGGTAGTCATTTTGTCATTTGGGCCTGAGAAAAATCAGTGACACTTTTAGGATATCCACTATTAGTGAAGAACATCAACACTACTTTTATGAGGTTGAATGTAACACCTCAACGAGACTTAAATTTTCTCTTCCCCTTGAAATTAACATCAGTTTGAAACGTATCCTAGTAGGTTTAAACTAGAACAACAGAAATTCTTCTCGAGTTTTAATAAACTCGATGAAGTAATAACTGAATTTCTCTACTTCACAACATAATTCTAAGAATTCCTATCGCCATCTCTTCAAGTAGCCTAAATGAATCTGTCAGTGTGTTGTTTAAAATCATAATTCATATTAACAGGAAGAGAAATTTAATTAAATAGGTATATATTAGACATGTGAACATATAAAATTTACAAGGAAAGATGGTTGTCAGTTAATATAACAAGCAGTTGAAATAAAGCAATGAGTACATAATTAATTACAAGAACACAGGATTGTTACTGTCCATCACACAACACGTAATTTTCATCTTCTCTTATTCTGGAAAACAAAAAAATTAGGAACATTATAAAATCTGGGTGGATGGATATAGATATATTATTCAATTGTAACTGCGGTGACAGATATTGTCATTATACTGCAGTTTTATCAACATTTAACTTTGTGTGGTCAACAGTATTGTCTTAGTAGAAATATTCGAATGAAGATAATCATTAAGGTTAGCAACCACTCTTACGGAATACGCACTCAGATTATTTGTGTTTGTGTAAATTCATCCCATCTGACTTTACATAACTGTGTATACGATTCGGGAATAAAACATCCTTGTATCCTGTCCAAATATTAATTTGATTTTACGTTTCACTCTTTTATTTTTAAAGTAGTTCTGGATGATTCCAAAATGTTTACATCCAACTTCCAATGTGGTAAACTTTATTCCATTGAGCAATTAAAGATATATACATATGCATACATATATATGCCCAAACCAAGTTTACTTTAACCAGTCTGAAAAAATTTCGTCAGTGGGCACATGATATTAATTATTTAAAATGTTCCTCTACTTCCCAATGAATGAAAAGCGAAACGATATTGTTGCTTTTACTGACGTTTCGCTATTCAATGCTGCTAATATCTTTATCAAAGTGGTATATTAAACCAGAATTTTTACCATGTCTTAGTTTATATATAGCTACGTCATCACCGTTCATCACCATGAGGTTACCTTTACTTCTTTTCAAGTTGGCCAATTGGTAAAGATGACAAGACCAGGTGTAGATTGTTGAATTTAATGGGCGTATAAAATTACAATAAACTTTCACAAAATCCGAATAGCAGTTTCAAAGTCTGTATTACTACTGTCCTGTAACTTGATAGAAGTGCCAAATGAATTATGTCAGGATATAGTTATATTCTAAATGTACGTATATTCCAGTAAATTGTAGTAGCAGTAAATGTGGCGTGTGTTGCTAATAAGATTTATTACTGGTATATAAAGAGACGTTGATTCGTGTAAAAATGTCAAATAGTGGAGAGATAGATTTGAAGTCAAAGAGACCAAATGATTCAGAGTTGTGGCAAAATATGCGAGACACGAAAAGATGATAAAAGAAACACAATTCGAAGTTCAATGAATAGCACAACACGGAAAATCTGTGCAGCAAATGACGATTTTCAGATAAGACGTACATAATTTCGCTATATAACGATACCAAAATTACAAATGAACATTCCGTCACCAAGCCTCTAGTCCTCTACCGTCACAACAGTAGTAATTACACAGCCGTTATGCCGATTTTATGATGTCAGAATCAAAAAAATATAAGATGACTTTCACTAATGTGTTCTAAATGTTTGGCTTCTATAATTTATTCTCTAGCCCACCTTGATGCAAACACAGACGCACAATCTGTCAAGATCACTGCTTGGTAAATCTATTCACAGTTTTCCACAGTCAAAGAAAAGACTCCTCTCTTACTGAAGCATGAAGATGAGTGCTTCCCATCACAAAAAGAGAACTAGACGTAATATGAAAACAGTTATTTCCCATGTAAATGTTTCTTACTCCACAAACTTCATTTGGTGGTGGACAGATAGCCTCCCCAGTAATCTGCTTCGTTTGAATTCTTGCCACACCTGATTGACAGGGGAACGGTTGTCCACCGACAACTACTTTGAGACCACCAGAACAAGAAATCTGTGAATGTGTTAAACATAAATTGACAGAAATTTATTCACTTTTCTGATTTATCACAAATATATCTATATACTCCCCAGGAAGTACACAAAAGTGTAAATGCTCAACAGAGCAAAGTAGATCACTAATAATAAATTTTAATGACAATAATAACTTAATTATGAGGAATATGTTCACATACAGTACAGAGTTTTCAACTTGGTATTATCTACTCCCTAAATAGAATCTTCAAGTAAATCACTCATCTACATTATACGGTTAGAAGGAATTACGTTTTTCTCTCCAACATACTCCGACTCCTGACATATTTTGTCACTTCAAGACAAACCAAGTTGTATGTTGAAAGTCATTCATTTGTGTAGATATTCTTCTTCAAGTAATGAGTAGATAGACGGTCAATGCAAATTATAAGTGAGGGGGTTTGACGCATTCTGCTCTGTAGATAATTAGACAGCCCGGTTTTTAAAGCAGGCTGCCATTTTATCCACTACATACAATCATCATTTGACACTTCACAGATATAACGATGGACTGGGAGGAATCTTGTGTCTTTGAGCTTATAAGAGAATATCATTGGTTCCTGTCTGACTACAAAATGTCACCATAATAGGACTGCATTCTTCAAAACATACCTGATGACAAGTGGCTTTGATTCGAGCATCTCTTGAAACCAACCCATTCATTCTGGCTTCCCAAGCTCCTTTATGTCTAATACACACTGAATTATTGCCGAAATCTTGACCGAACATATTTCCTCTTTGAGCTACAAAGAAAATACAATGTAAGTGAATTTATCACACATGAACTCTGATTAGTGATATTAATTTCGAACTCATAAGTTATTAAAATTCTAAATGTAATTCACTTTCACCATATGAAAGCTTCCTCTACAGTATTAAGTGGTTAGACGCATGACAACAAATTTAAGTTGAAAGTATTTACCCTAGGATTTTGAAAGAAATCCACAAGAAGCAATAATCTAATCTAAAGAAAAGATTTATTTTTAATAAGGCATAGAATCCTGACTAAGAAGTGGACGCCTTGCAGTCACATGGAATGAAAGTCTAGTCACCAGTTGTGATATTTCCTAAGACAACTGTAACAAAGATATGGTGATCAACAGATTCCCTATAAATATTTATGTATATATTCTTCGTCTAATGGAAATGGATTCGGTAACCATTAGCTGAAGAGTTAGTTGACAGGTAACATACTTAAATATCACATTTGAAAAGAGTGTCAGCTGGTATCTCCGACAAACATTCATGTTCTTCTGATGTCAAACATATTTCAAGCATGTCAATGGAAGATCAGACATGTTGGCCAGAGGAGACAGGCAACAGGAAACTCTGGGAACCAACAAACCAAGAAACTATAGCTCAACGAATGTGCCGAGGGAGGTGGAGATGGATCGCACACACACAGTGAGAAGACCGCGGAATGGCATTACCTGTCAGACACCTGAGTAGAAGCGAATGGTCGTCCGTTGAGCGTCCGACGAAGGTATGGAGGAGACCGTGTGGGGAGGAGATGAGAGCTTAAAGACAATCGTGGAGCCCACTAAAGACAGCTGCAGAGAACAGGATGAAATAGAGGTGTTCCATTGAACCTTATGTTCTCAAAATAATAATGATAATAATAATAATGCAATTAACTTTGAATAATACAGATTTGAAAAAGCTTACCATGTTGTCTGTTTAAATCATGGTTACAATATGTCATCAGAGGCTCTTCAAAGAATGTTTTCATCGGCTATTCGTCCATAAGGTGAGTCAATAAATGAACGGAGAGAGATCGAAATATGAATATTTGCAATGCATAACTCTTCTCATAATATTTCTCAAAATGCTACTACCTATCTGCTTCAAACCAAAGAAAGGAAGTGCGAAATGCGTTTATTCAATCAGTCTATCAAACGATTATTCTACTATTTTCGTAAGAAATTATTACTTAGTGAATGAGGAAGTTTCGAACATTGTTCGTTCATTGTTCGTAATCACATCAACTGTAACTGAACAACTTTGAAACTTGATATTTATGGTTTTATTTCTCACCTCCCAATCGTCGAAAAGGTGGTTGAATTTCTCAGACGTTGGGGACAAACGGTGAGTCATGCGTACTGCACATATTACCAGTTAATTTTATAAATAAGTCTTGATTTTCTAATCTATTGTGTAAGATGGCAAGATGTGAAATCTTGTTCTTTAGGCTTCTGCAGATCAATGGACGACTGTAGAACACTACTCTTAGCGTCGGTCGGGCAAAGCATGTTCTTTTCGAGGATGCTGAAATTCTTCTCTTGAGTGAGGATATCGCAAGCTTAGTCACCCTTGAAATCCAGATTCATGTGAAGTATCTTTTTTGAAACAAGTGATGTTTTGCTTCCTCTGAACCTTTGGTTTGATAATCTTATCAATGAATCTTGACGGGTATCCATTTTGGATGAAGGTTTCTTTCAGAAGATCCAGTTCTGCTTCCAGGGCGCTAGGACTGACTGCACATGCAACAGATCCGAGTAGCAAGGGATTTAGTCAGATTTCGTTTCCGCTCAATAGGTACCTAACTGTAGAAACTTATTAGTTGATCTTTCCAAGTCAGTTTTCTATGCTATAACCTTCTTAAGGTACCATCAGCTCATCTTGTTAGTAACATATCAAGAAGGTGAATTTCTGCTTTATTAAGAATTCCGTGTAAGGTTTCAGAGGTCCCCTCTCTATATGCAAGCAAACAAATTAATAGGCGAATTACATGATCAAGTTTTAATCATATATTAATTTGGAGAAAGACGTCTGATGGTTTCAAGAGAATTATTATTTCGATATGAAACCAATATGAGCTACTTAGAGAATTTCCATTTTCATCTAGAAAACAAATTACTTCTTTGAGGAATAAGGTTGATGAACTCCGACATATGCTACTAAATATGATTGACCAGTATAATTTCCATTTAAAACACGTAATTTGAAGAATACGTGATATACGATTTAAAGATTAGACATTGAATGCACTAACCTGAACCATTGGACATCTGTCCACCAGTGTACTACTCCCGCCTTGATTAGGAATACCTCTGAAATATTGCTCAGGTGGAGGTAAACTTGTAGTAAACTGAGCAACAGAACATAGTCCAAAGGCGGTTTTGTGATAACACATCAAATCACTCTTCTCTTCACAATACGGTTCAATACTCTTTCCCCTGAAATATCACAAAATGTCAATATCAATTTGAATTCATCTTCCAATGAGTAAATAAATATAAGATTATGCAATCAAAGCGAGTGTACTTCCATTCGAGCAAATAGTATAATCTGTAAACATTCACTATGACACTCACTGATCATGCATTGGATGACTTACTGTTGCTTCATTCTGCTGATATACGCATAACAGCTTTCCATTACAAAGCTACAGCCGAGTCCTTTGCCATAGTCCCATTTTTCAGCGAGTGAGAAATCGACGTCCCACCAACTATTATTGGAAGAAAGAAATACAGCCATCAGCATCCAAGAAGAGAATTCGTATGTGTGGAAAGGGGAACTTAATTCGAGTATTACCTTATGTATCGTTGTTATGACAATTTCTAACTTGAAACGAATGTGTTTTATGTAACTGTGTTTATTATCCACACGATAATTTTATACTTAATAAATAAACACACTTATTGAAGTATGTCTCGCTCACTTACAATTAGCCCAGTGTAATAACTTCAGGTATAGTAGGATAGGCTTAAACAATGCTGATTTAACGTTAAATTACCAAATGAGACTCTACTAACATGTTGTGACCAGTGAGGTTCGGCAAATTGGGTCTGATGACAAATATGCGTCGATGATATTGGCAAGTGGTAGCACCACTGAATTCTGAACCAAGTTGCTGGGTGATCGACGAGCTTAGTTTCTTAGTCAGAAGATCCTGAATTCAATCCCCATTGGAGTCACTGGCACGTACTGACGAAGAGTCACAAACTAGGATGAAACAGCTGTCGAGTACTACCTCCTGGTTTTCAGTGGTTCTCTAGCTGGTATAAATCCGTGATCATATTATATGATCTATCAGTAAATAACTATTCATCACGTCTATTATGGTTGAATGTTTAGACTGCATCTCTACATCTGTGTTATTGAGGTACTCTTTTTGCAATACTGAGTTTTCTTAGTGACTAATCAACGTCTCTCCCATATTTATTGAATCATGGATTAACTACTCATTTAGACATGAAGGAGATGGTTAAATTTCATGGAGATTTTTATCTTGAATTTCCCGGTGATTTGTTTTTTGAACCGAAATCCTCCACTACTGACGCTTCGATTCGGGTTCCAGTTTAACATGGTCTAATATAGCCGATGCGAGTCAAAAGTGTAATTCACAAAACCTTATAAACTGCTACTCGGAACTCATCAGCTGGATATGCCTTCACACTTATTCATCCATGGCGCTCCTTTTGAAACTTGAACCCGAATTTATCTTTTCAAACAAAAAATACCATCATACTAGCATTAAGTTATTGTCAAAGCGTCAGCATTAGTAGTCAACATGTCAACAGAAATTTGACATTTCAGTTCAATAAGGTCAATCAGCATGAAATTCAAAATAATAATTACAAGAAATAACAACTATTACCTGGTGCATAGTAATGGCCTAATGGATAATATTCAGATAGTCGAAACGATGAATCCTGGATTCGAGTATCACTGCGAAATCATCACCCACTTACAATGCAGGTACATTTATATGAGCAGGCCCAAATAGGCCAAGTCTTGAGACCTGAATAAAACTGCCAACCATCATCGACCAAATGAAATGAGTAAAACGGTATGTCATTTTAATACTCATCCCTAAAGAGGTTAGAATTAATTTACCCACTGAGACAGCATTCTGCTAGCTGTATGGCACACACAGTGAGCTAAAACAATTTTACAGTAACACTTATATGAAGCATAATGAAAATAGTATATATTTAGTAGTAATTCACTTGCACAGATACCTCAAAAAAAGCTTTTCGTCTTTTAACTCACCCAGAATCCTTAAAGAATGCCAGTGTCAATCGTGATGCGACTGTCTTCACGCCAGTTACACCTGCCATAATTTCATCCTGTAATAAATAGTGTTGAGGCATTTTGTATATTTGTATTGTATTAAACAGCACTGAGAATTGCTAAAACGAGCACAGATCCTAACACGTTGTCGTTTTGTTCTAATCGAAAATTCGATCTCAGTTCTGTTTGATTCTACGCCAGTAGAAGTGACGTGTTGTAATCACCAGGCTACCTAAATTTCTATTCAGTATGATGCACAAACTCTCTTCCATAATTTATTGTTCTAATCATCTAATAGTGTTCTCGAGTCGCTACATGGACCCGCACATATTTTACTTAGGTGTTACTCGTAATGCAGAGCACTACTCAAAGGAAATGAGGTGAAAAGTATCGTATAGGATTGGATATTGCTTCAGATGGAAGAGCATGGTATCACACAACGTATTGCTGAATACTGTTTAACAACAATGACAAATACAACTGCAAAGTTAGTAGAAAATTTCCAGGTTATTGACTTACACCAACTGTGCGTTTTTCAAAATGTGTGCCAACGGTTCCTTCACCACCTTCATTCTCTATATCAATCCCATCCAGATTGGGACAGTTATAGTGTTTACGTCCTTCAGCCTTGTCAAATGAAATAAAATAAAGCCTTTTAACTAACATTGTAAAGAAATCAGCGTTTAGAGATTTGTGAAGACATATTTTAAAAAATAACAGGAATTAATGGATATGTAGTAACTTTTTGGTGAAACACTGTATATTTATCAAACTTCGTATTGGATCTGAATTACGTTGAGGTACCCCGGTGAACTTTATAGACATTCCGATGGGAATTAAGGAAACGTGTACAAAACGTGTGATGCTACGCAACAGACTTTATACTAGGTTGGTATTCACAGTTCATAACCACCGACAGATGCATATTAGAGCACTACTCAGTCATGTTTATTACAGCAGTTATAAATCTAGTCTATATCATACAATAGCATTACACACCTGATTGTCTTACAGCAATAGATTTACTATATATGCGGATTCCAATGTGATTCTCTGTATCCGTTAGTCTAGCCTGGACTCACAGCTTACTAAACATCAAGCTAGCCGATAACTTCTACACTAAACAGAATAGACGTTTTCAGCTAATGATCAAACTGTGAAGCTGAACGAATTCCTATTAAAAATTAAAACACTGGAAATTAGCTCTAGTCATCACTTGCGACTGATTACAAAGTGAAGTTGAGTGAAATTTAAGTGATGAGCTGTGATCACAAGAGCTTCAACAAGTCAGATATGATGAGAAATACTCGTCAATTAAATTGGCCTTTGGTGTCGCTATCCTACGATTTGGTGGAGAGTTACTATTCATCGACAACTGGTTGCCATTCCAGTGGCTAAATGGTCATCTGGCAAACTCGAAGATATTGCGTTCGATTGCTCGGATGCATACTACTAGAGAGGCCCTCCAGACCAGGGAACTGTTGGCCAATACTGAGTTGATTTCGATGGTTCCTCAACTGATATTACGATCACATGCTGAATAAGATGTAATCACAGTGCTCGAAATTATAGTTCTGAAAATTACACATCATAGGTTTTCATGATTCAGTAATTTTCATTTTATTAATTCCATTGTAATTATGTTTAAAATCGGTAGGATTCTGACCTCCATTGTCAGTTTACAATACCTAGTCTTCATAGGTTATTCCTGTTTATTTAACCTGATATTTCAGATAAAGTCACAATATTTTTGTAAGTAAACATACCAATAGTTGTGGAGTGACAAAGGATAGAAATTGTTTGCTGAACGATCCCACAGCTGAAATCCATGGACGATTGATGAGTTTAACAGTGCTCCCACTAAAAGATAAAATTATAAATGCACAAAGCAGAAATTTCATCTTCCCTATAAGTGAAAAATAATCTGTATCAAACAGAACCAAAAAATGTCCTTTCTTGTTTCTTCCACAAGAAGTGGTCGTCCACATTTGACAATCTTCTGTAGAATGCACCCAGGAGAACATAGGGGACTCACCTCAGGACATTCAGGTTACAACAAGGACTCATTCATCATTGAACATCTGGGACGGAACTGCTTTGTGGTACAAAAGTCATAGCTTCGATCCCCAGTGGGATCACGGGTGCATATCACTGAAGAATCCCGAAGTAAGAGGAAACGGAGTTCGTACTTTCTGGTATTCAGTGCTCTTCTGACTAATTGCCATCAATGATCAAACATGAAACCAATCGAATTCCAATGAAAATACACTTGAATGTAACAACAAGGTCATTTGAGTGAATTACTGAAACACACAATATAGACGATAATTTTGAAGATGTGAAAACTAATCCAAACAACGCCTTCTACGCTCCAGTTCTGTTTTCATGTGTTTTGGTGATATTAGCTCTATGTCGTACATATGTATATATATCTGTTTTCTTGCCATATCATTCATTCTCTGATCGTAAATATTGTCAGTATCACCTCACGTTGTGTTACTGGCGTTACCTACTGTTTCGTAAATATTTAGTCTCACCAACAGAAGATGTCTACACATCATGCTTAACTACAGGGACAAGAAAATGACTGAATTTTACATTATTGACACTCGAATATCAATGAGACTTCTAATTGTGGTGGGGGCGAGACGACTGCTATTTATTGAGTCGACTGGAAAACTGCAAAATATTCGAACTTTGTGAACGATTTATGTTAAATGACGCAGGAGCTGGAAGATGTAAATGATAAAGGTCAACATATTGTTAGATGTGGCTGGCAGGGAGGACGGAACGTCAAGTGAACAAAGAGAACACAGAGGTGATGAAGATACCGAATCCAAAACAACGAGCACCGGTCACTATCAAACGGGGAAATGCGAAAGAGTTCACGCCTCTCACGCATACAAGTACCATCGTTTCAACGACAGGCAACAGCACGGATGAAGTCACCAAAACGAGTTATGGTCAGAAACACAAGACTGATCTTCATTAATAAGAAATCAGTCTGGAATCAAGATGCAATCAGCATAAAGTAAGCGATTGTTATTTTCAACACTAATTTCAAGTCAGTCAGTGTCTCTATATGATTCAGAGATTTGGCAAAGGCGTTACGAACTGGATGAAGACTTTTACTAACAACCACCTTCGCCGGCTGTAAACTGAAGAGCAGATGATGCCAACAGAAAGAATAAGCGATAGGTAACTATGGGAATGAACAAACCAAGAACATGTTGCCCAATAGATATACCAAAGAAAACAGGAAGATTTGCTGGACACACACTGACATCTCACACCATGTCCTCGAGTGAAATCTCAATAGGAAATAATGACACGGATATCTGAAGGTGATATTGAGGAGGTGGTATAAGGAACAGTTGAAAGTTATTGGTTAGTTGTGAAACAAAATAAAGAGGACTGCAAAGAAAAGCATGAAGTGGAGAGGTGCTGTTGAAACTGTGTGTTCCACTAAGAACCTAATTGAATAAAAATCATAACAGAATATTAAGGAATAAAAATGTAGGTGAATAGAATTCATGTCTCACTTTGACCACTCACATCCCTAAGGGAAGATACCATGACGTCGACAAATCTAAAGCTTGACAAATGTGGTAGCAATTATCAGGACCGACACACCTAATGTTATCTATCTGTATAAATAACCGCTACCAATCTCTAGCTTTGAAAACAATGACTTATGATATAGGAAGAATCGGAAACCAAACATTTGAGTAGCGTCTTATATGTCGAACATGCCGGCATGTTGTTCTTAAAGCGAATGAATTCCTGAAAACACTAATAATAACAGGTTGAAATATCTATCTCCTGTTTGCACACAGTCCATCAGTACGTCATTCGTGTTGAATTCATCATCGACTTTGATTCCCTTATTCATCCACAGCGATTTCAGTATTTCACCAATACACTGATGAATAAGTTAACATTTTAAGTAAGCGCGGAGTTCGCATTGATAAATCGATTGTGTTGACTGACTATTTCTATTGCCGCATTGTTTCAGTTTTCACGGATTACAATTTCAAGGAAGTATTACATCCACTTTCTCAATTTTTCATCATCATCAACCTTTACAGAAAACCTAAAATTTTACTTTGAAATTTATCTGGACAATAGAAGTTCACAGGGAAGCAAAAGGTGTCTCACCTCGGTACATATTGTCCGCGATCATTCATTGGCGGTTTGCCTGTTTTCGGATCTCTCGGTGTTCTGGGATTACCATTCTCATCACGCATTAAAGCATAGCTAGTTCGAACAAATCCCTACAGATTAATTTGGAAAATGAAGACAGATGTTAAGTTGTTAGTATGATAATGGATGAACCACTAATCGCTATCTATGGTGAGGCAGAAATGGATGGTGGAATAAGATTTTCTTACAAACGGCAAAACTATATGATGATATCACTTTCTGATGATGTTTGCAGCATATTTCATTCCTGATAGACACGTGAAGAACTATAATTTTCCAATGTTTATTGTATATATATGCTGATTGTCGTTCTTTAATTTTATCCCATCATAAAAGTATGATTACTAATTATTGTCTGACGAGATATACATATGTCAAGTTCCAGTTGTGTTGACATAAAGCCATCTAATGCTTACCGAATGTAGTTAATGAGCTCGCGACTATGCGGCAGTGTGGGAGATATTGCAGTTGGACATAAGATGTTATTCAGGAATCTCTGTCTAATGAAGTCTTCTACCTTGTAAGTGCTTACCAGCAAACTATGATGTCATTCCTTTACGCTACCAGTGGAATATGGGGCTTCAAGATAAAGCTTCGAAGTTTCGGTGGCAGTGGTGTTTATGTTTACGGAGTTGGGTCGCTAGCCTCTCGACCAACCTTCCCTCTTTAACAGTCTTATTACTAACTTAGCCAGTGAAAGGAGTGCGTCGGCCGGGAATCAAACTCCGAAGCACATGTTTGGTTAGTGAGCATTCTAACAACAGGCTTCCAATGCACGAATTAATGACAACAAACATCTTCTGAGGATTTTTGCATCATAGGAATCAATAAATTATTTGCTGGATACAATCAAAGGAGAAAATCACAACACTATGTACTAGATTATATGTAAAGGTATAGACAAGTTGAATACAATGACTGAATTGCCAGTGTTTCAATCCAACACAGGGTTAATCATTTCAGTAATTGATTTGCTTGATGTTCTACATGCTAGATCAACTAGCAACTTTACTGCATTATGATAAGTCAAGAATTGTTTTTTGAGCCATTTACACTTGCATTTTCACTAATTCATTGGATTTATTTCGCATATAGGCTATTCGGACAAATACCTTAATGTCTTCACTACAATGTTTACACAAAGGTACATGTTAAAGGAGTTGCCTATATGGACACGAACATCAACCGACGACAGTGCATGCTCTCAGTCAGAAATATTGATGTGGGATTGTGAGCATATTCATGCAGTATGAAATCATTCATGTTGTAGTAGAGTAGCACTCTACAGTCACTAGAATACTTCTTGACTTCCCACAGACTGTAGTGATACATTCTTGGTTTGAAGCCAAATGAGAAAACTAAACATTTCATGCAACTAATGTACATCCAGCTGACAAGTATCAAGTAGGACAGAACAAGTCGACGGGCTTTCATTGTGAACCACATGAATGAAACGTCAAACAGAAATTAAACTCAGTCGATATTAAGCTTATCTTCTCTAGATATTCTCTCTAGATTTATATGAAACGTCATTTCTGCCAACTGATTAGGAGATTTTATTCACTTACCAAAGCATGCGCTAACTCATGAATAGCTGTACCGACCAACATCGTCTTTCCTGGTTCATCTACTTCCATTTTCTGTGGACAGAAGTTGATTGCTCCCATAATTGGTCTGAAGCAATACGAAGCGAAGGGGACATTAACAACAAGCAAAGTCGACTTAATCAAAAACCTCTGTTCTCTGCTTTTCTAAACATTCCCTCTCTCTCTATATATATATATATATATACATTACATCCAGCCTTGTGATAAATTAGTTGAATGCGATAATCGAACTCCTGGTCAACTCTTGGCTATTCTGACTCAACAAACTCCCCCATCAAAGCAATATACAGAGTGAAAGACAACCTGTTGCAAACAATAAGCTCTCGTCTTCTCTGCAACGCTGAAGCTCTAGTCATGCAGAGAGAGGACCTGGAGCTCTACATTGAAAGAATATTTTCCACCCAACTCTACCAGCATGGTGACAATCCGCTTCAATCCGTTGTAAAATATCTCAGTTTTGTAGACGTAAATTCTCGACAGGTTCGAAGTCTAGGTGAGTGATTTCAAGCCTACTGCTTACAAACAAGTTAGTAAGGTAACCAAACTATAATTTGTTATTAGTCAACACAAAACTTTAATATATTACTACAATGAGCTTCTGAAGATGTAGGTTTATATTTTCCTGCTTTGATTCTGCTTCTGGGGAAGGAGGCTGCGAGATTCAACCAAACAGTATCATCTCTCGCTTTCATTGGTTTCGAGTTTCTCATAAATATCAATTCATATACATACAGATACACAAACACAAGACATTCTAACCTGTCAGTTGTTGGATGCATTTCACATGGACCAGCAAACGCCAGTGTTGATCCACTAAGACAACCGCCTTTATTTTCACTCTCTACAAATATCACATATTCATTCGGTGCAAATCCTGGCCCATCTTGATACACATCTTTGAAATTTCTACCATCCGATGACTGAGAACATCCCTTGTTGTATGACAGAAAGAAAGAAAGAGAACAAATCATGTGAATACTGTGAATAACTAATAATCAGTGTGAGAGATGATCATATTCAGCGTGAAATTAGTCTTTGAAATAATGGAGAAGGTTTATAGCTCGAGGAGGTGTTTTCAATGTGTCTGTGCTCTCTGAATCAGTTCAGATAACTAACTGCATGACCACATCATTATTACTATCGAATCCCTTAAATGGTCTATATACGCGAAAATAAATGACCATTGTCAGAATTACTTTGCAAAGACCTTCAAATTAGCACAACTACATACATGTATGTGTATATATGTATATACTTTATCTTCATAGATATTTGGTTACACAACATTTGCCCTACTATCATCAGGCATGATTATCTTATAGATTTATCATCCAATCAGACTCAGAGTAACACTTTAAACTTGGGTCGAATTAAACGACGTCCACTCACTCACTCACTGAATTCATTTTGAAAGTAGTTTTTGGCATAGTTCACCATCTTTTAAATAAAAATGGTACATGCATGTGCACACATGAAATGTTATCTGATGAAATTGTTACAAATGGGCGAAGGGTATTTAATAATACTAACAGAATCTGACAGTGAGTACGTGAGTGGTTCAATGATAGAATGCTCACCAGTCACGCACCTGGCCTGGGTAGGACTCACAGTCTATGCACTCCTTCTCACCTCACCAGTAAGTTAGAAAGATTGGTCGTGAGACTAGCAGCCTCATCCTGTGAGAAACACCACCACCACCACCACACCAGTGAAACTTTAAAGCTTGAACTTGAAAAACGATGTCCAATTTGGAACTGGGAAAAGTGAGACGATCTTACTATAAAACAGAACTGTCTGGATACGAGAAGATCTAAAAGTAACTTGCCTCAGTAATTCATTATTTATCACTCTTCTATAAGCCAATACACTCCCGTCCTGTTTGTTTTACTGTTTGAGCAACGAGGTAGAATTATAATTTACATTGTGGGTTTTTCTTAAGATTTCCATTAGTCTTAGTGCAGATTTACTCACGAACGAATATCAGATGTTAGTGAGATTATTTCAAAGCGAGGAGCACTGGTTCATTGATACTAATCCCTACAGAAGCCTCCAGTTCGCTAATAACTACTCGAATTTATATCAGAAAGCTGTACCCAGAAGTGATGATCACTGGTTGACGACGTCACTATATCATGAATTGACAGATTCAGAATTCACGGGTCAGTGAATTTCAGGCCAACTGACTGAGTGGTGAACGGGCTAAGTCTCGTAAACTGAAATTCCTCAGTCGAATTACTGTTGAAGTCATGGGTGTACATCATCACTAAAGAAATACAAACTAGAACGAAACATCTGTTCACCGCTGTCTCGTATTCAATAATTTCTAACTGATGTTGATTTGTGATGAAATCTACACAGAAATATAAATTTCAAACCACCCAATGTCTTTTACAAGCTTACCATTCCAATTTATGATTCTGAAGGAAGGTGATGTATTTATTTTAGTGATGAAACAGTGTAATTCTGACTGAAGTATTGAGTGACCAGTATTACGCAGTTAAATAGCAGATTAATTGTGAAGGGCAGAAAGGTAGGCGACATTCTTCTTTTAGTTTAGAGGAGGTTCAGGTGTAATATCCACCAAGCTTTTGATGAAAGCAGTCAAACTGTCTGACTATTATTCACATCAAATAAATATGCAACCTCGATACAGGTATTTCGTAGGTATATTCATAAATGCAGATGCTTTATCTAAGAAACAGGAATGCATTTCACCTCAGTCATGACAGTGATACGAATATACGCCCAAAATGCATGATGCAGTAGATGCTGCTTACTCAAAGTGAAGATTTGGCAGTCTCTTGTAAAAGAAATATGCATGCTGAGCAATTTCAGCATGCAGACTGCATAAGACACATTTCATTGTCTTCCTTCCCTAACCATTTCAGAATAATTCTGTTCTAAATCTAGTTCATAAATCACAATATCTGTGTACTTGAATGATTTATCAACGACGCGTCGAATACTGTCAGGCAGTTTCGTCTGAGAACCCTGCAATTACAGTTCATATGCATAATCGGGAATCATAGTGGAAATAGTTTTCAGTGGGATTGATTGAATAACGCCTTAGGATGTATTCCCTCCTTATTTATTATGAATTATTAACCACTCTTTCATCCTACATCAAAATGAGCTAAAAATAAAACTTACTGAGGCGAACTGATCTGGTATGGGATGTTCGTAGCATTTCGCTTGAGGTTTACACTTGTCTTTGCAAAACTTTCTGCCTGAAACTGGTTCGGTGTAGATATACGGTTCGACACATCCTCTATTGAAAAAGAATTCAAATACATACATACATTTATGCATAGAGGAATCAAGTTTACATTGAATGAAAACCAGTTTAACTGTTCTTATGATAATTTACAAGAGAAATATACAGTGTTTGAAGCCAGTGAGGATTGTTTCTTCAGGCGCGTGTGTTTTTGCATAATTTCCGTATACTTGCTCGCATTCATCAGATTCCGAAGAGGATGTAACTTTGGTCCCAAGTCCTACAAACAAGTAACATTTAGTTCTTAACACTAGTAATACTGAGGAAGCTGCTCAAGTAGCCCATGTACGAAGATGAAGCTGACCAGTGTGGTCAGCTATATGACCGCAAAGTCACAAAAGTGAATGCATAATTATAATTGACACCAGTTGCACAAAAAGCGTTTCTCACGACCCAACGACTTGGTGGATAGATCTATGGTGTTTGAAGTGACTTGTACTTGGTTCGAGTCTCAGAGCGAACATTGTCACCCACTGAGAAGCAGGTAGCAAATCAAATCCCCTACAGCATCTCCATGAACTAAGAAGCAGACAACTAAAATAGACATTCGCTGACCATCCTACCATTAAGCGAATTCTCACAAGTGAGAATTCATGGGCAATCGACAGAATGGCATACCAGTTCGCCTCACAACCTGAAGCTGGTCGGCTGGATACCTCGCGGATACTTAGGTGAGTGCTGTTGGGGAGTGTTAGAAACAAACAGGAAGCAGCTGCTCACTACTCTCCGGTTTTCAATGCTTCCCTAACTAAAGACTCTTTGTGAGCAATATAATATTCTGTATTCTCTGCTATAAATCAGAATCAAAACTGAGGAACTGGAGAACTGAATGAATGTGTAGTTAAAATATCCATTCAGTTCAGAATACAGGATTTTGCCTACCTACCGTTGAACTAGGAGTTTTCTGTTTGGTGGTTTCCGTACACTCAGTGCTCTCGACCAGAAATTAAGCGCCTTCTCCACCACTTCAGTCTACAAGATAAAACAGACAGATGATCATATCAATGAGAGCGTTTTGTTAAGTTTCATCGTTATAATTGTTTATCGCATTTTCATCAATTGAAAAGAATACAGATTTCACCGGTAGGCGTCCTGTGAGAAGCTTCCTACATACACTTATTCTTTTTTATGAATCTGAATCAGGAGAATAATTATGATGAGAGCGTTGGTGAGAGCGTTTAGACTGCAACTACTTAACCGGTTTCATGGATAAGCAGAAAACCAAGATGCAATGTTCTGTGGAGTGAATATCAATCATTTCTGAATGTGAAAGTGTTGTGTGAGATGATGTTACTTGGCTCAGAGTCCATCGTAGCCTTCTATTTACTAACCCGAATGCGAATTTAGGATTGTCCCACGTCTTTGTTGTTGTTTCATAGGCTGCATTTTATTAGCAAAGACATTTGTTACACTCACAGAGAATTCTAAAAGCTCATTCCATATTGTAGTCCGCGTTGAATATGTTACCCAGAAAGACAACGAAGAACTAGCAGAAAAGTTATCCAGGTGAGACAAAACATTTCCACAATACGATATTCGGTATCCGCCAATCGTGACAGTTAAAATTGAAAGATGTTCTCAGGGTCGAAATATCTATCGTAATCATGCCTGAACAAATGCTAGGTAAAATTCCAAAGTAGACATTTGCACTGCTTCGAATTCAGTTTCACTCTAACCGTCTTTCGCATCAGGAGATATCAGTGATCATCAATTGTGAAATTGCCAAGTTCGGAAGAAAGGAAAAAGCTGCTTTTTAAATTGAGGGAGAGTGGATCGCTAACGCTTCCATGGTTCAGTGGTAGAATGCTCGTCAACCAGGTGCGTGGTTCAGGATTCATTCCTTGAGCGATGGAATCCCAAATCTCGCTTTGATGGCGGCGTGAGACTGACAACCTCTCCTGTGAAAAAGAAAAACACCAGTGCTACTGAAAATCCAAAGCTGGAAGCCTGAAAACCAATACACTACACAAAAGAATAAAATGAATAATCAACCGCAGAAAATTGGCAAGTGCATCCATGGCAGTAGAATGGCGAGAACCGAGTTCTCAATAAATACACACATGTGCCATTGTAAAATCAGTTCTACACACGGAAATTTCCTAAGAAAATGAAGACGATTAAGAGCATCTTGTAGGCAGAATGCATGAATTCTACTCAGCTTAGGCAAACAACTTATCGATAAAAACTGCTTCATTTTGCAAGTGTTCACAACAAAAATCTCCGACACTGTATGTCTGATCAAAGGTATAATGCAATTTCAAGAAATCAGTTTGGTGTTAAGGGAGAATAGAAACATCAGAAAAATGGGGGATTGCAAAAGAAACAAACCACAATTTTACAGATCTTAAATAATCAGAGTTACCTTAAATCGACCAAATAGTGGATGTCTCTGCATACTTTGAGTGTATAGGATGATAAATTTCAGTGCATTGCCACCACTTTGACGTTTGTCGACTGTTTTGCCTAAAACACCATAGTTCTGAAGAGAATGTGAGTTGCTCTTCAACAAAGAACTCCTCTCTTACCATAGTTATATTCGGCATAATCTCACAGACATATTCACATTGCACGACTACAGCCAGAGCAGCGATGATGCACAGGGACAAGAGAATATTCTTTGGACTCTGTGACATCTTCGTAATGGGTAATGGTGATTGGAATACAATACTCAAGTATTGCTGCATGGATAACTATCATTTCGTCTACTCCTTTATATACTAAAATTGTTGCAGCCTCAATCTATAAACATGCAATTCATTTCATGAATGGAATAGAAATTATGTCAAAACAACACGTTTCTCAGAGTTAGTTAGTTGAGTGACCTGGCTTGAAACTGTAAAATGAGAAAATGGCACCATTTGAAGTAGAGCATTTTCGCCTGTAAATCAAATATACCTGCTGTTATCTGATAGAAAATCTTGTGGAGCTTCTCCAACTGTGCTGTTCAAAATTTGTCACAGCAGATTCAACACACCCACCTCCTACCTTCATCTGAACCTTTCAACTTTATCAATATGGGTGTATGATTATTTCACCACTGCTACTCACTTCAAGATTTGTACTTTATCATCAATGGCGCTGTTTGCGCTTTTGTTTTTGGTTTATCGTCCTCGGATGTTTTGTCTTCTATGATTCAAATTGTTTGGAAGTACTGGCAGCTGGTACAAATATCGAAGACAATTTCACGGTGAATTTCACCTTCACGAAGTCTGTTTCATAAGAACGCCTCAAAAGCAAATTGGTGAATCACGAACTTTGTGAACTCCGGTTTTTGTACACAGAAATCTGCATGATATGCCGTGATGGAATGGTCACGGTGGTGTATGTGCATGGAAAGTAACACTTTTAAGTGGCCAATAATTTTTGGAAGTTCTCAGTAGTCTCTTTGCGTTCAGAGAGGAATACATAACTTCAGATTTCAGTCTTGAAGTTGCAATAATGCTAATATTGTTAAGGAGTTCGCCTCAGTGAGTTGTTATGGAAGATTCCATAAATGAACCAGCGTCGCGTAGAAGATTTGGTCTTAAATATAAATACGTAGAGCACAGGTTGGTTATCACTGTCACTTTCTCTAACTCGTATACCCAACTGAATATTATTCATCTAGTCACTCGCATAAACACTCAGCCGGTGGGATGCTCTGAACTATTGTGAATTTCTAACTAATATCAGGTGGTTGAAACTTCGATTTCTCCCTTTGAGACATTCGTCAACACGGCCTATTTGCAACCACGAAGACAGTGGTGGAAACAACTGCGAGTCCTGAATGGCGATCGACTCCAACAACCAACCACTAGTTATTTATCAAACATCTACTGTAGGATGTAAAACTGCATAACACTGCTTGACTGAGATAAATCGTTGTACACTGCTCACATCAACCAGTGGTGCTTGACAGCCAGATGGGAGTGATCTGAACACCCGATGGCTGTTCGTCTCCACCGGAGCCGAGCTAATTAATATGAGAAATGAAAGACTGATTTACGGTATTACGAGTTCACCCGACTAGATAGCCAGGAATCTGGTGGTTTCGACTAATTCGACTCTCTCATTTGAGTCACACTAGGTAAACCGCTATTGAGCTCGATACGAAAGAGAGTGAAAATGCCTTCTGGTGCACAGATCACTTCGAACAGACTAGCAAGCATGACTGGTTGACATGAGTGGTATACAATTACCCACCTCAGCCGACCAGTAGTATGTAGTTTTGTAGATATCAATAAGCTGATCCACGAACATCATTTCGAGTTCTTCGCTTCCTACATTTGCATGTTACATTCTCATGCTCAGCACGATACAATAAACAATTCAAGACGGGACGTTTTCACATTTGAACATCAAAGATTTGAACTGAGTGTTGATTTCGTGTGATAGCTACTTGGAAGTGAGGATATTAGGACAGGAAGACTATTCAATCGCTTCTGGTTTTGGATAATCCCTGAATTGTTTGTTATAATAGTGATGGAGTGCTTTTGATGCAGTGTGGACTTCTCAGAGTATAGTACCTCAGTGCATATGATTTTCGCTTTAGATTTCATAAATACATCCAAGTGTCTCTCCACAACAACATTAACTAGTTAGCTTAGAGTCGTACTACTCGTCGTAGCTACTGCCTTTAGCAGCGTTTTGAATGGAAAGTGCTCCACTTCGTTGCTAATGGAGACTGGTGTGCCTCAAGGCTCTGTACTCTACCTATTTCGTTTTTCTTTCTTTTTGCATGACCTTCCATTTTCTTCCACAGCTTGCTGCCTTAAATATGCGGATGATCTTACTATTTCTGTCCCAGCAGCTACTACTTTAGGTTGTTCTTATATGAAGTACCGGGGATATGTGAAAGCAGATGGAACGAGAACGGAGTCAGCGAATTGTCAACGGGTGAGTCAGTGATCTACTCCGGTCACCCAGAAGATAACCACATGCACACCGAGGGCGTGGCTCTCATGATTTCACCAACGGCAACGAAGGTCCTGATCCAGTGGGAGGTGATCTCGCCAACGATAATGACCGCCAGATTCAACTCCAAAGGAAAGAAAGTGTCAGTTATACAATGCTATGCACCGACCAACAACGCAGACCTCGAAACGAAAGAAGAATTCTACAGACAACTGCTGGCGAAAATGGACAATACTCCAGTCGGCGACATTAAAATACTAATGGGAGACATGAACGCCAACTAGGACTAAACAACGCAGGAAGGGAACTCATCATGGGTAGAGAAGCTCTCAGAGAAATGAATGAAAACGGAGAACTCTTCGCGGACTTCTGCGCCTTCAATGAACTAGTGATTGGTGGCAGCGTATACAAACACAAGGATATCCACAAGGCTACATGGGTGTCACCAGATGGGCGAACCAAAAACCAAATTGACTTCATCTCAATGCTGCTCAAGGAAGTGGAGGCGCAACCTGCTGGACACAAAAGTAATAAGAGGAGCAGACGTTGGCTCAGACCACTATCTCGTACAAGCGACAATCCAAATCAAATTAAAAGCTTTCGGAGAATCAGGAGCTGAAGATAGACCACAAGCCAAGTTCAACACTGAAAAAAAAGGACATCTTCACTGCAAACATAAAGGACAAAACCGAGACACAAATCAACACTGGCGAAGTGGTCAGCGTCGAAAAGCACTGGAACAGCCTGAAAACAGTGTGGAGTCAAACCTGCATGGAAGTTCTAGGCAGAAAGAAGAGACAGGACAAACAGTGGCTCACTACGCACACTTGGAGACTAATAGAAGAGAGAGGGATGTTGAAACAAAAGATTATCCAGTGCACCGACGAGCAACAACAACAGGATTTGAATGCAAGCTACAATACACTGAACAAAAGAGTAAAGAAGAGTGCCAGGGAAGACAAAAGAAAATATTATGAAGCCATGGCACGTGAAACAGAACAAGCTGCAGGCAAGGGAGACCTCGCAACACTCTACCAAACAACTAGTTACCTATCGGGCAAAGGTTTGACGCAGATTAAGCCGGTGAAGGATGACAATGGAAAGTCACTCACCAAAGAAGTGGAGCAAAGGAAACACGGGGCTGAACACTTCAAAAGACTCCTAAATCGACCACCACCTACAACGTGCCCAGCAATACCAACAATGGAGACAGAGCTACCAGTGAACACCAAGCCCCCGACGAAATCAGAAGTCCTGAAGGCAATCAAGATGCTGAAAGCTGGAAAAGCAGCAGGACCAGGTGGAATCCCAGCAGAAGCATTGAAAATGGACCCAGAGACATCAGCAGGCTTGATGACGCCACTACTGGAGAAGGTGTGGAAATAGGGCAAGGTAACCGAGGAATGGAAGAAAGGATACTTATTCAAACTACCAAAGAAAGGAGACTTAAGTCAATGCAAGAACTGGCGCGGAATTATGCTCCTGTCCATCCCAAGCAAAATACTAAGCCGCATCATCCTGGAGAGAATCAAACATGCCCTGAATGAAAAAATTCGACCTAACAGGCTGGATTCAGGGGAAACAAGCCATGCATCGATCAAATAGTAGCAGCACGAATCATCATTGAATAGAGCTTGGAATGGCAGTCACCTCTCTATCTCAACTTCATCGACTTTGAAAAGGCCTTTGACGGCGTCGATCGAGAGGTGATTTGAAAACTACTTCGCTACTATGGGGTGCCACCGACAATTATACATCTCATCCAACAGCTGTACGACAATACTGCATGCCAAGTAATCCACAACGGGAAACTTACGGAGTCCTTCGAAGTGAGGACAGGAGAAAGACAAGGCTGCCTACTAACTCCAATGATTTTCCTGATTGCAGTAGACTGGATAATGTGACAAACAGTGAACAATGAGGAAACAGGGCATAAAATGGACTCACACAAAAACTTGGAGGATCTGGACTTCGCCGATGAGACATGTATGTCTGATTTCCCACAATCTGGAAGATATGCAAGCGAAAAGCAACAAGTTGGCAGAAGAAGCATCCAGAGAAGATAGGACTTCAGGTGAAGATAGAGAAAACAGAGGTGATGAAGATTCCTGGGCAACACCACCAACAGCAACAACAACAACAGACAACGATCAGCATAAATGGGAGGAACCTGAAAGAAACAACCTCTTTTACCTATCTATCTGGGAAGCATCGTTTCAACTACAGGCGGCGAAACTGACGAGGATATCAAAGCAAGAATCGGAAAAGCAAGACAAGCTTTCACTACTGTCAAGTCAGTGTGGAGGTCAACAGCATTCAGCATCAAAAGTAAGATCCGGATTTTCAACTCCAATCTGAAGTCAGTCCTACTATACGGATCAGAGACTTGGCCAGTGAGTCATAAAGAGCATTTCAAACAAACTACAGACCTTCATTAATAGTTGTCTTCGCTCAATACTACTCAAGATCAGATGGCCAGAAAAGATCAGCAACAGAGATCTCTGGGAGCGAACCAACCAGGAACCCATTGGGCAACAAATAGGCAGGAAGAAATACAGATGGATTGGCCATACTCTGAGGAAACCATCAAGTGACACCACTAGATTTGGAGGAGGTCATGTGAAGAAGAGATGAAAGCATGTGGACAGACTTGGAGCCAGCTAAAGACTCTAGCAGAGAACCGAACTCAATGGAGACGCGCGGTTGAAGCCCTATGCTCCTCTGGAAATTAAAGGAAACAATAATAATTATTATTATTATTACTGTTTTAAATTTATATATGTATATGTTTATGGAAGCAGCTAACTTTTTTCAATATGTGTACAAAATTCAATTCTGTATAATTTACATAGTTTCGAATAAAGTTACCACTAACATTGATTTCTAGAAAGATATTTCCACTTACCTTGTACTTAAGGAATTCAAGATAGTCTTGTATCACTAAGTTTCCAATTTTATTTTTATTTCTTTATTATTCCCTTGCGTTCCGAGTGGAACATACGGCTTCAACAACACATCTCCACTTTGTTTTGTTTTCTGGTGTCCTCTTCTGCTAGGTCCACGATTGTCCAAAATCTCCCGTCTCCTCCTCTTCTCCATAAGATCTCCTTCGTGCCACCCTCACATCGACGACCCACTCGTCTCTTCCCATTGGGATTACACTTGAGGGCTTAGCATGACATGTCATTCGGCGGCCTGCTCAATGTACACCCGAACCATCTCCACTTTCTCCTACATATTTGTTGAGCAGTCGGCTCCTGGTTGGTTTGCTGCCAACAAGAAATCCTTGTTGCTAATTCTTTCCTTCTTAAGTATGAAGACAGAGAAGACAGCTGTTGATGAAACACTGCAACCTGTTGGTAATAATTCTGCTAACAAGCTGGCCAAGTTTCTGACTCGTATTGAAGAACCGACTTCATGTTGGTGTTGAAAATGAGAGTCTTCTTTCTTATGCTGAGTGCGAAGGATTTCCAAACTGAATTCAGGTTGACGAAGGTGTACCTCACCTTTCCGATTCTGAATGGCTATGACATCTTCATCCTTTCTGCCTATAGTTGAAATGATACTTCCTGGCTAGATAAGTGAGGGAAACTGTCTCTGTTAAAACTGTCCAACTGATGTTTATTGTTGCTAGTTGCTGTTGTTGTCGCTGTTCGTTGTTTATCTGCATCACCTCCGTCTCCGCTGTGATCAACTGCAGTCCTGTCCTCTGTGACTTCTTCTTCTACTGCCAGTTTGTTGCTTTTCGTCTGCCTGGAAAACTTCCAGTTTGTGTGCCATTAAACATATATCATCTGCAAAATCCATATAATCCAGAGACTTCTTATCACACGAGAGTTTGTTAATTCTTCAATTCCAACAATTCATTACATTCATAAACCAGAAATCTTTCGTCGACTACGTAAAAAGATTTTTTCTTATATTGCTGGGGATGCTAAAAGCAGCAGCTACGACGAGTAGTACGACTCTAAGCTAACTAGTTAATGTTGTTGTGGAGAGACACTTGGATGTCTTTATGAAATCTAAAGCGAAAATCATATGCACTGAGGTACTATACTCTGAGAAGTCCACACTGCATCAAAAGCACTCCATCACTATTATAACAAACAATTCAGGGATTATCCAAAACCAGAAGCGATTGAATAGTCTTCCTGTCCTAATATCCTCACTTCCAAGTAGCTATCACACGAAATCAACACTCAGTTCAAATCTTTGATGTTCAAATGTGAAAACGTCTCGTCTTGAATTGTTTATTGTATCGTGCTGAGCATGAGAATGTAACATGCAAATGTAGGAAGCGAAGAACTCGAAATGATGTTCGTTTGATATCTACAAAACTACATACTACTGGTCGGCTGAGGTGGGTAATTGTATACCACTCATGTCAACCAGTCATGCTTGCTAGTCTGTTCGAAGTGATCTGTGCACCAGAAGGCATCTTCACTCTCTCTTCGTATCGAGCTCAATAGCGGTTTACCTAGTGTGACTCAAATGAGAGAGTCGAATTGGTCGAAACCACCAGATTCCTGGCTATCTAGTCGGGTGAACTCGTAATACTGTAAATCAGTCTTTCATTTCTCCTATTAATTAGCTCGGCTCCGGTGGAGACGAACAGCCATCGGGTGTTCAGATCACTCCCATCTGGCTGTCAAGCACCACTGGTTGATGTGAGCAGTGTACAACGATTTATCTCAGTCAAGCAGTGTTATGCAGTTTTACATCCTACAGTAGATGTTTGATAAATAACTAGTGGTTGGTTGTTGGAGTCGATCGCCATTCAGGACTCGCAGTTGTTTCCACCACTGTCTTCGTGGTTGCAAATAGGCCGTGTTGACGAATGTCTCAAAGGGAGAAATCGAAGTTTCAACCACCTGATATTAGTTAGAAATTCACAATAGTTCAGAGCATCCCACCGGCTGAGTGTTTATGCGAGTGACTAGATGAATAATATTCAGTTGGGTATACGAGTTAGAGAGAGTGACAGTGACAACCAACCTGTGCTCTACGTATTTATATTTAAGACCAAATCTTCTACGCAACGCTGGTTCATTTATGGAATCTTCCATAACAACTCACTGAGGCGAACTCCTTAACAATATTAGCATTATTGCAACTTCAAGACTGAAATCTGAAGTTATGTATTCCTCTCTGAACGCAAAGAGACTACTGAGAACTTCCACAAATTATTGGCCACTTAAAAGTGTTACTTTCCATGCACATACACCACCGTGACCATTCCATCACGGCATATCATGCAGATTTCTGTGTACAAAAACCGGAGTTCACAAAGTTCGTGATTCACCAATTTGCTTTTGAGGCGTTCTTATGAAACAGACTTCGTGAAGGTGAAATTCACCGTGAAATTGTCTTCGATATTTGTACCAGCTGCCAGTACTTCCAAACAATTTGAATCATAGAAGACAAAACATCCGAGGACGATAAACCAAAAACAAAAGCACAAACAGCGCCATGGATGATAAAGTACAAATCTTGAAGTGAGTAGCTGTGGCGAAATAATCATACACCCATATTGATAAAGTTTAAAGGTTCAGATGAAGGTAGGAGGTGGGTGTGTTGAATCTGCTGTGAGAAATTTTGAAGAGCACAGTTGGAGAAGCTCCACAAGATTTTCTATCAGATAACAGCAGGTATATTTGATTTACAGGCGAAAATGCTCTACTTCAAATGGTGCCATTTTCTCATTTTACAGTTTCAAGCCAGGTCACTCAACTAACTCTGAGAAACGTGTTGTTTTGACATAATTTCTATTCCATTCATGAAATGAATTGCATGTTTATAGATTGAGGCTGCAACAATTTTAGTATATAAAGGAGTAGACGAAATGATAGTTATCCATGCAGCAATACTTGAGTATTGTATTCCAATCACCATTACCCACTACGAAGATGTCACAGAGTCCAAAGAATATTCTCTTGTCCCTGTGCATCATCGCTGCTCTGGCTGTAGTCGTGCAATGTGAATATGTCTGTGAGATTATGCCGAATATAACTATGGTAAGAGAGGAGTTCTTTGTTGAAGAGCAACTCACATTCTCTTCAGAACTATGGTGTTTTAGGCAAAACAGTCGACAAACGTCAAAGTGGTGGCAATGCACTGAAATTTATCATCCTATACACTCAAAGTATGCAGAGACATCCACTATTTGGTCGATTTAAGGTAACTCTGATTATTTAAGATCTGTAAAATTGTGGTTTGTTTCTTTTGCAATCCCCCGTTTTTCTGATGTTTCTATTCTCCCTTAACACCAAACTGATTTCTTGAAATTGCATTATACCTTTGATCAGACATACAGTGTCAGAGATTTTTGTTGTGAACACTTGCAAAATGAAGCAGTTTTTATCGACAAGTTGTTTGCCTAAGCTGAGTAGAATTCATGCATTCTGCCTACAAGATGCTCTTAATCGTCTTCATTTTCTTAGGAAATTTCCGTGTGGAGAACTGATTTTACAATGGCACATGTGTGTATTTATTGAGAACTCGGTTCTCGCCATTCTACTGCCATGGATGCACTTGCCAATTTTCTGCGGTTGATTATTCATTTTATTCTTTTGTGTAGTGTATTGGTTTTCAGGCTTCCAGCTTTGGATTTTCAGTAGCACTGGTGTTTTTCTTTTTCACAGGAGAGGTTGTCAGTCTCACGCCGCCATCAAAGCGAGATTTGGGATTCCATCGCTCAAGGAATGAATCCTGAACCACGCACCTGGTTGACGAGCATTCTACCACTGAACCATGGAAGCGTTAGCGATCCACTCTCCCTCAATTTAAAAAGCAGCTTTTTCTTTTCTTCCGAACTTGGCAATTTCACAATTGATGATCACTGCTATCTCCTGATGCGAAAGACGATTAGAGTGAAACTGAATTCGAAGCAGTGCAAATGTCTACTTTGGAATTTTACCTAGCATTTGTTCAGGCATGATTACGATAGATATTTCGACCCTGTGAACATCTTTCAATTTTAACTGTCACGATTGGCGGATACCGAATATCGTATTGTGGAAATGTTTTGTCTCACCTGGATAACTTTTCTGCTAGTTCTTCGTTGTCTTTCTGGGTAACATATTCAACGCGGACTACAATATGGAATGAGCTTTTAGAATTCTCTGTGAGTGTAACAAATGTCTTTGCTAATAAAATGCAGCCTATGAAACAACAACAAAGACGTGGGACAATCCTAAATTCGCATTCGGGTGATAGTAAATAGAAGGCTACGATGGACTCTGAGCCAAGTAACATCATCTCACACACAACACTTTCACATTCAGAAATGATTGATATTCACTCCACAGAACACTGCATCTCGCTTTTCTGTTTATCCATGAAACCGGTTAAGTAGTTGCAGTCTAAACGCTCTCACCAACCCTGTCATCATAATTATTCTCCTGATTCAGATTCATAAACAGGAATAAGTGTTTGTAGGAAGCTTCTCACAGGACGCCTACCGGTGAAATCTGTATTCTTTTCAATTAATGAAAATGTGATAAACAATGATAACGATGAAACTTAACAAAACGCTCTCATTGATATGATCATCTGTCTGTTTTATCTTGTAGACTGAAGTGGTGGAGAAGGCGCTTAATTTCTGGTCGAGAGCACTGAGTGTACGGAAACCACCAAACAGAAAACTCCTAGTTCAACGGTAGGTAGGCAATAACCCTGTATTCTGAACTGAATGGATATTTTAACTGCACACTCATTCAGTTCTCCAGTTCCTCAGTTTTGATTCTGATTTATAGCAGAGAATACAGAATATTATATTGCTCACAAAGAGTCTTTAGTTAGGGGAGCATTGAAAACCGGAAAGTAGTGAGCAGCTGCTTCCTGTTTGTTTCTGGGACTATCCAACAGCACTCACCCAAGTATCCGCGAGGTATCCAGCCGACGAGCTTCAGGTTGTGAGGCGAACTGGTATGTCATTCTGCCGATTGCCCATGAATTCTCACAAGTGAGAATTCGCCTAATGGTAGGATGGTCAGCGAATGTCTATTTTAGTTGTCTGCTTCTTAGTTCATGGAGATGCTTTAGGGTATTTGATTTGCTATCTGCTCCCCAGTGGGTGACAATGTTCGCTTTGAGACTCGAACCAAGTACAAGTCACTTCAAACACCATAGATCTATCCACCAAGTTGTTGGGTCGTGAGAAAGGCTTTTTGTGCAACTGGTGTTAATTAAAACTATGCATTCACGTTTGCGACTTTGCGGTCATATAGCTGACCACACTGGTCAGCTTCATCTTCGTACATGGGCTACTTGAGCAGCTTCCTCAGTATTACTACTAGTTTCAAGAACTAAAATTTACTTGTTTGTACGACTTGGGACCAAAGTGTCATCCTCTTCGGAATCTGATGAATGCGAGCAAGTATTCGGAAATTATGCCATAACACACGCGCCTGAAGAAACAATCCTCACTGGCTTCAAACACTGTATATTTCTCTTGTAAATTATCATAAGAACAGTTAAACTGGTTTTCATTCAATGTAAACTTGATACCACTATGCATAAATGTATGTATGTATTTAAATTCTTTTTCAATAGAGGACGTGTCGAACCGTATATCTACACCGAACCAGTTTCAGGCAGAAAGTTTTGCAAAGACAAGTGTAAACCTCAAGCTAAATGCTACGAACATCCCATACCAGATCAGTTTGCCTCAGTAAGTTTTATTTTTAGCTGATTTTGACGTAGGATGAAAGAGTGGTTAATAATTCATAATAAATAAGGAGGGAATACATCCTAAGGCGTTATTCAATCAATCCCACTGAAAACTATTTCCACTATGATTCCCGATTATGTATATGAACTGTAATTGCAGAGTTCTCAGACGAAACTGCCTGACAGTATTCGACGCGTCGTTGATAAATCATTCAAGTACACACAGATATTGTGATTTATGAACTAGATTTAGAACAGAATTATTCTGAAATGGTTAGGGAAGGAAGACAATGAAATGTGTCTTATGCAGTCTGCATGCTGAAATTGCTCAGCATGCATATTTCTTTTACAAGAGACTGCCAAATCTTCACTTTGAGTAAGCAGCATCTACTGCATCATGCATTTTGGGCGTATATTCGTATCACTGTCATGACTGGGGTGAAATGCATTCCTGTTTCTTAGATAAAGCATCTGCATTTATGAGTGTACCAACGAAATACCTGTATCGAGGTTGCATATTTATTTGATGTGAATAGTTGTCAGACAGTTTGACTGCTTTCATCAAAGCTTGGTGGATATTACACCTGAACCTCCTCAGAACTAAAAGAAGAATGTCGCCTACCTTTCTGCCCTTCACAATTAATCTGCTATTTAACTGCGTAATACTGGTCACTCAATACTTCAGTCAGAATTACACTGTTTCATCACTAAAATAAATACATCACCTTCCTTCAGAATCATAAATTGGAATGGTAAGCTTGTAAAAGACATTGGGTGGTTTGAAATTGATATTTCTGTGTAGATTTATTTCATCACAAATCAACATGAGTTAGAAATTATTGAATACGAGACAGCGGTGAACAGTGTTGTTTCGTTCTAGTTCGTATTTCTATAGTGATGATGTACACTCATGACTTCAACAGTAATTCGACTGAGGAATTTCAGCTTATGAGACTTAGCCCGTTCACCACTCAGTCAGTTGGCCTGAAATTCACTGACCCGTGAATTCTGAATCTGTCAATTCATGATATAGTGACGTCGTCAACCAGTGATCATCACTTCTGGGTACAGCTTTCCGATATAAATAAATCGAGTAGTTATTAGCGAACTGGAGGCTTCTGTAGGGATTAGTATCAATGAACCAGTGCTCCTCGCTTTGAAACAATCTCACTAACAACTGGTGTTCGTTCGTGATTAAATCTGCACTAAGACTAATGGAAATCTTAAGAAAAACCCACAATGTAAATTATAATTCTACCTCGTTGCTCAAACAGTAAAACAAACAGGACGGGAGTGTATTGGCTTATAGAAGAGTGATAAATAATGAATTACTGAGACAAGTTACTTTTAGATCTTCTCGTATCCAGATGATTCTATTTTATAGTAAGATCGTCTCACTTTTCCCAGTTCCAAATTGGACATCGTTTTTCAAGTTCAAGCTTTATAGTTTCACTGGTGGTGGTGGTGTTTCTCACAAGATGAGGTTGCTAGTCTCACGACCAATCTTTCTAACTTACTGGTGAGGTGAGAAGCAGTGCATAGACTGTGAGTCCTACCCAGGCCAGGTGCGTGACTGGTGAGCATTCGATCATTGAACCACTTGCGTACTCACGGTCAGATTCTGTTAGTATTATTAAATACCCTTCGCCTATTTGTAACAATTTCATCAGATAACATTTCATGTGTGCACATGCATGTACCGTCTTTATTTAAAAGATTGTTATCTATCCCAAAAACTACTTTCAAAATGAATTCAGTGAGTGAGTGAGTGAGTGGACGTCGTTTAATTCGACCCAAGTTTAAAGTGTTACTCTGAGTCTGATTGGATGATAAATCTATAAGATAATCAATCATGCCTGATGATAGTAAGGCAAATGTTGTATAATCACATATCTATGAAGATATAGTATATAAAAATATACACACATACATGTATGTAGTTGTGCTAATTTGAAGGTCTTTGCAAAGTAATTCTGACAGTGGTCATTTATTTTCGCGTATATAGATAGACCATTTGAGGGATTCAATAGTAATAATGATGTGGTCATGCAGTTAGTTATCTGAACGGATTCAGAGAGCACAGACACATTGAAAACACCTCCTCGAGCTATAAACCTTCTCCATTATTTCAAAGACTAATTTCACGCTGAATATGATCATCTCTCACACTGATTATTAGTTATTCACAGTATTCACATGATTTGTTCTCTTTCTTTCTTTCTGTCATACAACAAGGGATGTTCTCAGTCATCGGATGGTAGAAATTTCAAAGATGTGTATCAAGACGGCCCAGGATTTGCACCGAATGAATATGTGATATTTGTAGAGAGTGAAAATAAAGGCGGTTGTCTTAGTGGATCAACACTTGCGTTTGCTGGTCCATGTGAAATGCATCCAACAACTGACATGTTAGAATGTCTATGTTTGTGTAACTGTATGTATATGGATTGATATTTATGAGAAACTCGAAACCATTGAAACAGAGAGATGATACCGTTTGGTTGAATCTCGCAGTCCCCTTCCACAGAAGCAGAATCAAAGCAGGGGAAATATAAACCTATGTATTCAACAGCCCATTGTAGTAATATATTGAAGTTTTGCGTTGACTGATAACAAATTATTCTCTGGTTACCTAACTAACTTTGTGGTAAGCAGTAGACTTAAAATAACTCACCTAGACTTCGAAACTGTCGAGAATTTACATCTACAAAACTGAGATATTTTACAACGGATTGAAGTGAATTGTCATGATGCTGGTAGAGTTGGATGGAAATATTCTTTCAATGTTGAGCTCCAAGTCCTCTTTCTGGATGACTAGAGCTTCAGCGTTGCAGAGAAGACGAGAGCTTATTGTTTGTAACAGGTTGTCTTTCACTCTGCATATTGCTTTGATGGGGGAGTTTGTTGAGTCGGAATAGCCGGTGTTGATCAGGAGTTCGATTATCGCATTCAACTAATTTATTACAAGGCTGGATGTAATGTATATATATATATATAGAGAGAGAGAGAGGGAATGTTTAGAAAAGCAGAGAACAGAGGTTTTTGATTAAGTCGACTTTGCTTGTTGTTAATGTCCCCTTCGCTTCGTATTGCTTCAGACCAATTATGGGAGCAATCAACTTCTGTCCACAGAAAATGGAAGTAGATGAACCAGGAAAGACGATGTTGGTCGGTACAGCTATTCATGAGTTAGCGCATGCTTTGGTAAGTGACTGAAATCTTCTAATCAGTTGGCAGAAATGACGTTTCATATAAATCTAGACAGAAGATCTAGAGAAGATAAACTTAATATCGACTGAGTTTTATTTCTGTTTGACGTCTGATTCATGTGGTTCACAATGAAAGCCCGGCGACTTGTTCTCTCCTACTTGATACTTGTCAGCTGGATGTATATGAGTTAAGGAAAATCTCTAATGTTCTCATTTGGCTTCAAACCAAGAATGTATCACTACAGTCTATGGGAAGTCAAGAAGTATTCTAGTGACTGTAGAGTGCTACTCTACTACAACATGAATGATTTCGTACTGCATGAATATTCTCAAAATCCCACATCAATATTTCTGACTGAGAGCATGCACTGTCGTCGGTTGATGTTCGTGTCCATATAGGCAACTCCTTTAACATGTAACTTTGTGTAAACATTGTAGTGAAGACATTAGGGTATTTGTCCGAATAGTCTGTATGCGAAATAAATCCAATGAATTAGTGAAAATGCAAGTGTAAATGGCTCAAAAAACAATTCTTGACTGATCATAATGCAGTAAAGTTGCTAGTTGATCTAGCATGTAGAACATCAAGCAAATCAATTGCTGAAATGATTAACCCTGTGTTGGATTGAAACACTGGCAATTCAGTCATCGTATTCAACTTGTTCCTAATAGTTTCCTCTTCAAACAAATATGCAAGAATCGTTAGGTACATACTGTTGTCATTTCTCTCCTTCGATTGTATCCAGCAAATAATGTATTGATTCCTATGATGCAAAAAACCTAAGAAGATGTATGTTGTCCTTAATTCGTGCATTGGAAGCTTGTTGTTATAATGCCCACCAACCACACATGTGGCTCAGTGATTGATTCCCGGCCCACACACTCCTTTACCTGTCTAAGCCAGTAATAAGACTGGTAAAGAGGGAAGGTTGGTCGAGAGGCTAGCGACCCAACTCCGTTAAACATAAACACCACTGCCACCGAAACTTCGAAGCTTTAACTTGAAGCCCCATATTCCACTGGTAGCGTAAAGGAATGACATCATAGTTTGCTGGTAAGCACTTACAAGGTAGAAGACTTCATTAGACAGAGATTCCTGAATAACATCTTATGTCCAACTGCAATATCTCCCACACTACCGCATAGTCGTGAGCTCATTAACTACTTTCGGTAAGCATTAGATGGCTTTATACTAACACAACTGGAACTTGACATATGTAAATCTCGTCAGACAATAATTAGCAATCATACTTTTATGATGGGATAAAATCAAAGAACGACAATCAGCATATATATATACAATAAACATTAGAAAATTATAGTTCTTCACGTGTCTATCAGGAATGAAATATGCTCCAAACATCATCAGAAAGTAATATTATCATATCGTTTTGCCATTTGTAAGAAAATCTTATTCCATCATCCATTTCTGCCTCACCATAGATAGCGATTAGTGGTTCATCCATTATCATACTAACAACTTAACATCCGTCTTCATTTTCCAAACTGATCTGTAGGGATTTGTTCGAACTAGCTATGCTTTAATGCGTGATGAGAATGGTAATCCCAGAACACCGAGAGATCCGAAAACAGGCAAACCGCCAATGAATGATCGCGGACAATATGTACCAAGGTGAGACACCTTCTGCTTCCTTGTGAACTTCTATTGTCCAGATAAATTTCAAAGTAAAATTTTAGGTTTTCTCTAAAAGTTGATGATGATGATGAAAAATTGAGAAAGTGGATGTAATACTTCCTTGAAATTGTAATCCGTGGTGGCCGAATATCAGTAAACAAGAGGACAACACGTGGATGAGAGAATTTTTCAGTTTGTATTCAGCATAATCAATCGAAATGATAATGAAAACTGAAACAATGCGGCAATAGAAATAGTCAATCAACACAATCGATTTATCAATGCGAACTCCGCGCTTACTTAAAATGTTAACTTATTCATCAGTGTATTGGTGAAATACTGAAATCGCTGTGGATGAATAAGGGAATCAAATCTGATGATGATGAATTCAACACGAATGACGTACTGATGGACTGTGTGCAAACAGGAGACAGATATTTCAACCTGTTATTATTAGTGTTTTCAGGAATTCGTTCGCTTTAAGAACAACATGCCGGCATGTTCGACATATAAGACGCTACTCAAATGTTTGGTTTCCGATTCTTCCTATATCATAAGTCATTGTTTTCAAAGCTGGATATTGTTAGTGGTTATTTATACAGATAGATAACATTAGGTGTGTCAAACCTGATAATTGCTATCACATTTGTCAAGCTTTAGATTTGTCGACGTCATGGTATCTTCCCTTAGGGATGTGAGTGGTCAAAGTGAGACATGAATTCTATTCACCTACATTTGTATTCCTTAATATTCTGTTATGATTTTTATTCAATTAGGTTCTTAGTGGAACACACAGTTTCAACAGCACCTCTCCACTTCATGCTTTTCTTTGCAGTCGTCTTTATTTTGTTTCACAACTAACCAATAACTTTCAACTGTTCCTTATACCACCTCCTCAATATCACCTTCGGATATCCGTGTCATTATTTCCTATTGAGATTTCACTCGAGGACATGGTGTGAGATGTCAGTGTGTGTCCAGCAAATCTTCCTGTTTTCTTTGGTATATCTATTGGGCAACATGTTCTTGGTTTGTTCATTCCCATAGTTACCTATCGCTTATTCTTTCTGTTCGCATCATCTGCTCTTCAGTTTACAGCCGGCGAAGGTGGTTGTTAGTAAAAGTCTTCATCCAATTCGTAACGCCTTTGCCAAATCTCTGAATCATTTGGTGACGCTGACTGACTTGAAATTAGTGTTGAAAATCCCAATCGCTTACTTTATGCTGATTGCATCTTGATTGCATCTTGATTGCAGACTGATTTCATTATGATGAAGAAGTGTCATGTGTTTCTGACCACAACTCGTTTTGGTGGCTTCATCCATGCTGTTGCCTGTGGTTGGAACGATGGTATTTGTATGCGTGAGGAGGGTGACCTCTTTCACATTTGCTTATTTGAAAGTGATTGGCGCTGGTTGTTTTGGATTCGGTATCTTCATCACCTCTGTGTTCTCTTTGTTCACTTGACGTTCCGTCCTCCCTGCCAGCCACTTCTAACAACATGTTGATCTTTATCTTGTACATCTTGCAGTTCCTGCGTCATTTAACATAAATCGTTCACAAAGTTCGAATATTTTACAGTTTTCCAGTCGACTCAATAAATACCAGTCGTCTCGCCCCCCCCACCACAATTAGAAGTCTCATTGATATTCGAGTGTCAATAATGTAAAATTCAGTCATTTTCTTGTCCCTGTAGTTAAGCATGATGTGTAGACATCTTCTGTTGGTGAGACAGACTAAATATTTACGAAACAGTAAGTAACGCCAGTAACACAACGTGAGGTGATACTGACAATATTTACGATCAGAGAATGAATGATATGGCAAGAAAACAGATTATATATACATATGTACGACATAGAGCTAATATCACCAAAACACATGAAAACAGAACTGGAGTGTGGAAGGCGTTGTTTGGATTAGTTTTTACATCTTCAAAAATATCGTCTATATTGTGTGTTTCAGTAATTCACTCAAATGACCTTGTTGTTACATTCAAGGGTAATTTCATTGGAATTCGACTGGTTTGCAGTTTGATCATTGATGGCAATTAGTTAGAATAACACTGAATACCAGAGAGTAGCGAACTCCCGTTTCCTCTTACTTCGAGATTCTTCAGTGATATGCACCCATGATCCCATTGGGGATCGAAGCTATGACTTTTGTACCACAAAGCAGTTCCGTCCCAGATGTTCAGTGATGAATGAAACCTCGTTGTAACCTGATTGTCCTTAGGTAGGTCCCCTATGTGCTCATGGGTGCATTCTACTGAAGATTGTCAAATGTGGACGACCACTTCTTGTGGAAGAAACAAGAAAGGACATTTTTTGGTTCTGTTTGATACAGATTATTTTTCACTTATATGAAAGATGAAATTTCCGCGTTGTGCATTTATAATTTTATCTTTTAGTGGGAGCACTGTTAAACTCATCAATCGTCCATGGATTTCAGCTGTGGGATCGTTCAGCAAACAATTTTTATCCTTTGTCACTCCACAACTATTGGTATGTTTACTTACAAAAATATTGTGACTTTATCTGAAATATCAGGTTAAATAAACAGGGATAACCTATGAAGACTAGGATTTGTAAACTGAAAATGGAGGTCAGAATCCTACCGATTTTAAACATAATTCAATGGAATTAATAAAATGAAAATTACTCAATCATGAAAACCTATGATCTGTACTTTTCAGAACTATAATTTCGAGCAATGTGATTACATTTTATTCAGCATGTGATCGTTATATCAGTTGAGGGACCAACGAAATCAACTCAGTATTGGACAACAGTTCCCTGGTCTGGAGGGCCTCTCTAGTAGTATGCATCCAAGCAATCGAACGCAATATCTTCGAGTTTGCCAGATGATCATTTAGCCACTGGAATGGCAACCAGTTGTTGATGAATACAAACTCTCCACCAAATCGTGGGATAGCGACACCAAAGGCCAATTTATTCGACCAGTATTTCTCATCATATCTGACTTGTTGAAGCTCCTTTGATCACAGCTCATCACTTAAATTTCACTCAACTTCACTTTGTAATCAGTCGCAAGTGATGACTAGAGCTAATTTCCAGTGTTTTAATTTTTAATACGAATTCGTTCAGCTTCACAGTTTGATCATTAGCCGAAAACGTCTATTCTTTTTAGTGTAGAAGTTATCGGCTAGCTTGATGTTTAGTAAGCTGTGAGTCCAGGCTAGACTAACGGATACAGAGAATCACATTGGAATCCGCATATGTGGTAAATCTATTGCTGTAAGACAATCAGGTGTGCAATGCTATTGTATGATATAGACTAGATTTATAACTGCTGTAATAAACATGACTGAGTAGTGCTCTAATATGCACCTGTCGGTGGTTATGAACTGTGAATACCAACCTCGTATAAAGTCTGTTGCGTAGCATCACACGTTTTGTACACGTTTCCTTAATTCCCATCGGAATGTCTATAAAGTTCACCGGGGTACCTTAACGTAATTCAGATCCAATACGAAGTTTGATAAATATACAGTGTTTCACCAAAAAGTTACTACATATCCATTAATTCCTGTTATTTGTTTAAAATATGTCTTCACAAATCTCTAAACGCTGATTTCTTTACAATGTTAGTTAAAAGGCTTTATTTTATTTCATTTGACAAGGCTGAGGGCCGTAAACACTATAACTGTCCCAATCTGGATGGGATTGATATAGAGAATGAAGGTGGTGAAGGAACCGTTGGCACACATTTTGAAAAACGCACAGTTGGTGTAAGTCAATAACCTGGAAATTTTCTAAAAACTTTGCAGTTTTATTTGTCATTGTTGTTAAACAGTATTCAGCAATACGTTGTGTGATAGCAAGCTCTTCCATCTGAAGCAATATCCAATCCTATACGATATGTTTCACCTCACTTCCTTTGAGTAGTGCTCTGCATTACGAGTAACACCTAAGTAAAATATGTGCGGGTCCATGTAGCGACTCGAGAACACTATTAGATGAATAGAACAATAAATTTTGGAAAAGAGTTTGTGCATCATACTGAATAGAAATTTAGGTAGCCTGGTGATTACAACACGTCACTTCTACTGGCGGAGAATCGAACAGAAATGAGATCGAATTGTCGATTAGAACAAAACGACAACGTGTTAGGATCTGTGCTCGTTTTAGCAATTCTCAGTGCTCTTTAATACAATACAAATATACGAAATGCCTCAACACTACTTATTACAGGATGAAATTATGGCAGGTGTTACTGGTGTGAAGACAGTGGCATCACGATTGACACTGGCATTCTTCAAGGATTCTGGGTGAGTTAAGAGACGAAAAGCTTTTTTTGAGGATTCTGTGCAAGTGAATTACTACTAAATATATACTATTTTCATTATGCTTCATATAAGTGTCACTGTAAAATTGTTTTAGCTCACTGTGTGTGCCATACAGCTAGCAGAGTGTCCTCTCAGTGGGTAAATTAATTCTAACCTCTTTAGGGATGAGTATTAAAATGACATACCGTTTTACTCATTTCATTTAGTCGATGCTGGTCGACAGTTTTATGTGTGAATATTATCCATTAAACCATTTCAATGCACCAGGTGACAATTGTTATTTCTTTCAATTATTATTTTCAATCTCTTGCTGATTGACCTTATTGAACTGAAATGTCAAATTTCTGTTGACATGTCGGCTTTTAATGCTGACGCTTTGACAATAACTTAATGCTAATATGATGATAACTTTTGTTAGAAAAGATAAACACGTGTTAAAGTTTCAAAAGGAGCGCCATGGATGAATAAGTGTGAAGGCATATCCAGCTGATGAGTTTCGAGTAGCAGTTTATAAGGTTTTGTGAATTACACTTTTGACTCGCATCGGCTATATTAGACCATGTTAAACTGAAACCCTAATCGAAGCGTCAGTAGTGGAGGATTTCGGTTCAAAAAACAAATCACCGGCAAATTCAAGATAAAAATCTCAATGAAATTTAACCACCTTCTTCATGTCTAAATGAGTAGTTAATCCATGATTCAATAAATATGGGAGAGACGTTGATTAGTCACTAAGAAAACTCAGTATTGCGAAATGAGTACCTCAATAACACAGATGTAGAGATGCAGTCTAAACATTCAACCATAATAGACGTGATGAATAGTTATTTACTGATAGATCATATTATAATATGATCACGGATTTATACCAGCTAGAGAACCACTGAAAACCAGGAGGTAGTACTCGACAGCTGTTTCATCCTAGTTTGTGACTCTTCGTCAGTACGTGCCAGTGACTCCAATGGGGATTGAATTCAGGATCTTCTGACTAAGAAACTAAGCTCGTCGATCACCCAGCAACTTGGTTCAGAATTCAGTGGTGCTACCACTTGCCAATATCATCGACGCATATTTGTCATCAGACACAATTTGCTGAACCTCACTGGTCACAACATGTTAGTAGAGTTTCATTTGGTAATTCAACGTTAAATCAGCATTGTTTAAGCCTATCCCACTATACCTGAAGTTATTACACTGTGCTAATTGTAAGTGAGCGAGACATACTTCAATAAGTGCGTTTATTTATTAAGTATCAAACTATCGTGTGGATAATAAACACAGTTACATAAAACACATTCGCTAAAGTTAGAAATTGTCATAACAACGATACATAAGGTAATACTCGAATTATTTTTCCCCGTTCACACATACGAATTCTCTTCTTGGATGCTGATGGCTGTATTTCTTTCTTCCAATAATAGTTGGTGGGACGTCGATTTCTCACTCGCTGAAAAATGGGACTATGGCAAAGGACTTGGCTGTAGCTTTGTAATGGAAAGCTGTTATGCGTATATCACCAGAATGAAGCAACAGTAAGTCATCCAATGCATGATCAGTGAGTGTCATAGTGAATGTTTACAGATTATACTATTTGCTCGAATGGAAGTACACTCGCTTTGATTGCATAATCTTACATTTACTCATTGGAAGATGAATTCAAATTGATATTGACATTTTGTGATATTTCAGGGGAAAGAGTATTGAACCGTATTGTGAAGAGAAGAGTGATTTGATGTGTTATCACAAAACCGCCTTTGGACTATGTGCTGTCGCTCAGTTTACTACAAGTTTACCTCCACCTGAGCAATATTTCAGAGGTATTCCTAATCAAGGCGGGAGTAGTACACTGGTGGACAGATGTCCAATGGTTCAGGTTAGTGCATTCAATGTCCAATCTTTAAATCTTATATCACGTGTTCTTCAAATTGCGTGTTTTAAATGGAAATTATACCGGTCAATCATATTTAGTAGCATATGTCGGAGTTCATCAACCTTATTCCTTAAAGAAGTAATTTGTTTTCTAGATGAAAATGGAAATTCTCTAAGTAGCTCATATTGGTTTCATATCGAAATAATAATTCTCTTGAAACCATCAGACGTCTTTCTCCAAATCAATATATGATTAAAACTTGATCATGTAATTCACCTATTATTTTTGTTTGCTTGCATATAGAGAGGGGACTTCTGAAACCTTACACGGAATTCTTAATAAAGCAGAAATTCACCTTCTTGATATGTTACTAACAAGATGAGCTGATGGTACCTTAAGAAGGTTGTAGCATAGAAAACTGACTTGGAAAGATCAACTAATACGTTTCTACACTTAGGTACCTATTGAGCGGAAACGAAATCTGACTAAATCCCTTGCTACTCGGATCTGTTGCATGTGCAGTCAATTCTAGCACCCTGGAAGTAGAACTGGATCTTCTGAAAGAAACCTTCATCCAAAATGGATACCCCACAAGATTCATTGATAAGATTATCAAACCAAACGTTCAGAGGAACGAAGCATTACTTGTTTCAGAAAAGATACTTCAAATGAATCTGGATTTCAAGGGTGACTTAGCTTGCGATATCCTCCCTCAAGAGAAGAATTTCAGCATTCTCGAAAAGAACATGCTTTGCATGACCGACGCTAAGAGTAGTGTTCTACAGTTGTCCATTGATCTACAGAAGCATTAAGAACAAGATTTCACATCTTGCCATCTTACACAATAGATTAGAAAATCAAGACTTATTTATAAAATTAACTGCTAATATGTGCAGTACGCATGACTCACCGTTTGTCCCCAACGTCTGAGAAATTCAACCGCCTTTTCGACGATTGGGAGGTGAGAAATAAAACCATAAATATCAAGTCTCAAAGTTGTTCAGTTACAGTTGATGTGATTCCAAACAATAAACGAACGATGTTCGAAACTTCCTCATTCACTGAGTAATAATTTCTTACGAAAGTAGTAGAATAATCGTTTGATAGACTGATTGAATAAACGCATTTCGCACTTCCTTTCCTTGGTTTGAATCAGATAGGTAGTAGCATTTTGAGAAATATTATGAGAAGAGTTATGCATTGCAAATATTCATATTTCTATCTCTCTCCGTTCATTTATTGACTCACCTTATGGACGAATAGCCGATGAAAACATTCTTTGAAGAGCCTCTGATGACATATTGTAACCATGATTTAAACAGACAACATGGTAAGCTTTTTCAAATATGTATTCCTCAAAGTTAATTGCATTATTATAATTATCATTATTATTTCGAGAAGAACATAGGGCTTCAACTGAACACCCCTATTCTATCCTATTCTCTGCAACTGTCTTTATCTGCTTCCACAATTTTCTTTAAGCTCTCATTTCCTCACAACACGGTCTCCTGCATATCTTCGTCGGACGCTCAACGGAAGACTATTCGCTTCTACTCAGGTGTCTGACAGGTAACGCCATTTCGAGGTCTTCTCACTGTGTGTGTGTGTGATCAATCTCCACCTCCCTCGGAACATTTGTTGAGCCATAGTTGCTCGGTTTGTTGGTTCCCAGAGTTTCCTGTTGCCTGTCTCCCCTGGCCAACATGTCTGATCTTCCATTGACATGCTTGAAATATATCTCACATCAGAAGAACGTGAATGTTTGTCAGAGATACCAGCTGACACTCTTTTCAAATGTGATATTTAAGTATGTTACCTGCCAACTAACTCTTCAACTAATGGTTACCGAATCCATTTCCATTAGACGAAGAAGAATATATACATATATATAAATTTAACGGTAATCCGTTGATTACCATATCCTTGTTACAGTTGTCTTAGGAAATATCACAACTGGTGACTAGAATTTCATTCCATGTGACTGCAAGGCGTCCACTTGTTATTCAGGATTCTACGCCTTATTAAAAATAAATCTTTTCTTTAGATTAGATTATTGCTTCTTGTGGATTTCTTTCAAAATCCTCATGTAAATACTTTCAACTTAAATTTGTTGTCATGCGTCTAACCACTTAATACTGTACAGGAAGCTTTGATATGGTGAAAGTGAATTACTTTCAGAATTTTAATAACTTATGAGTTCGAAATTATTATCACTAATCAGAGTTCATGTATAATAAATTCACTTACATTGTATTTTCTTTGTAGCTCAAAGAGGAAATATGTTCGGTCAAGATTTCGGCAATAATTCAGTGTGTATTAGACATAAAGGAGCTTGGGAAGCCAGAATGAATGGGTTGGTTTCAAGAGATGCACGAATCAAAGCCACTTGTCATCAGGTATGTTCTGAAGAATGCAGCCCTATTATGGTGATATTTTGTAGTCAAACAGGAACCAATGATATTCTCTTTTAAGCTCAGAGACACACTATTCCTCCCAGTCCATCGTTATATCTGTGAAGTGTCAAATGATGATTGTATGTAGTGGATAAAATGGCAGCCTGCTGTAAAAACCGGGCTGTCTAATTATCTACAGAGCAGAATGCGTCAAACCCCCTCACTTATAATTTGCATTGACCGTCTATCTACTCATTACTTGAAGATGAATATCTACACACACGAATGACTTTCAACATACCACTTGGTTTGTCTTGAAGTGACAAAATATGTCAGGAGTCGGAGCATGTTGGAGAGAAAAACGTAATTTCTTCTAACCGTATAGTGTAGATGAGTGATTTACTTGAAGATTCTATTTGGGGAGTAGATGATACCAAGTTGAAAACTCTGTACTGTATGTGAACATACTGCTCAGAATAAAGTGATTATTGTCATTAAAATTTTTTATTAGTGATCTACTTTGCTCTGTTGAGCATCCACACTTTTGTGTACTTCCTGGAGAGTATATATAGATATATTTGTGATAAATCAGAAAAATGAATAAATTTCTGTCAAATTTTGTTTAACACATTCACAGATTTCTTGTTCTGGTGGTCTCAAAGTAGTTGTCGGTGGACAACCGTTCCCCTGTCAATCAGGTGTGGCAAGAATTCAAACGAAGCAGATTACTGGGGAGGCTATCTGTCCACCACCAAATGAAGTTTGTGGAGTAAGAAACATTTACATGGGAAATAACTGTTTTTATACTATGTCTAGTTCTCTTTTTGTGATGGGAAGCACTCATCCTCATACTTCAGTAAGAGAGGAGTCTTTTCGTTGACTGTGAGAAACTGTGAATAGATTTACCAAGCAGTGATCTTGACAGATTGTGCGTCTGTGTTTGCATCAAGGTGGACTAGAGAATAAATTATAGAAGCCAAACATTTAGAACACATTAGTGAAAGTCATCTTATATTTTTTCGATTCTGACATCATAAAACCGGCATAACGGCTGTCAAATTACTACTGTTGTGACGGTAGAGGACTAGAGGCTTGGTGAAGGAATGTTCATTTGCAATTTTGGTATCGTTATATAGCGAAATTATGTACGTCTTATCTGAAAATCGTCATTTGCTGCACAGATTTTCCGTGTTGTGCTATTCATTGAACTTCGAATTGTGTTTCTTTGTCATCTTTTCGTGTCTCGCATATTTTGCCACAACTCTGAATCATTTGGTCTCTTTGACTTCAAATCTATCTCTCTACTATTTGACATTTTTACACGAATCAACGTCTCTTTATATACCAGTAATAAATCTTATTAGCAATACACGCCACATTACTGCTACTACAATTTACTGGAATATACGTGCATTGAGAATATAACTATATCCTGACATAATTCATTTGGCACTTCTATCGAGTTACAGGACAGTAGTAATACAGACTTTGAAACTGCTATTCGGAATTTGTGAAAGTTTTTGTAATTTTATACGCCCATTAAACAAATCAACAATCTACACCTGGTCTTGTCATTATTACCAATTGGCCAACATGAAAAAGTAAAGGTAACCTCATGGTGATGAAGGGTGATGACGTAGCTATAAATAAACTAAGACATGGTAAAAATTCTGGTTTAATATTACTACTCCGATAAAGCTATTAGCAGCATTGAATAGCGAAACGTCAGTAAAAGCAACAATATCGTTCCGATTTTCATTCATTGGGAAATAGAGGAACATTTTAAACAATTAATATCATGTGCCCACTGACGAAATTTTTTCAGACTGGTTAAAGTAAACTTGGTTTGGGCATATCTATGTATGCATATGTATATATCTTTAATTGCTCAATGGAATAAAGTTTACCACATTGGAAGTTGGATGTAAACATTTTGGAATCTTCCAGGACTGCTTTAAAAATAAAAGAGTGATAGGCAAATTCCAAATCACAGTTGAACAGGATACAAGGATGTTTTACTCCCGAATCGTAAACACAGTTATGTAAAGTCAGATGGGATGAGTTTACACAAACACAAATAATCTGAGAGCGTATTCCAAAAGTGAGGTTGCTTGCTTGATTTCTTATCTTATGATTTTCACAATTTTTTTGTTTTCCAGATTAAGAGAAGATGAAAAATACGTGTTGTGTGATGGACAGTAACAATCCTGTGTTCTTGTAATTAATTATGCAGTCATTGCTTTATTTAAACTGCTTGTTTTATATTAACTGACAACCATCTTTCCTTGTAAATTTTATATGTTCACATGTCTAATATATACCTATTTAATAAAATTTCTCTTCCTGTTAATGTGATTTGTAATTTTAAACAACACACTGACAGATTCATTTAGGCTACTTGAAGAGATGGCGATAGGAATTCTTAGAATCATTTTGTGAAGTAAAGAAATTCAGTCGTTACTTCATCGAGTTTATTAAAAACTCGAGAAGAATTTCTGTTGTTCTAGTTGAAACCTACTTGGATACGTTTCAAACTGATGTTAATATCAAGGGAAAGAGAAAATTTAAGTCTCTTTGAGGTGTTACATTCAACCTCATATAAGTAGTGTTGCTGTTATTCACAAATAGTGGATATCCTAAAAGTGTCACAGATTTTTCTCAGGCCCAAATGACAAAATGACTACCTTTGTTGTTTAGTCATTTAACAAAGAAGATACATGAATGTTCATATTCCCATGACAACATTCTAGCATTAAGAAGCATGTTGTATGATACCAACTGGGAACTATTTACTGACGATAAGTTGGATGCTACTGTCTCCAACATAACAGATTATCTGAAGTTTTGTTTGGATATTTGCTGTCTATATGAAACACTGTTTTCGAGATTTGACAGAATCTTTTCTTTCCAGCTGAAAAACCTTAGGAGACAAAAAGAGAAGTTGTATAAGAATTGTGATAATACTGGTGTCCGTAAAATAAACACCCTTATAAAAATTGAAATAGAAAGGTTAAATAGACTATATAATGAAAAATTTTTATCATGTAAAAATCCTTCAAACATTTGGAAACTTTTCAATAAACTTACAAGTAAAAAACAAATGTCTGTTGATGCTTATTCTGATGTTAGTGCTTTAAACAAATCATTTATCATGAAACAAATTAAAATGGTTGTACCTGATATACCTAGTCAAAATAATGGTCATTTTCCGGATGTACCAGGCATTCTTCTTCAAAAGTGTGCAGACATCTTGTGTCATCCTCTTACTCAGATCTTTAATGCATCACTTAACAAGGAAACGGTACCTGCTGACTGGAAAGAAATCAAGGTTGTACCTGTACAGAAATCATCTTCTGGAGCAGGTATAATGTTTAGACCGGTCGCTATAACATCTTTTTTGAAAACTATGGAGAAACTTCTTTTGAATATTCTTAAACCTTCTTTAAAAGCTTTTAGTGAACCTAAGCAGTTTGTTTATAAGTGTGGAAGAAGTACATTAGATGCAGCCGTTGTACTACACCACAATATTGTTTCTTGCCTTGATAAGGGTGCTAAGTTCGTTCGAACAGCTTTTTTAGACTATACTGCAGCTTTCGACTCTGTTCCTAGGACACTTTTATTAGGAAAGATGATTTCAGCACAGACAGAGTCCTGGGCAACTAGATGGCTGTCTGCTTATTTTAAGGATAGGAAACAGCATATTGTTTTGGCTAGAAAGCGCTCCACTTCTCAGCTAACTGAAAGTGGTGTGCCTCAAGATGCAGTACTTTCTCCATTTCTTTTCTCTTTCTTTTTGCATGACCTTCCGAACTCACCTAAAGTTAACTTCATTAAGTATGCTGATGATCTGACCGTTTCTGTTCCTGTAGTTTCCACATTGGATTGTTCCCATATGAATGGCTTCTTAGCTGAAGTTAAGGATTGGTCTGGCTCAAATGGTCTTAAGCTAAATTCAACTAAATGTAATCCTGTTGATTTCAGCTTGAGAAGTGAAAAAGACATGCATGGATTGATCCAATCTCATGATTGTTGTAATATGGATAGTACCATGATAGAGAGTAAGTCAAGTGTTTCTTATCTTGGCATTAGTTTCTCTTCAAACCTTTGCTGGTCGTCTTATATTCTTATAGTTTCTAAAAAGATTTTCTGTCTGACTTATTACATAAAGAAGTTGAGGCACTCAGGTATAACCCAATCTGTTCTCATACAATTTATTAATTCATGTGTTTTGAAATAATAGAGAAGATTTGTAGCTCAGGTGGATGATTTGCAATTAAAAGTGTTCTCTGAGCTGGTTGGTTTAGTCGCGAAGCTTTCGTCGTCCTTCCGGACAACATCTTCAGCGCCATATTTAGCACAGCGTGAAATTATTCAAATTTCTTCATGCGTGATGTAATTGCGTCTCCTGGTTACTATCTTCACATATGTATTGACCACTTTCTATTGACTAGGATTTTAAACTTTTTGGTCACCTGATTTACTTTTTATTAATTGGTATATTTCATCTATATTAACGTGTTTGTTAATCGCATTTTCGCTTGAGTACCAGGCTTCTAGGAATTCTCTGGCACTTTTCGTGTTTCCTCTGTTTAAGATTTTGACATGATCCCAATCAAACTGATGACCATAGTTGTCTGCATTGATACTAACTAATACATATCATGTCTTTTCACGGCTGATTTATGTTCTTGGATTCTGATTCGGAGGGGACGCCCACTTTGGCCGATGTAATGCTTGTTACAGTTCATACAATTTATTTTGTAGATGGTATTAACTTTATCCCCTTTTCTGTTGGATCTTTTGGTTTGCATAATATCGAATTAAGTGATTTTACTGGTTTGTGTACTATATCTCCTCAATTAGCTTTCAAGGGTCCGTTGAGAGCTATTCCTTGTCTTGTCTCTTCTTTCTTCCTAAAACCGTTGAACACGTTTCGTTGAAAATCACCTTCAGAGTGTTCCAATGGTCTTCCACGCATGATTCTTCAGTGATGTCACGTAGTGTTTCCTGCTTTGCTCTGACAGTTGCAGTGAAAGTGTCCTTTGTGGTTGTGTCCTTCAGCTTTTGAGTGTTAAACTTGCATGGTGGTCCATCCCCAGCTATCCTCGAGGCTTTCAGCTTCACCTTGAAAGTCTCTTGTAGCAGATAGTGATCTGAACTCACATCTGCTCCTCTCCTCGACCTTGTATCCCGTAGGCTCCGTCTCCACTTCCTTGAGATTGAAATGAAGTCTATCTGGTTTTCGGTGTGTCCATCTGGTGAAATCCATGTCGCTTTGTGTATATCCTTGTGTTTGAACACACTGCCACCAATCACCAAATCATTGAGGGCGCAGAAGTCTGAGAAGAGTTCACCATTGTCGTTCATTTCACCGAGGGCCTCACGACCCACGGTGAGTTCTCTTCCTGTATTGTCTCCTCCCAGTTTCGCATTCATATCACCCATCAGGATTCTGATATCGCCATTTGGGACGTTGTCCATTACTGTTTGTAGTTGTCTGTAGAAGACCTCCTTCTTCTCTTGTTCTGAGACGTTTGTAGGCGCATAGCATTGAATGATTGTAACCTTTTTTCCTTTTGAGTTGAACCTGGCTGTCATTATCCTGGAGGAGATTGGTTCCCACTGCATGAGAGATTTTGCTGCTGTTGGTGACATCATGATGGCCACATGGTTGGTGTGCTCGTGGTTGTATCTGGGTGACTGGAGTAGATTACTATCTCTCCAGTTGATAGTTGGCACCTTCCACATCCGTTCCATCTGCTCTCGCAGATTCCCAACACTTCTATTCCATATCTCCTCATTTTTGCGGCTACCTGGGCAGCCTTTCTAGCTTCGTACATTGTGCGAACATTCCACGTCCCAATCCTTATTTAAGCTTTCATTGAAAGGAGACAAATCGGCTGACTGGCTTCCCGAAGGCTTTCACCAGCCTGCGTCATTTCACTTCCTCGATTCCAGTGAAAAATAAGGTTGTTGTTTGTGTTTTTAGAATTTTTAATATATTTGTGAGTTGACGTTTCTGAAGCAATCAGGTTAAGTTTTGGAGGTGGAGTTACTAGCGCCACGCCCCAAACCTGCCCTCTTTATCCGGGCTTGGGACCGGCTATAAAACTAGCTAGCTAGTAATCTAGGCGAGGTTCAATTCATCCGTAAAGTACAGATTTTCAACAGTCTTCGTGTCCGTTCAATGTATTCCTGTCATCCTGCTACCCATGCACTGTTCTCTGCATCGTCCAGTTCACCACAATTAGGAAGAGTATCTGTAGTAGAAGGCAGCCTTGTCCAACTTCTATATTTACTTTAAAGGCTTCGTTCACCTTTTAGTTGTGGATTACTTGACACGTAGCACTGGATTTTATGTTGAATGAGGATGTTAGGCGTTTAGGAAAACCCTCAATGTTCAAGCAGTTTACAAATCGCTTCACAGTGAATACCTTTGGAAGACTTTTCAAAACCCTTCAGAGTCTAGATGGAGATTTGACTGCCATTCTATGCTCTGTTCGATGATGAGTTGCAAATTGACCAGTATCTGATTTGCTTCACCTGAACCCAACTTGTTCTGGGTGGAATTTTACATCTAGATCATCATTTTATTCTCTCCAGGATGACGCAACTTAGTATTTTGTTTGGCGTGGAGAAGAGCATGATTCTGTGCTAGTTGTTAAGAAGGTCCAAGTAACCCCTCTTTAGTAGTTTAACAAAGTGGCATTGCTTCTAATCAGTTGGTACTTTTCCCTCCTTCCAAACCTCGGCAATTCTGTGGTGCGGATGTAAACTGAGATCTCTTGGGCGGTTTTCAGTGCTTCAAGAGGAATTTCACCTGATCCTGCTGGCTTTCCGGCTGGCTTTCGGTTATTTCATAACATTCATAACTTCAGCTCTTGTTGGACAGCTGATGCTCACTTGCATTACTATGACTGTTGGATATATCTCTGGACACGTTTTAGGTAGTGGTCGGTTTAGGAGCCCTGTAAATTGAACAGCCTATTATTTTTTATGATTTTACTAACTGATAATTCAGTTCCCTTCACCATCTTCTCTTGGTTTTATCTGTGCTAACCTCTTAAACAATAAGGACCTGGTTCACTGATATAGTGTTCTGAGGTCTCTGTTACCTGCCACTTGATCTGCTTCATTTGACAGTGTGTTGCAGAACTGTCTTTTGTCTTATTTAACGCTATTCTTCACCTCTTTATTCGATGCGTTGTAGACTGAACTCTACTTCTTCTTCTTTTTCCGTTGTCTATATTTGCATTGGATTAACTTCTGTTTCACCGTTTCTCTGTCCTCTTAAAGCTTCCAGGTGTTTGTAGAAAGTCATTCATTTTCTTGCCAGTTCATCCTTCCTAGGACAGCTGCACATAAAGATGCTTCTCATCATCGATTCCAGACAGTTCCAGTGGTCTTTCATACAGGTATCCTCTTTGATGCTGAATTGCATCTCCTACTTTTCCCTGTTGGTTGTAGCTGGTTTATCTGTTAGGTGGAATAAATGGTTCCTTGTGTATATCTTTGTGCCAATGCACACCGCCTTCAGTCACTAAGTCATTGAGGTTTATTGAAGTCTGAAAAAAGTTCTCCGCTGTCAGTGATTTCCTTGAGAGCCCCTCGACCCATAATGAATTCTCTTCCTTTATTATCTGCTACCAATTTCGCCTTCATATCGCAAATAAGGATTCTGATGTGACCATTCCGGGTAATGTCCACCGCTTTTTGTGTTTGGCTAAAGAAATCTTCCCTCTTCTCTTGTTCCCCTGCTGTTTGTTGCACTGTGCATAGCACTGGAAAATTGTGACCTATCTTCCTTCCTCCTGAGTTGAATCTTGCAGTCATGATCCTGCAGGATGAAATTGGTTCACATTGCATGAAGGCTTTGGCTGCCACCGGTGAAATCATGATAGCCACTCAATGCCTCAGTGTGTTCCTGATTGTCGTCTGAGTGACCAGACCCGAGTAGATTACTGGTTATCCAGTCGATTATTTGGATAGTCCATATCCATTCCACCACCAACCCTCAGAGATCTCTAGCACTTCCGTGCAATATTTTCTCATTAATTTGTCAACCTAAGTAGCCTTCTGAACTTCAGAAATCGTGTGTTATCTCCCCAAACCTGTTGTCTTTTTCATGTGAATTAGACACATCGGTTAACTGGCGTGCCGAAGACTCTCACTAGTTCACGTCAATTCTTCTCTCCGATTTCAGAGAGCAGTAAGTTTATCTTACATATTTTGTTCCTGTGCTTGGACCTTTCTTTAGATATTTGGTTGATATTTTTGTAACAGGTTATCTAGTTCCACACCCAACCTTCCTACTTCTCCGGACTTAGGACCTGCCAGTACACTAGTAAACTCAGTGCGTAAACTTTGTCGATCAGACAGTGATGTGCACTTCGAAGATTTGTATGTGCAAAATTCCGTCTTCTGACGGTGAACTAACGAGGTGTAGCTGTACGCTAGTTGACAGCCACGTACAGCACAAATAGTAGCGGATATTCGGTTACAAGTGTGTTATGGAAACAACTCAGAGAAGCTTTAAGACAACTCAGAAAAAATTCGAATACGCCTACATTATCGTGGTATTATATTCTTGAACTGCGTTACATTCACTACACTCTCATCACAAAATGTCGCCTGATACTGATATCTTCTCAGTGCAATAGATAAAAGGATGAAGTAGGTTCAAAGGTAAACACAAACTTTTGGATTTTCATGAAATCATGCTGGTATATTTTGACCTATTTACTGATACGCCCTAATAACCACTGGATAGAGGAGGTGGCGCCACTTCAAAACACAGATTTGCCATATAATCGCCCACTTCAATCGCTGTGCCTTCTTAAAACAGTCATTTTGTCATGTTATTTTTTAATATGTTCGCTATATTTTGAAGTTCTATTTTTCGTTAATTCAAACTTATTCACACTACATGATACAATATAACAAAAAAGATGCCTATTGATCTTTGAACAATTTGCTGTAACGTTCTGATGTGATTTTAATAAGGTAACTTCTATGCCCAACAATTTACTCAACCTTTGGACTTGCAGTCAACTCATAAGACTTTAATCACATTTTGAAAACTGATTCATTCAATTACTCAATGTTCTATTGAAACATTAAACCCTTAAGAGTATTTTTAAACTGACTAGAATGATATTAAGAACTATCAGTTCATTCGATTACAGTGTAATTTCACATTTGTTTTGTTTACATCAACTAAACCAATAATGAAGGTTTATAAGATTCTTTTCAGTTTCTCACTGTTATTCCACTTAACGACATTGTTATTGGCTACAATACCGAAAGTGGAACAATACTTCAATAAAAATGATTTATGTAAAATTAGTAACACATTGAAAATTGAGCATAATTACTCAGCATGTCACATTCTTGAAGAAGCCATAAAACGTTTCATGTTACGATTAAATATACTCCATCCTGTGCTCCTATTCCCCCAGTTCGAAATCTGTACAATATCAAAGATGGTGATTGTAATCTCAGAAGGATGTGATGAAAGGGAGAGTAAATTATGGCCATATTATTCAATGAATGAGTCATGTAAGTTGAATTGACGACCAGTGGTGTTTTCGAGTAGTGCTCTACAACATTGTGATTCCTTTAGATATATTGGATATATCTCGGAATACTTTGTATATTGAATCACATGAGATATGGGGAACACTGCACGCTCTTGAGACTGTCCTTCAATCATTGTATAAAGCTACACATAATCAAGTAATGTGTTTTATGAAATTGTCACTTGAAAATTCCACCAGAATGTGATGTTTATTTGTCATATTGAAGATTCACCAAGATTTCCACATCGAGGAATGATGATTGATACAGCTAGGCATTATTTGACAATTGAGACAATACAAAATGTGATTGTAAGTTGTGTGTTTGATTTCCCGCTAATGTTTTATACACAAATAAAAACAAAGGATGCTTTGTCGATGGTGAAAATGAATGTGCTACATTGGCATATGACAGATGATGAAGCCTTTCCGTATGATTCCTCAAAGTATCCTGAATTGTCTTCAGCGGTAGAAATCTATTTTTGAGATGTAAAGTAATCGTTTTTCAGGGGGCATATCATCCACACTTGTATGTGTATGAAAAAGATGAAATCGAGTCGATAATAAAATATGCTCGAATACGAGGAGTTCGAATTATGGTTGAATTTGATACTCCAGGTGAGTAAAGAGCAGTATTCTTGTTTTGATTATTATTATTCTTTGCTTAAGACCTGAGTGTAACATAGGAATTCAAGAGTACATCTTCATTTTAACCTGTTCTCGGATTTTCCTAATAGCTGGCACCACGATTGCCCACAAGGTATTATGTCCTCTTATATTACGTCTTCTTTGTCACCCTGTGACGCCTAAATCATCGTTTTGCATTGGAGTTCCACCCTGGGTATCAGGATTTGATGTCACTCAACACTCTGTCCTTTATATATATATATCTCCATTTACCTCTCAGTGATTGTTTGGTTATGCGTTCTTCGACGGTTCGTTGGGCTACTAGAGTTTCTAGTTGCTTATTGTTTCCTGCCAACCACCTGATTGCCAGTCGATAATCGTCTGCATTAGCCTGTTTGGCACGTGAGTCAAGTCATGCAGAAGAACTAATCAATTTGATATTAGTGTTGAAAATTTGAATCGTGTTCTTTATGTTGAGTGCAACCAATGTCACCGATGCTTAAAGAGTGATGATGGTTCGTGTTACTGTTCCAATCTTGGTTATCTTTCACATCCTCACGTTGGCTGTCTGTAGAATAAACGACGCTGCCTTGATAAGTGAAGGATGTAACCTGTGTCAGATCTCTACCGGTAATATAAATTGGCGCTGGTCGTTGTTGCTATTGCTGTTGGTTGGTTGGTTATCGTCAGCACTACCGTCTTCCCTATGTTCAGCTGGATTCCTGTCTTCGCTGTCTGCCAGCTTCTCCAGCCAGTTTTTTGGATTTTGCCTGCAAGTCTTCGAGTTTGTGTGACACTAAACACGAATCGTCCACGCACGAAGTTCAGACCTTCTAGAGTCTTCTTATCGCGCCAACTTATTCCCGTCTTTTCACTCCTAAGTAGATTCTGACGCATAATCCAGTTCACCAAAATTAAGAATACCATCTATGGTGATAATAGGCAAGCATCCTTGTTTTACTCCTGTATTCACTTCGAATGCCTTTCTGCATTTTCTGTTGTAGACCACCTGACACGTACCACTGTCATGTAGCCAGACGTTGAATGAGGTTGATGAAGACTTGGGTACTGCACGCAGAAGTGTTGAAGTAGTTCCCAAATTAATTCTCGGTCTGTTGGAGGCCTTTTCGAAGTTGACGAAGTTGAGGTCGAGGGAGGTTCGACTGCCGTTCTATGCTTTGTTCTGTGATGATGATGCCTAGAGTTGCAATTTGATCAGCGTATGATTTGGCTTTCGTGAGCCTAGCTTGTTCTGGCGGGCAGAGTTCTGCAGCCAGTGAAATTCCTATGTGGAAGTTATTGCATTCTGTAAAAACCAAGACATATCAACCACACTGGCATCAATCAATATTTGACCATTACAATTGACTTTTCGTAAGATGTTACCTACTGCATTTCTTCAAGTCTTATGAGCACACTATATAATGACTGCATCTATTTCTATTTTATAGGTCATACTCTCTCCTGGGGTGCAAGTCATCCTGAACTACTATCGGGTACATCACATGATGGACCAATAAGACCAGTCGGTGAGGATGTATGGACGTTTCTATCAAGTTTATTCCAAGAAATTCTGAGTGTATTCCCCGATAGCTTTTTACACTTAGGCGGCAATAAGTACGATCGTCATTCATGGTAAGTTTGGCGATTTTTGTTGAAATTATAATTCAGTTTATTAAAGAGAGAATCAATTACGCCCTGAATGAAAAATTTCCACTGAATGGCATCACGCGAAAAAGGACTTGGAGGATCTGGACTTCGCCGATGATATATGTCTGATTTCCCACAAACTGGAAGATATGCAAGCGAAGAGCAACAAGTTGGCGATAGAAGAAGCATCCAGAGAACATAGCACTTCAGGTGAAAATAGAAATAACAGTGATGATGAAGATTCCTGGCCAAAAGCGGTGGCAACAGCAACAAAAGCAGACAACAATCAGCCAGCATAAATGGGAGAAATTTGAAAGAAACAACCTCCCTTACCCACCCACCTACCTGGGTGATTACTCTGAAACTCATGCGGAAACCTGTTACAATAACCATGAGGAACAAGGCCTGGATCTTTAACACTAGTGCAATTTAGTGATTGCTTCTATGTGGTTCAGAGATTTGTGGCGTCATGGGAAACATTCCCAACAGGCCGTCACAGAATCCCACCAACAGCTAGATTGGATTCATAATGAAGATCAGATTGCTGGCCAAAAAGGATGAGCGATAACGACCTCTGCGGACGAATCAATCACGAACCCATTGCCCAAGAAACATTCTGAAGTAAATGGAGATGGACTGGACACACACGAAAGAAACGGTTGAGTGAGAGTGCACCCTAGGAAGACCATTGAGTGGAACACAAATGGAAAACGATGAGTTGGTTGTTGGAGAGAAATCGTATTAGGAGGGGAGGAAAGATAACGCGTAGTCGTGGAGCAAAATAAAGAGAACTGCAGAGAACAGGATGAAATGAAGGTGCGTTGCTCAAGACCTATTTTCCATTTGCAACTTATTAGAATCTTAATAATAATAATAATAATAGGCAAGGCTGTGTGGTACTTTGTTGGATCGCTATATGCTACACAGCACCCACCTTACCTAATTCCACACTTATTCAATACACTGGCCAACCTGCAAATAATTTTAACAAACTACGAATGAAAAGGAATCAGCCATCCATAAGCTCACGGTGATGTGGAAGATATTTAATAAATTTTGAGGTTATCTGAATAAATTGTTCTAGGATTTATTTGGCTAGTATGACTGAAGTGAAGAGGATATGTGTCTTACCAGAACATTGGAGGGGCATCTGAGCCTGGTCGACTGCCTACCCGTTAAAACAAAACTCAAAACACCTATGACTTCAGTATGTCAGCCAGATATTTATTTAGCTAATGTCATGTTGATTCGCATCACTTGTTTAGAAATCTTGCCAACCACGCACACGGCCCATGTTCAATTCCAGACGCCATGGAAGTTACAATATAAGGCTTTCGTCAAAATCCATCATACGTGTTGCTGTTTGATTGAAATGAATGAAAGTCTGACGTAAACACGCCTACACAAACACCTACAGACACTAATGAATATTAGTGAGTAATTCATCAGTGGAAAAACTACATTATGCAGAAGGTTTCACAAGGCTTTCATCGGTAGTCATGACATGTCTAATTCAAGATGTTTGTGAGTTCTAGAGTATCATTTATACATATTTATATCGATTTAGATCACGGATTGATCTCAGACACGGAACACTAAAGATTAAGGAGTATCTCACAGCTATTTCGTCCTTGTTCGATACACTTCAGATGTGCGCGCCCGTCACCTTACAGTGGAATGAACCTTAGACAGGTCAGCCTACGAGTCACTGGACGAAAACTAATGGTCCATGAATTCTAGTTCTTGTCAGTTTCCAGTATATGACACAACCATTAGAAGATTTGGCCTCGGTGAACCAAGAGTCGACGGACTTTACCAGTAACCTAAAAGCCCAGGGTTCAATTGCTAGCAGGGGCCATGGGTGCACTCCCTAAAGAGCCCCAAGTTACGCCGAAACATCTAGGCAGTATTTCCTGTTAGTCTACAACAGTTTCCTAACCGACCTAAGCCGGTTAGTGGTCTAAACTGAAATCATTGAAAAACTGTACAAAACAACCCTTCAAAAATTGTATGTACAATAAGAAACGTTATGTTCTATTTGATAGGGAAGAAGACATGGAGATCCAAAACTTCATGGAAGAGAATGGATTTGATCAAGATTATAATAAACTAGAAAATCGTTATTTTGAACAGCTCACAGAAATCATTCAGAATATGACTGCAAATTCAGGTGGTATTACACCTGTTGTCTGGCAGGAGGTATTTGAAAATGGTTTTCGTGTGAGTTTAATTCAAACTTTGAAATTTGTAATCAAACTACACTGTACTTCATATTTTCATTTTATTATCATTATATGAATGGTATTCAAAGCAAGATATATATGTTAGGAGTATAAGTGATTTTGTACGCATAATGTGAACATGTATGAGAATGACTGTTGAAAGAGTTAAAATATCTTATCGAAAGTTAAGATTCTTCAAAAGCTGAGCTTCAAGAACCAATCAGATACAGAGAATGCTACTCAGGGTCATCCCAAATCAAATCTTGTCTGCCTTTTTTGACTTGGGGAGGGTAAATGCATTATTCTACTTATCCCCGAGTTACTTTTTCTAGAAATCTGTACTGTTAGCTAGGGCTATGGCTTTTAAGATCAAGGCTGACACTCTAGGGTTAAGGTTAGGTTTAAGGTTAAAATTAGGATAACGGTTAGAGTATGCTGTAGGTTAAAGAAAAGTGTCAGAAATATCAGTGGCTCTCAAATTACCATGATCTACAGTCACCTGGATGAATGTATCTATCAATCATAGTACTGTAACAACAGAAAGCAAGACACGGGAGGCAAAGTATATTTTTCATTGATCAAATCGCTGTTTATATATGTACAGTTTATATTCTTTAACCAAACACTAATCGTGTGATTTCGGTTTACATAAAAGGACATGAAATAGAATGTTCAAACATACATAGTATTCTGTTGTTAATGCAGTATATAACTGCTGGAATATAGGAGAATAGTATTCCATTGGCACACATTGTCTGTATCACATCACCACAGTATGACTTCTTTATAGATCATCTGCGTATTGACTACGAGACATTCTTACAACACATACTCGACAATTATAAAGTGTACTATCATGTCGACAATGGTTTTCAGTGCAATTTTCTACGATTAATCAACTGTTTTGCATCTGAATTCTGATTACCGGATTATATGTATTCTGAATAGTTCGGAGTCGTAACCATATGCACATTTTCACAGGACGTCTATGTCAGTGTCTGGACAACATCCCAATTACACTGTTTCTCAATGCTATAACCATCTCTTATTACATACAATTAGGTAATGACGTTTGTATATAATATATTAATAATGTACAGAATCTTCAGCAGAGTTTTCTGCATGATATTTCCTCTCCGCCAAGGATCTTCAAATAAGAGATCACTTGTCAGCAGATCATGTGACATATTTCTATCTAACCTGAAGCCAAAACTTGTCCGTCATTATGATATCTCTTCTTTGTCTCTTCTTCGAGAAATACACGACCTTATTTTGTTAAATGTCAAGTGTAAAACATTTAAGAGAACATTTTGTGAACCAGTCACACTATTCAGGAACGGTCATTGTATGTGCAGGGGTAAGCTGCCATCCAGGAGGATAATGCTTCTCTGATGAATCTTCTTATGAATCAGCAAGTTGTCAATGTTTCAGATACTCGCCAGTCTACACGATACTATTAGAGGTCAAACTTTGCTAGATTTAAACAAACTGAATAAGGGACATTACATGCAACACAAGAATTTGTCCTATTTTTTCCGAAAGAGTCTAATAGTGTCAGAGGAATCTTTATTTCCCTTGAATATTGCACAATTGATTGAAACGAGTTTCTTATGCATTACAAACGTCTAGGAGGATTTATAAATTTGAACGGAAAATAACCAAGAAATTGGGAATAAAATGGAAACTTCTGTGGAATGATAAGGAGGAGGAGGAGAAACAGGAGAATACGTCCACAACCTCCCACGTTGCCCCAATACTTTCCTCGTTTCTTTCACAATAACACCCCTATACTACTACTACTCATTTTCACCAGTTTTTCCCAACAGTATCTTGTATGTAAGTTTTCTCAAGTAGCATAGTGTAATAAGTCGTCTCAGCTATTCGTTGACATCTCATATGAGTAGCGAACTAAATAGGATCTGTGGATCTCAAGAAAAATATTAAAACAATACACTAATAAGCTTTCGTTTTATGTCACAATTTATTCCTCAGGGCAACGCTAACACTGTTGTTCACGTTCAGAATGAGTCCAATTGGGAAAATCTAGTGAAATCTATTACATCAACTGGTTACAGGGTGATCAATTCAGCGTGTTGGCAGGAGATTGATAATGATTTTGCTCGGAATGGGGAGAAATTGTACAATTGTGATCCAGCTAAATTTGAAGGTGAGACAACATTACTTCACATGACTTCGGTTCACTTATTATCCCTTTTTAATGGACTTATATGTATATAGGTTATCTGATAAGGGATGAACTCCCGATGCTTGCCACAGCTTGCTGTCAAGCTTTTAAATATTTGTCATCTGGCAGGCTAGTGACTGGACTGAGTAGCCACAGGTTTCTGAAGTTGCTTTTCCAAGTTTAAGCAAAACGGAGAGCGAATGGTTGTAAACAGTGGGAAAGGAGTTATGTGTAATGAAGATGAGACATTGAGTGACAATGTAGTGAGTCTAACTGAAATCATAGAAGCGAAAGACAATCAGAATTACATTTAAACAAACGTGGAAGAGGCTGAAATGAAAGATTACGCAGCAAAATAAAATGAAGATTAAAGGCTTCGAGTAACAAGAGCAAGGACAGACTGACAAAGGCTTCTTTCTAAAGACATACATCGGATTTCAGGAGCTTGATGGCAGTCGCTTCTCCTCAAGTTGATTAGTGCTTCTTGGAGCCTTCTCGGTGATTATAAACATTAATCTATTTTAGGAAAGCGTTCTTTGTTGGGACAAACACCTAAGTTGTTCACTACGCCATCTCAGTCTTCCATCAAACTGAGAATATGTGATTCCACTTTCTTTTCTGAAATGTACTGATGAAGAGGTCGAGTTGGTTATCGGTGGAGAAGCGATAATCTGGGGAACATACGTTGATGATATCAATCTCTTCATAGAGGCGTGGTAAGTGGTTTTAAACATATGATCAGGCTTCATTCTCCTCATCGCCTCTACACCACGCAGTATTCACATAAAACTTGTCATAATAGTAAATAGTAGGAGTCTCGCTTAGATTTTTGTTCAATATGAAAACTTAATGGATTCAAAAAGCAATGTCTCCACAGGCTGGATCGTGACAAACTATGTGACAGTAGACAACTACGGTGTCCTACAGTAAGACTCTACAAATTTATGCTTCTGGAATTCTTGTTATGGCTGAGACTGGGGTTATCGGATTAAGATGTGAACACATTACTATCGAGGTAATTGGTTACAATTCCACAATGCAAAACATCCCTCTTCACTCAATTCGTTATCTGATGCCACCTGTCAATCACTTTAAAAGTAAAGCTGAACCGAGTAGTGGAATAAACTGAAGAATCATCGGTGAACCAAATCGAAATGGGGTACTGGAGAGTTATGTGCTCTGACAGTCTTGAAATGGTCCTTGCACAGAATGGAACAGTAATCTTGTGGATCTTCTGGTTACGACGCGACGAGCTCGTAGACCATTAAGTCACTGGGACCTGACTCAACGACCAGCCCATGAATTCCTGATATGGGACATTAATGAAACTTTTAAGAATTATATGTGAACTAATTGATGACAGTTCATTGACCTGGGTAGAACGGATATATTTATGGTATGAAACCCCCTTCAGTTCATGTGATTAACAACATGTTACCCGCACCGACCACCCACTCGTCGCTTACCATTGAGATTCCACTCGAGCCATAGCCTGCAATTCGCGCGATATCATTCGACGGCCTCCTCAAAGTATGCCTAATCAATCCTTCTCCCTTTCCGCCAACATACTTGTTGACCGATCAGCTCTCGATTGGTTGTTTACCAACAAGAGATTCTTGTTGCTAATTCTTTTTGGCTCACTAGCTGGCAATTTGATTTTCAGTATGCAGCCAGCCAACGAAGGTGGCAGTTGTTGGTAAAAGTCTGCTGTAACCTGTTCGAAAAACGTTTCATGACACATAGTGCAAGTTTCTGACCTGCATAGAAGAACTGACTGACTGACTGACTTCATATTTGTGTTGTACAGGATCCGAACTTGTTCTTTATGCTGGTTAAGTCAGTGCGGACAATCTCCAAACTGGTGTCAGGTTGATGAAGGCGTATCTTTTCTTCCCGATCCTGTCTGGCTTTGATATCCAAATCCGTCCCAACTGTCTATGAAAAACAGCTCAAGTTCATCATGTCATTTATATGTTGTTGATGAATAGTGTTGAAATGCATCATGTGCACTTCATGTCATTTACCACCGACATACAGTTTGAACCCTGTGGCTGATGATTTCGAGTCTCATTTGAAAGAAGATAACTCGCAGAGAATAGGCGGTACATCTCACTGACGAGATACAAAATGGAGCTGAATGTGTACCTTAGACTTCACCGCTCGTCGTCATCAAACACACAACATTGTTTTGACCTTAAGGCATTGACAAAGCGCTTTCAAGCTGGTGGTATTTTGAAAAACGTCTACTCAAAGAATGACCTGAACAGAAATGACGTGTTGCTAGGCTACTCAAATAGACTGGAATCGATGTATCCAAGTACTAGTTCACTCATAATCCCGTGTTACTTGAATAAATTAGCACCATGCCAGTTACCTTCAGTTCAGAGTTTATGCTAACCGAACTAATAATTATCCAAAAATAACACCTTTGCATTTAGAGAATAATTCCTAAAGATACAATGTTTTTTACCACTATGTGAAGGCCACTAACCGCTGTTGTTGCTGAACGTCTATGGTCTCATAATGCAAATGACTTTGGTGAATTTTTGAAAAGATTGGAGAAACTTCGATGTCGAATGAGAGTGTAAGTTATGCATGTGTATTGAAATCAAGGCATGTATGAATGCCAACTCATTTTATCAATCTTGAAACTGACAGATCTGCTACAAAGTTTGATCTCAGCAATCCCATGGTTTGAACTCATTCGAATCTCTGAGCTGGGTCAAATCGGATACACCGCTAATGGGCTTGGCCGCAAACTAGGGAAACTTCCGCCATGTGTCTAGATCACCTCAGTCTGGCTGGATAGCAAGCACTACTGGTTGATGTTTGTATGGCATACAAATACTCACCTCAATCAATCAGCACTATATATACTTCTATGGAAATTTGCTTGTTTTCTTGATTACCATTCATGGAATCAATTAGATCACACTCAGTGAACTGCATAACTTGGTTTCCAAAGGAAACTATGATGAAACCACACACCTCGAACTGTGTACACTGAAAAGTGCTTACTGATTTGATGTCAGCAAACCGTAATCTACATCTCAATTCACTTAGGAATGTACTCTGAAGTGAGATTGTGAAAGTGTTGGATGCTTCAGAGAAATGTCCATCAGGAATACTGACTTCTACCATTTCATGTTATATAGCTCGAAAGTCAGACAGTTTCATCAGCTGGTAACTTTCCTGTCACGTGACTTGGTTGATCCAGTTGACCATGACTTCTCACTGGAACTACAGGCTATTTCCTATACAGCTTCAGTCTCAGGTGAGCATCGGAATAATTTCCGAGTGTTGGTTTCCAAGGATTTCTTTCGTCGGTGGCACAGTGGTTAGGACTCTCGCCAACCATGCACATGGTCCGGGGTTCGATCTCCTGCCGGCGCACACCCGATATCTATGGTCGGCCTGAATTTAGGCTACCGATATCCATGCTGAAAATTCCATACTTGTACTGAAAATACGGTGTGGAATCAAGCTGTAAATCAAAATAAAAAATAAAATAAAAAAGTAAAATTACAGGTTTGATCCTTCAGCCTGAGTTCCAACCCCAATAGATGCATTCTGATGGAGATTCCCAAAGTGGGATGAATCACCTGTCCAGTTCTCTCAGGTTTCTCTACTGTTCTCTAATTGATGTCACTCTGTGATATAACTTGAAATCAATCAAACTACTGCAAACCAACATTTGAAAACATCAGAAAACTACTGTTACTAATCTATTTATGTGTAGTGTGTGTTACAGTGAAGGATGTCAACGGTTGCAACAGATACACTACATGCTTATGCAAGTGTTTATCCTGAAACTTTCAAATTACTGGTTACAACCGGATTAGAGACAAATTAAAACAATAAACCAATGGTCTAAAATACGAAATATGTATACATAGATGAGAAATATAGAAAGATTATGACTGCCTTACTTAGTATAGTGTGTGCACAAACGACTGAGTGTAACACAAGAGAGTGTCGGATGAAGTGGATTCTTCACCGCGTAATTCCAAATTAAATGCGTGATTTGAACGGTGAACATTAGTATCCAGTGTTGAAAGGTGGATTTTATTTTAATTATTTATTATTCTCTTGGGTTCGAAGTCGCACAGAGGGCTTCCACAACACATCTCTACTTTGTTCTATACTCTGAAGTCCTCTTCAGTTAGGTCCACGATTGTCATACGATCTCCCATATGTCACCTTCGCGCCGACCACCCGCTCGTCGCTACTCATCCATTTTTCACTCGAGCAATGGCCAGTGTTGCACGCAATGTGACTCGACAGCCTCCTCAACCTATGCCCGATCTATCTCCATTTTCTCTTAAATATTTCTTGAGCAGTTGGCTGTTCGGTGGTCTGTTGCCAATTCTTTCTGTCTGGCCGGCTGGTCATTTGATCTTAAGTATGGAGCCATCGAAGAAGGCAGCTGTTGATAAAAGTCCTCATCCTTTTAGAATTCCTTCCCGTGACACAGTGAACGTTTCTGACACCTATAGAAGGATAGACCGACTTGACATTGGCGTTGAACAGAATCCGAATCTTGTTTTTATGCCTCTGGCTGAGTCAGTGCAGAAGATTTCCAAACTGGTTTCGGGTTGATGAATGTGAATCTTGCCTTTCCGATTCTGGCTTGTTTTGACATCTTCATCCATCCCGTCTGCCTGTGTTTGAAACAGTGCTTACTAGATGACTGAAGAAAGTAAGTTGGTTTTCACCTGCAAGTCATTGAGTTTGTGTGACATAATACAAATATCACCTGCTAAGTCCATACCCTCTACAGTTTTCTTATCGGTGGATGCTGCAGGATAATAATTTTGTGAAATTACTTACCACTTCAAGGAGGCGATGACAGAAGGTGAGCTGAAATCCTGCATAGTGATGCGATTTGGTAAATCGCCCTCCGAACTACTAGACCTTCTTTCAACACTCGTGCGTCGCCTACTACATTAAAATAAATCTGCCTACCTAATATGATCTCAGATGGTCTGACCATCTATTGCTACTTTGTCAACATACTGCTCATGTTTATGACGTCGCATTCTGAATCACAAAACTTGTTTATGATTACAGCATTAAAGGATTTCAGACATCTACCTTTAAATTGACTGTATCTGTTTAAATTGAACCTACTAACGTCTTTTATACTCATATAACAACAAACTTCAACACTTTTCTAGAATTAACTGGAAGGTGAAGCCGTTTACTGGGCCTGGATTCTGTTCCGTATGAAGAAACTGCCAAAGGAGGAATATGGCAAATTCAACCATTGACAAATAACGTTGAAACACTCGATACTCTAAGTGGACATGTTGAGAATACAAACACAATACCACTATTAAAATTTATTTTGAAATAAAAGTGTATTTTGTTGAGGTGTGATGGGGTGAAACTCAACTCTTTTCTTCATTTACACCAAACTTAATAACAGTGACATGTGATTTAATTCGCCCTCTGGTTATTTCTATCGCATACAAGGTGACATTTTTAGAGATTTTAGACAACTGTGATGACCTCTTGATACTGGTATGTCTTCTTCCACTTCTTGACAAACATAGTGTTAATTGACTATGAGACCAGTATTTCTGACGATGTATCCTTCTGTTGAACGTGTCTTTTAAAGAAAGACTCTACGATTAGTTGAGAAAATGTCTGAGCAGTCGATAAGCTGCTAGATATTTGGTCATTGTGTAACACTTGATCAGCTTTGCTGAAATTCGTGATCTGTAGTACCTACCAAAACTTAGCCTGTAAAGCCTTATAAAGAAACATGGGTCAAAAACATTTGCTGGAAAAAGAATTCTGTTAATTAGACAAACGTTCTAGGTGAATTCAGAGGAAAGGAAAGGCAAATTACGTGTGTAATAATGGCTGTGTGAACAAGTACAAGAGCTTCGGAATGTGGTGATGAAGAATAAGTGGATGCGTGTTCCTTAAATTATGCATAAATCACACAGTTAAAATGGTGTGTTTAAACAGCTGTGCAATTGTGGCTGACAGAGTGAAGGATCAGGGAAAATATAAGCTGATGAATTCCTAAGTGTATAAAATCCTCAGATGTTTAATCGCAAAGGCTATCGACAGATGTAACGATAAATTCACAGGTGAAATCCATAGACGTCGGACGCTGTTCTGAGGGGAACTTCTGAAATTTCTTCACACTTATTTTAACCCAGATGATCTTCTCTTTCGCTTATAAAACCTAAATCCTCATTTTTGCTTAAGGTTTGTCTTTTGATTAAGGCATTTAAATCTTCAATGGCTTTCGGTTCCTGTTTAGGAATCTCAGGAAACAAAATGGAGATATTCACAGACAACACAATGACTTAACCACATTCTTCTTAAGTCCCGTAATTTACGGGATTTGCGGGGATTTCTGCTGTGCTAACAGCATTTCCGCATCGCTTTCCAACTTGGTGATTCGTCATGTTTATAAATACCCGATTTATTCATTTGTTGTTCCCTCGGCTCCCGAATGGATAACAGTGCTTCAACAGTACATGACGGAATCAATGATCCTGTCTTCAAAATGTCAACAATCTACGTAAAAGAACTTGCTAGCTGAAAGTATATAATAAGCGGCGCTCTTAGGATCAAGAAATGACTTATTATATGTGGAGACTTTTGGAAACCGAAATAAATTATGACATGTTTGGTATCTCCGATAAGTTGGTGGAATACGGAAGTTAGGGAGATGGGAGGTCGTTCTAGACAATTGTAACCAGGAATGCTGAACCCGATTTAAGTGTCTGAGAGCACTAATTGGACAGAAAACATTCACCAGTCAAGGAACCTATCATCAGAAGTCATAGCTGAGAAAGGCTTTGTGACGTTTAGTCAGCTGAAGGATCTAGAAACTCATTCGAGAAGCAGTCGAATAATAGGATAGCCAATGAATGGCATACGACTATCTTTTGACTTCTGCTCAACTAAATTATTATTTAACCAGTAGGTAACATGTAATGTTAATTCTCACTCCTCCAGTTAACTTCTATATTTCCATTTCTATTTGAGCTCTACTGATAGTTTGCGTAGTAGCACTTGAACTGTTTAAGGCCGTAGGCAGTTAACAAGAACCACTGAAATGAAAAAGATGAATGGCGTCGTTTCATCGTGCTCAAATTGTTGTTCTTGCATAGTTCACATTCCTGTTTCTAGTTTTAGACTTTGGTTTCTTCGATACTGTCAGAGAAAATGGGAGAATGCACAGGGAGATTGTAGTTCAGATTTGCATCGATAAAGTCGTGTGAACCACTTCTCATCCCTGAGGTAGTTAATTGTATTTTCAGGCATACAAGAGATAATCTTGCATCACCTGACAGTTAAGCTTGAAGCAATGAGAAGAGGAATAGCAGTCCTTCTGCGTTGGCTGACTCCTCAGGCGAATCTAAACAGAATTATGATGTATTACACCACCCCCGGCATAAAACCAAAGCAAGTGCTAAACCTAGTGGATCACACCGAACCAACTTAAAACTGAATAAACAAACGTCAATTCCGCCTGAAGATACTCAAGGTGTTTTGAATTTTCTTTTAATGAGTGAGCATCGGACTAGTCCCAGACATAATTTCGAGCCCCTCCTTTGTTCTGCTAACACACATCAGAGTCCGTAGCTCAGCCATACTGGTCAGATAAGTTCCGAAATCTTTTCCCCAAATAGCCTCAACATTTTATTCTAACTCAGAATATGATATCAGATAACCAGGCCTCTATCCAGGAAGAGATCAAAGCGGATGAAACCAAGGAAAGTTGGTCAAGGGAACCTAATTACCAAGGAGGAGAGACAAACAGAACAATGGGCTTATCACTTCTGATGACTCTTGTATTGACTATCACCTGCAACTTGTCCAGAAATATCGTCAACATTAAGAACAAAACAGCCAATGGACACCAGTCTTCTAATAAAAGTCGAAAACTTGAATGCGATCAGGCCAGTGAAGTCCAAGAATGCAGCAGGATCATAAGGAATTCACACCGGAGGAAAATGTCAAAGCCAGCCAGACAGAATAAGAAAGGCGAGATACGCCTTCATCAATCTGAAACCAGTTTGGAAGTCTTCTGCACTCTGCAGTGTAAAGATCAAGATTCGGATTCTGTTCAACACAAATGTGAAGTCAGTCAGTCAGTTCTTCTATATATGGGTCAGAAACTTGCACTGCGTACACCTCACGAAATGGATTTACAACAAGTTACAGACATTTATGAACAGCTGCCCGTTTCGTAGGATCCACACTAGAAATCAGATGACCGGCCAGAAATAATGAGCAACAAGTATGTCTGACTGGTGACGAACCAGCCAAGAGCCGATTGCTCAACAAATATGTAGGAGAAAATGGAGATGGATAGATACGGCATACTTTGAGGTGGCCATCGAATCACATCGCGCACAATACAGTTCATAGGTGGAGAGGAATCTTAATGAAAGGCGACAAGTGGGTCGTCGATGTGAGGGCGACATGTAGGAGATCGTGCGAGTCGGAAAAGTTGACAGATTATGGTCAATCGTGGGTCTAGCAGAGAATAGAACAAAGTGAAGATGTGTAGATGTTGAAGCCCTATGTTCCACTCGGAATCCAAGGGAACAAAATAATGAATGATAATTGTTATTATAAGTCGTTAAATCCTTTCTTCAAACGGGCTTAACATTTTGTTCTGCCTAAGTCTATGACTCATCAGAGGACTTTTTCGGATAACCGAGACTTTTCTATTAGTGCATGCTAAACAGTGATTACAAAGAGTCAGGTAGCTTAAATATTAGGTAACATCCTCTGAAATTCTTTCGTCAGTATTGTTACTTTCAAATTCCAAACAGGGAAACAAATTTCCAACTTCATATTCGATTAGTTTCGTTCTGCGTGGAACCGCGATTAGTTGCCACAAGTACTACAGAGATTATGAAGAGTCAAGGACACTGATAATAATTATAACATCACGATAGAACAGACAGAAATAAACATAAACTATTTCCAGATGCATCACATGTGACACACACTCAAGGTGTTACAAAAGAGACTTTCAGATGGGGTAAATTTAGTCCACAGGGACGTCACTTTATATTCAACATTCACCACAATGGAAGCTCATTAGAATGTGATTAAACCAAGTGATTCACACAGAAGTTTCAGAGATATTGTGGATTCTTTATGTTCCCTGCAACACACACAATCAGTAATTTATCATTGTGTGACAGTCTTCATTAATATTTTCTCGACTTTGTCCGTCTAAAACATTTTTTCATAACATAACACTTTGATCCTTTTATTTCAAATTCATTGTGAATTTGCTTGTTTCAATAAAAACATGCCACTTTGAACAAAACAATGCAAAGTCCACTTCAAGTGTACATTCACCTCGAAATATTGACACTATGATCCTAAAATGGCGATTTCATCAAATTGTAGTATAAAATGTTCATCCCTTTACCAAAACTAGAAAAACAGGTAGATTCGAAAGAGCACATTCATCGTTTAACGCACTTAATCCCAACCCAGCTGAGTTATGAGACCTGCACAAAGGATCCTGATCCACTCATTCTTATTACTATGGTTCATTGCAATTTCAGAGTGTTTTGTTCCCAAACCGAAACAATATGCTTCAGAATATTACGAATGCGGAATCACCAGATCTCTGAGTGTTGAACATAACTACAACTCGTGCTATATCTTAGAGGATGCATTAAAACGTTTTGCATTACGTCTAGAAGCGGTACCACAGCGGATTAACGCTCATTCACCAGATTCCTGCAAAGTGACCACTATTCAAATTGATATTACTGAAGGCTGTAATGAAGAAAATGGAAAATTATGGCCATCCGATTCAATGAAGGAATCATGTAGGTGGAACGCACTTTAGGTGTTTAAACACGGGGAATTTTGTTATCTAGATAGGGTGAACATCTCCGAAGGTATTATACACATTCAATCAGATGAAATATGGGGAGTATTACATGCTTTGGAAACAGTCCTGCAACTAGTGTTCAGAGATCAGAACTACAAGGTACAGTGCAGAAATGTGCTCACTTCACGATAATAGAATGCGATACTTGAGTGTAGCATAGAAGATTCACCAAGATTTCCACACAGAGGAATGATGATTGATACAGCCAGACATTATCTAAGCGTTGAAACAATCAAGAATGTCATTGTAAGTTGCCTTCCACCTCCTGTTCTTGTTATGTAACTCATAATTTTTGAATTGAAAGGCTGCATTATCAATGGTGAAGATGAATGTGCTACACTGGCATATGACAGATGATGAATCCTTCCCGTATGTTTCTTCAGTGTATCCTGAATTGTCTTCAAAGGTGAGATATTCTCAGTCAAATGCGTTATCACCTTTTTTTATTATGATTGTATTTTCAGGGAGCGTATCATCCACATTCGTATGTGTATGAAAAGGATGAAATTGATTCACTGGTAGAATTCGCTCGATTACATGGTGTTCGGGTGATTGTTGAATTTGACTCACCAGGTGAGGAGTATAGAAATTATCGTGATAACATCCGATTGTGTACTTTGTAATTGTCATTTACTCCTAATCTCAGTTTATGGGTGACTGATTCGCAAATTATGCGGTCATATTGTAACGACAGAAGACAATGGCCAGGCCACGAAATCAACAGATATTTATAATATTTTCATGTACATTATTATAGATTATTGTAAGCAAACAAACACAGTCTTCTGATTGGTGGTTCCTCGATGAATGTTAATCGTTCATCTCTTTGTGGCCATTTATTGAAGTTCAGATAATCTATCTGCAAATTGTATCCGCCTACGCAAAGTCTGCTGTGACTGGTTGTTGAATCCGTCTTTGTTCTTATTTTTCTCACGACCAATATTGGGGATGTAATCATTTTCGTAAATTACTGTCTACCAATTTGGCTAGCAGCCACCTCTCACCACAAAATGTGTGTGTTCATCGCTATTACTTGGTAGGAAAGAGTATTTCTCTGCAATTATTTTTAGATTCCAACAGGTTAAAGTTTCATTTAATGTCCCGGACATTCAGACCACATTCGAGTCCATGAAAAATAAGCCAAGATTCAGTAACCAGATCGGTCTGATCACTTAATGTAGACAATAGAATTTGGTTTAATTCGACCGCCGAAAACTTGAATGAAAGATAAAGTTAGAAGTACAGAATAAGATGGTGAGAATGAAAGGTGAACTTCTCAAATAAATAATATAAAACATCTTAATGGCCATATTCACTGTGTATCACATGATTGACGAAGCCTTTTTCATATATAGAGCTGCTCCGTCCATGAAGTGTTATTATCCTTAGTTTGAAAGAGTTCTGATTATCCCCAGTGTTTGCAGAAGATTCTCATACACACTGCAGATGACAGTAAGACTGTATTACGGAATTTGCCAGTTGGCCAAATTCGATTACCTGTTTTGATATTGAGATTCAAATTTAATTGCTGATAAGTGATAAAATTTAGCAGCCCCATTCACGAAAGTCATCAAAAGTTGTGAATACTGCAGACAAGTATGAGATACCTCTAGTTCATAAAATTGAAGTGATCTGTGATTGAAAATGTGAGTATCGGAATTAAGATATTGGTTCGGGAAAGTGATAACATAGTGAACAGATACAATTCACTAACAGTTAATACTTGTATTTTGTAATTCAACTGCATCGAGATTTGCAACTCTGAATACATTTCAAAGATGTCCTACATCACGTCAGATTGATTCATTAGTCATCCATTGACTAACAAGATCCGAATAATTCTCCTGAAGAAGCTGTGGCTTACACAGCGAAACATTCAAAAAAATCTTGTTTCGAATATTTCTTATACACGCTGAGATTAATTTAAATAATTTATAGTGTGCTCATTTAATGTTTCCACGACGGTAACAAGCTGTCTGTCACCCATATCTTTCTGTCATCCAGGTCACACTCTATCATGGGGCAAAAGTCATCCTGAAATACTCTCGGGTGAATCACATGACGGACCAATCAATCCGGTCGATGAGAATGTCTGGCCATTTCTATCAAATTTATTCAGCGAAGTGTTGAGTGTATTTCCTGACCGTGTCTTACATTTAGGTGGGAGCGTTTATGATAGGCAATCATGGTGAGTGTGTTGACTTTTTCTGATGTGTGGCTGAATGATTTCTTGTAAGGAATCTGATGCGATTCGGCTTCTTCATCATGTGAGGAAAGGCCAAATAGCCAGATGTTTCCTAAGTTTAAGTTTCCGATAATCTTTGCTTTGTATCTCATATTCGCTGTTTAACACTACCACTTTTAAAAGACATTAATGCACATAGATAACCGTGTGAAAGGTTATTCTCAGTTTTTGTTTAATTCGTGACAAAATATTTACAGAAATGTAGCAACTGGGAGGTGCCTGTAGGGACGAAACGCATAATAGGTCTTTGAAGTCGTCAACAAATAATGAAGGCGTCTTCGATACTTCAGATCGATAACTGGTCGTACCTGCATGAGTTGTGGTATCCTTACTGGTGACTTCTAGAACACCTGGTGAAAGTTATGATGGACATAAAACAGGAAGACTGTTCACCAAAGAAGATTGCTTTAAAGTATTTCATATAGCCTATCAAAACTCATATTTCCAAAATGGCTTGGAAGAATAAGATTAGGACCTGCAGTTAAGGGTGAAAATAGTCACATTAAGTTTCTACAATAGCAACCAATTTGGAAAGCTTCTGAACTCAACATAAAGAACAAGATTTGTGTTTTCGACATCAATGTCAAGTAGGTCAGTTCATCTATACGGGTCAGAAACTTACACTGCGTATCACGAAAAGGATTTCCAACAGGTTGCAGACTTTTATCAACAGGTACCCACTTCGCTGGCTCCATACTGAAGATCATATGGCCAGAAAGAATAAGTAACAAGAAACTGTGGGAAAAACCCAACCAATAACCGATCACTCAACAAATATGTAGGAGAAAATAGAGACAGAGAGAGACCGTCGAATGACATCGCGCGCCAGGCCCTCAAGTAGAATCCTAATGGTAAGTGACGAGCGGGTCATCTGTGCGACGGTGACATGGAGGAGATCGTGCGACCAACCGTGGTCCAAGCAGAAGGAGATAGCAGATGATAGGAAAAAGTGGAGGTGTGTTGTTAAAGCCCTATGTTTCACTCGGAACCCAAGGGAATAATAGTAATAATATATTAATAACCGTAAGGGTGAAAGAAGTATTGACTGTACTACCACCATACAGATTCACACAAATATTTAACCCGTACACCAAATTAAAAATTATCATCACAACTCACAGAAATATGAAACAACGAAATTTATTTTCGATGAGATGTTGATAAGAAAACAATGTGAATGTACCAGCTCGAAATACTGTCAACTCACAGATCATGTAACTGGTACTGCTGCTAGAAAACCAATAGACGCAACTCAGAAAACTATGAACTGCAACCAAATCGAAAATATCAGAAAACAAACTGGCAATTCAGAGATTGTTTATTGTTCCACTGACAATAAACCAGCGAGGCAAGACAATAACAGGACAAATGACTACACTACTAAATGTTATAACTTAAAAATGTTACGGGTTTATGTGTTGCAGCTTCAGAGTCTATAAACAGATATCAGTGTAATTCGCAGTAATACTACTGATCGTATTGCTCCAATCTTCTGCTGAACAGCAATCAACTAGATCACAGTAGGCACTGTAACCTCTGACGGAAAAAGGGAATCAGTTTGAATATCCCACGTCATTAGATATTCATTCAATATTAACAACAGTGACAAACAAATTGTGCTCGAAACATCATCAACCAGTGAATAACATAATCTTACCGTGTATTATATCGAATCAACTGGTCTAATATGGAATTATACTTTACCATAGTGCCTAAATTCTGCTCTAATATTAATTATATTGTAGGTTCAATCTATATTTTATAGAAAGTAATGATGGTAGATTGGCATTCATCCATTCCTATTGAGGCGTTAGATATGCGCTTCCCTTTACATCGTCACATGTACACCATGAAACGCTTGACCGACTTTCTATTCTGGTGTCTTTATCTATTGAAGGACAAGTAGCAGCTTCATTGTTGACACATTCGAATTCCACTTAGTCCATCCATCCAGCAATCTATTCATAAAAGAATGTCAGTAGACTCAATTTGTAGAAGGTTACATGCATTTCTAACAAGAAACATGTTGTTCTGTTGTGTGTAGGCAAGAAGACGCCAACATCCAAGAATTCATGAAACAGAAAGGATTCGATCAAGACTACAATAAATTAGAAAATTATTATTTTGAACGCCTCACAGAAGTTATTCAGAATATTACCACGTCAGAGTCACAAAGCGTGACACCTGTGGTGTGGCAGAATGTATTTGAGAATGGATTCCGAGTAAGTATTCTTCAATTTACGATTGCTGTTCATAACTTAATGCAGTTTTATTCTCACCTAAATAACCAAATCAGATATTTAGTTTTAATTTGGAATATTTTGAGCATGTGAATTTCGAGTCAGATCATAAATAGAATGAACAGAAGAAGGATAGTAGCAGATCTCTCATCACATTAATGAATCATTAATGTACCACCTTGAAATTGCATCCAGAGGAACTTCATCGATTTATCAGTATTTTCTATTCATCCTCATCCTGCCTCATTGTTACATAGTATCACTGATCCAAGTGAATTATGAGTCAATAAATGGAAGACTTAGAGAGTTGAGTGGTGTAAGGAATACAAATATCCTCGCTGTAATTTCTTCATCTTGAAGTGAACATTGCTCAATTTACAAGCCTGACTGAAAGTGACTGGAAGTGACCAGAAGTGTGATTTGTATGAATATACACACTGACTTCCAGAGTATGATTACAATACACTGAAACAAGCAGATCATTTAGAAGTGAACATGTGGAAATATTCATGTCATTCCATTGACCCAACTGACTACTCATCTCATTCCAAAGGTATTTGTATGTGTTCGCCTGTCCACTTAATTGTTGTTTGGAAGCACACGTGAAAAATGTTGAGAAATAGTTTTGGGAGGATAAAACTGTGTCCATATTTTCACACCTTGCTACAATCCGGACACTCGAAAACTTATTCCATTTATTATCTTAAATCCTAACACTTCGAATGATTGACTTCAATGTAGCACAACATGGCGTACCGCTATCCAGTATATGAAATCAGCATCCTGAGATTAACCTCAGCTATTTTGTATTTATCGATCGCTTCATAGGAAGTGACTTGATCTGATCGGTCATAGAGTACAGCCACCACAACCTAATCCTTCATTTTAACGTTAATTATTTCCACCACCACAACAGTAAGATCACCAAAAGACGACATGCGAGAGAAGGTGCCCTGCTGGAGGAGAGTTTGCACTGCCTCAACAATATTCAGACACTACTGTGATCCCATATGCATAGCTTTTATATGACCTGGATACATATTGCATTCTCTGATAGGTTGAAAATTTAACAACCAATGAGAGTTTAGTCTTCAAAAATACTGGGAATATAAACCTCGTGTTACTAGTTATTTTGAGATACGCGGAATTGGGGGTAATATAAAATAATTAGATCGCTATTATTGTCATCAAAATTGTTTAACGTCTTACGATGTGGAAGTGTATCGGTTTAAGTCTCCAAACACCCACACGTGTCTCTTGTATCTGAAATCACTTGATTCAACATATACATGAGGTAGTGTGGTGAGATACACATCGCGATAACTAAGTAGTGTGGATTTCTTCTAAGACATCCTGTGCGATAAGCGACAATCGAACGTTTGGTTCGAACAACCTCAGTGCTTGGCTTACATGCATTTGCCTAGTGAGTGGAAGGTTGGATAACGAAGACACCAATAACATTAAAACAATCAACCACAGCAAATGAGTGAACTCAGGTAAGTGACGTCTTAGAAATAAGGAATTCGCGAGATTAGTGTGAAATTCTGAAACATGACACCCGCTTTATTTAAGCTTTCACTGGAAGGAGATGTTAGGGCAGAACTAGGTTAGGTATAGGTTAGGGTTAGGCAGGATAAGGGCAGGGTAGGTTAGATGTAGATTGGGATCAGTGTTGAGTAAGGCACTAAAACTCCTCTTCTTAGTGATGTTGTTCATTGCAAATTCATTGGTACGTTTGCTCCCCTTGGGTATCTCTCGCTTAACTTTGTACTATATTACAGATGAGAAGACGAACACACCTCACAAACCTCCAGTTGTGAGGTGTTTTCGTCAAAGGACTATCAATATGTGTGTCAAGGAAATCAGTCAGTCCTAGGTGAGTCAGAAATAAACAGCTCTCAGATGTACAGGGAAGAGTACAAATAGTTGCAAAATAGTGGAATATCGACATTCACAAGGATAATATATTCATTTGGAAATCACCAATTCTTGTCACGTGTTGGCAGACAAAATTTACAAAGTATGAGCGTATACTACTTTATTGTGGTGAGTAGTATACACTAAACGCGAATAAAAACAGCAGTATTTGATCAGAAGATGCCAGTGAAGAGAAGGAATGAGGCGACAGGCACTACCCTAAGCCTTTGAAAGAACCCTATTGACACAGAGATAGATGAATTCCGAAATGCCAATCTCACACATATGAAAATCTAAATAGTGTTAATATTTCACATTTTTAAATTACCAGGGTAATGACAAAGCCGTCATCATACAAGTACACGACAATTCCCACTGGGAAGATGTCACCAAGTCAGTCACCTCATCTGGATACAGAGTGATCAATTCAGCGTGTTGGTCGAAAGTTGTTGGGAATTTCGATGATTCATGGAAGACGCTGTACGATTGTGATCCTGCTGCATTTGGAGGTAGTTTTGATGTTATTTATGAATAAATTGTAAATCCCGTATAAAATTAATGACAGATGTCAGGCTTCCAGTAGACATTTTACACTTGTCAATTATCGACGTGAGAAACTGCCACTATATTAATCCATGTGTATACAATTAAGGGGAATCAGACGATAATCTGTTCCGGTGAATGGAGCGTGGAATGGATGATAATTCAGACACGGCTGTAGTAGGGGTTGATATTCTGCATGAGATACAGTAGAATGCGTTAAACAAGACGATCTGAACTGTACTATGTGTAAGTAGGAGTGGATTGGAGAATTGTGGAATAGACAAGTGGTAGAGCATTGACATCCCTCCACATGCTCACAGATAAACACACAGGACATATTCACAATTATTGTGCCAAAGTGTCTGGAAGACAATTTTATGATGGCACTGAAGCATATTTTACTCTGACAATGTTTGTGATACTGACGGATAGTTGTGTTTCTTCTCATTGTAAACAGGTACTGAGGAAGAAGCTCAGTTGGTTATTGGTGGGGAAGTCATCATCTGGGGAACTTATGTGGATGACACGAATCTCTTTCTACGATCATGGTAAGCAATTACCGATGCATTTATGTGGTCAGTGTGCTGGACAGCGTGTTTTCAGTTCTCATGTGCATCAATCATTCACGACTGACTGAACATTGACTTTGCAATTAATTTGCTGTTAGAACTAAAAATGATTGATTCATAGAATGTCAAATTCTTGTAGATTTATATGAAGAACTGTGATGTGTGCTTGACACCACTGCATTATATTACTACTATACAATACTTTGATGAAAATGACCTTAATGACTGTCGTGTGAATAATTTCAAAATAAGCGGACCGTGTTTAAAATGCAGTTGGAGCGGATCTAGATGCACAGATCTATAGAAATATAAACTCTGGTTATATTTATCGTTCTCGTGAATGTCTAAAACTAAGTTAATGACACCTGGCATATAATACTGGAATCATGAATTAGGCATGCCTGATGAAGTGTTATGCTACTAAATGGGATATCTGACAAGTTTCAGTTAAAGTTTGGGAAAGAGAAAATTGTGCTTTTGTCTAAGGACAGGTTAGGAGTACGTTAGCACAATAAGGGTGACATTAGGGTTTGTTCGAGTTAGATAAGAGTTAGTTCAAGTAGGGATATTTTCACCATATGGTTAGGTTGGGGGACGATTAGGGTTGTTATTGTTATTAGGGTTAGAAGACCAAGGTAATTTCATACATGAAACATGCCTGAATTACTCCTTCGAAACTCCAATCCCACATTGAAAGGTCTTTTGTCACTTATCAGAGTGTGGCATGCTGCGTAACGTTTTCATGCCTTTTAATTCATTACTTTCATGAATATATATTCGTTTCATACGCGAAATTCCCATTACCGTGTGGTTGGTGCTCTCAGGGTCATTTGTCCGTTGGCACTTACTGGTGCTCAGACTTATTACTTGGCCGATTCGATAATTGTTTCTGACAGTTTAAGCACACACACACCGCCACTCCCTGGGAAATGAAATTAACTACTACCTGAAGGCTTTCGTCATTCAGTTATGTCTTCGTTATGTCTGATGTCATGACTTCGTCTTTTAACTGGTTTTCAACCGAATGTCATGCCTTTCTGGAAGGAGATGAAGAATAAATATCATAAGGAATCGGTGATTGCTCCAGGTCAGAACAGGACACTACACCATACGATCTGCTATCATCAATTACCATTTTACCTGAGGGTGCCAGATGAAGGCAATGGGTTGCGCAATAAATTCTGCTGAGAATTTTGCACAGTATATCAACACTCTTCTGAATAAAACTATTAGTATTGTATTAATTAGGAAATTATTCTGGAACTTTCCCATCCATTTGATATTGTATTAATATTATAATTATATAATCAAACTACTTACATCGATCAAACAGTAGTATATGAAATCGGCAATAAAGGGTATCTGCAACCTCGAGATTATACTGAGCAATATATAACACAACTAACACCAGTATTTCAGATATACACCATCACTGGAAACTTGAATGGCACAATCTAATCCGTATTACGAAACTAGAAAGCGATCGATCATGTTTCATGCTACTTGACAAAGAAATCAGTTTACTCGTCGTGTGACTAGATTATCATGGAAGTATCTGAAAACAAACTGGAACTCACTCATCCCACTGAAACGAGGGGCTCATTGATCTCTCGTTTAAGACACATTTACGGTTGTTCATCATGCACAGAATCTACTTCTCTACTTAGAACTCCATTCAACCACTTCATCCTTGACATGTATTACAAGCACATTTCATTTTACTTTCATATCAAATGGAATTTCTTCGCTGACAACGTACATGTCAAAGGCCGATAACTGCTGTAGCTGCTGAACGTCTTTGGTCAATTGGTGCAAGCGATTTTTATGATTTTTCGGGGAGACTGAAGAGGCTACATTGTCAAATGATACTGTGAGTGAAAGCTGCTTATTTTCATTTATAAAATTAATAAAATTAAAAGTGCTTATGGTGGGTGAGAACAAACCGAATAACAGAAGTTGATGTCACGAGTGTACTCATAACTGTAGTATAACTGCAGTATTCAGTAGTGAATATCTGTCCTACTGACTGACTAATGACACTTAGCCCACTCACAGTTAATTGGCGTTTATGACACCGTAAGCAGAGGTGATTTGTTTGTGAGAGTTACAGTGTACTGCTTCAATATACATTTCGAGTATTCCAGTCAACGTCACACACACACACAGACAAACCCGACTTACACATTCATTTGTTAGCGATTTGTCAGTAGATAAAGTGTGGAAATCGAATTCAACATTGAACAATATTCGAAACTTGTGGATTAACTCTCTACTTGCAGTTTACGCATGTTGAGGTGATATTTAATAACAGTTTCCCTGGGACTGGCAATTTTTGAGGACAAAAGAGTATACCATCTTGGTAAGATTAAGTGGCAATCAAGAGGGCAAGCATATTTGCATGATACTATGTGCTGCTGGTTGATCGATACGAGTGATCGATCAGTTGGTCACTGCTCACATCGAACAGTTTAGCTTGTTGGCGAGGTCAAATTGATGCAAACACTCAGTGGTCGCTTCACCCATTTTGTGCTGGATTCAGCAATGGTGCGTCGAGTTTAAATCGGTCGAGGAGGCACATCTGGTTAGTGTGAGTGCCGTGCAACTGGTCATACCGATCCATCAGCTGTGTATGGATGTGTGCTTGCTTTATTGACTGCAATTCATGGTATGAACCAGATCACACATACTTTATGATCTGATACATTTTGGTCTTTGAAGGAAGCTGTGGTGAAATATCATATCGAACTGGATAACTTTCACATAAAACATCAATTGCGATTTCCAGATGAATTTGAACCAGTGGATTACAAGTCCGTCTTATTATCTGGTTAGATTTCGATTGGTCAGAACTGATTCGGATCTCTGATCTGGTTCACACTGGATACACCTCTGATAAACTCATCTCAAACCCAGTGAAATGGCTATTCAATGTTTACGTCAATTTGATATGACAAGTAAACACAGAATCGTCCGTGTTCGTTTCATTGCACACAATAAATGGAAGTAGACTGCTGACATAAGTGGAAGTAATTCGTGTTGTGTGTAAAGAAAAGTCGGTTCTATTATTTATTGAATTATCAAACGACATACACCTGAATGATAAATAATCCCTAAACACATGAAAGCAGTTCAAGCGTGTTTTCAAAAAGACACATCTCCAAGAAACTTCAGAATATCCTGTCATGACCAACTATGCAATGTAACTGATGTTGACCAGCGAAAGTCAGAGTGAAATTTGCTCACTTGTGCGAGTTCACCACATACTGGTTAATGTCTCATCTGACTCAAAGTAATATGAACTAATTGTAAATGACAGGAGCATCTAATTGCAGAGTCGTCTGTGTTCACTTCATTGCACACAGAGACATTTTCCGAATACTAGACAGGTGATTCACTACGTATTGTGATTTCGAAGTAAGATTCACGTGGAATGTTGACATTCACAGTAAGTTTACTGCTTCCAGTTCTGAATCTATGAATGTTGAAATCTACTCACTCAACTCACTAATACTACAGCAACACTTTCATAGTTGTTCTATATAGATAGGCAAAATTCATCCCATTTCAGCCGTGGTTTATGTTTGACCACGAGGATCATCAGTCCTGCTTCTTGTGGAGTTGAATATATCTGAGAATATGAAATCAGTAAGTGTTTCAGTTCACTGTCACTGCTTCTGGTAGCAGTGACAAGTTACTTAAATAGAGAGAGAGACTAGTTGATGTGAATACTGTTCAGATGAAGGGAAACAAATGCAGCCTGAGAGCTACAATGAGATCATAATGACATTTAACCCTTGTGTCATTGATTGTCATCAAACTTCCATGAATACTTTTCGTCACTTACATTATTGTGTAAGACATTACAACCAGTTCATACTGTTCTTCTTAAACTTCTTTCTTCTTGCCCTTTGAAGATTGAACTGGAGTGTGAAACCGTTCACAGGACCTGGATTCTGTCGAAAATGAGGCAGTCGCTTGGCACAAATGAGGAGACAAATCAGAACTAATATGTATTCAGCTGAGAACACTTGATAAATCATTTGATAGCTAATATTGGTGTAAAGAAAACTTTCGTTACTTTACTTTTCTTTTAAATATAATTCATCTTGGATGTTTGGTCTCTTCTGCTAAGACGTTCTGAAAGGATTTCAAAGATATTAGTTCATTGGTTCCAAGTGATCAAACTGTAAAACTTTTCCTTTTTTCAAACATACCAAATCTGCATGACTGATAGGCGTATTATTTGAATTAATACTTTAGAGGCTGATGTGATTGACGTTCACGGATAGTATGAAGTATACTAACGCAAGATCTAATACCCACAACTTCTATAGTATTCGTTTCGCTTAGACTAAAGCCAAACCAGAACGACAGAATTGATCGTCCATATTACGAATTATATTTCGAGACCATATCGGAGTGCGAGATGATTGCTTAGCTAGCTAGGGATCGTGCACGAACGAATGAACGTAACACAACGGTGTGCCAAATGGCGTGGATGCTTGATTGTAAGCCTTCAGCTAAACAAATCGACTGAAACAGTGACGGTCAGCATCTAATGTTCGGTGATGAGTGCTGTGATCAATAATTTTGAGGAGTCACCTACCGCTACAATCTGAAGCTTATAATTTGTTACTCATCAGTGTAACCCACCAATAGCACTATGCCTTAGATAAATCCTGTTGTCAATAGTTTGTGCTTAAATTTGATGTATGGTTAATGCAGTCGAAAAGTTAATCAGTCATTTTCGTTCTAAATTTCTCAGAAGAAATCTTGAATTACTCCAAACAGATTTTTATTGGTTAAGCATAATTGACACTTGTAGGTTAATAACATGACAAAAGTGTCTACATCCCATGGATGAGATTTTTACATTCTTCAACAACTTGCAATTCAGTGAGAGAAATGAGCATACAGTGGAGTGTTATGCTTTCTAATCACAGCCAAAATACATCCACGTGTCAGTGATGAAACATTTCCATTATGATATCCCTCTTGATTCAGACGTCACTTTAGAAAATGTATTTTTTGCATTATGCGTAAATGAATACCGTGAAAGCACAATAAGTTCATCTATAAGGAAAAGTCCGTGAACTCCCACAATTCGATTGTACCTTGTTATATAGGCTACTACATTTATATTTACATTGCTGGTTGCGTTTCCCTCCAACTACTTATAAATTTCCTAGTCGGAGAATTTTTTTCAGACCTGGGATCTGTGGGTAAATACGTGGGCATTTTTCTGCTTAAAAACGGCAAAATGGGAAAAATTGAGCAACTTTCTGTCCTAACATGGGCAAAGTGGGAAAAGTGGATGAATTTCGGCTTTCCATACATAGGATAAATGAGTAAAATCGTGGGTAGTGTGCGTGAAATGGGAAAAACGTGCGACGTGAATATTTTTCGAGCCCATGGCCAGTATGGGCGAAATGGGTAAATTATGCTGCATTTTACCCACGTTTCGCCCACGTATTAGCCGATCAAAATTGACCGTTTTGCCCACTTTGACAATGTGCATTCTCCGACTCTGCTGGAATTCTATAGGCTATTGACCGATTTAATTTCTCAATGTAGTTAATGTCTATCAAGGTAGTTTAAGGCATATATACATAAGCAAGCACTGCAAACCATTTTGATTTTTGATTTGAGACAGTGAAGTTTCTCAACGGTCTCTTTTCTCTCCTTGTCTTCTTGAGTCCCCGTTTCAGTGGTATCGTATTGTCTTGATGCATAGAAAGTTAGACTCTTAATGTGGAAGTTGAGTGCTTCTGAGTGGAATAAATACTGAAACCTCACTCTTCCCAGAGCCCCAGCGACGGAACATTCGCTGGGACTGACCGAACACTCGTTCAGCTGGCTGGTGACCATAGGCCTTTGTTCAAAATTCGTTACCTATGAATGGAACTCATACTGAACGAAAACGGCGACATTCACACTCAACTTGGTACTGTATATTAGCAATGTGAGCGATTCAAGTTAAAGTTGCTAATAGAAGACCAATTCAATGTTCTTATCTTCATTTGTGGCTTGCATTATTCCAAGTTTCCCGACATAGGAACACGATTATTGAACTCACTTGAACATGACTCGTAAATGACGGTGAAAGACATCAGCGAATTATCAACCTTCATAAGTCAACTGAGATCCAACACGTCTACAAAAGGACACGACAACTGGTGTGGCAACAATATCAAAGGGGTTACTTGAAACATTGAGATGCCTCACCGTTCAGTAGGCAGATCAGGAAGGAGTTATCGCATGTAATGAAAAACTTCCTTCAACCGCGCATTTGAAGTGCAGCGTCGGATTCCGTGAAATCTATTTTATCAGGACAGATTTTGTGAGTAATTCAAACCTGAATTTGTTTGGTCCGGACTAGTTTGAAAGCCTACAGCTCTCAGAAATCTACCTCAAATGCATACGCAACAGAGTTAAATTGAAGGATTCGTCAAGATTACCTCAAGAATTCAAGTCTTAACTCCATCAGGAAGTGGGATGTTGTAAAACCAGGATGGCGCTCTTAGGTTTACGACCCAACGCCACAGGAAGTTTTTGCCCAAAAAGGCCCGTCCCTTACGATTCACAACATCTGGTGGAAGCTGAACGGAAAAGATTAGAAGAAGCCGGAGTAAACAGCTCATAATGAGCTGCCCCTATTATTGTCATTAAGAAAGCAAATGCTTCCATTCGTACTTTTCCCATTTCTCAACAAGCCTAAATGCAGTCCTAGAATTACCTACTCCAGATGACCTATATAGCACTCTAAATGTTGGGATTGTTTTAACCTAAACTGATTTGGCTGACGAATTCTTGCAGGTCGGATTTTTAGGGGAATGCCATGAGCTGTTAACCATGAACAGCAATCGAGGACTATCTGAATACTACACGCTATATTTTGGCATTAAGAGTGCCGCCACCATTTTACAAAAATTATTGAGTACTGACTTAGCTGAAATTCCATGAACTGCTAATCCTTTAGACAGTCTACTGATTGTCTCAGCTTCCACATGGGACTTAAGAGAGCGAATATGAGTTAAGCTGCAGAAAATGGCTTCAGCGGATCGCGTTTCAGAGTATAAAAATGCCAGCTCAGCCTACAGATCTTCAAGTATTTGAAGTTGATATTTGACGCATATGGAAAATCACCTAACCCATATAAAATAAAATCGATCTAACAGATGTCATTACAGAAAGACATGCAAATGCTTCGTTCTTTCCTGAGTATGATCAGTTATAATTCAGGTTTTCTACCCACCTTTGCACACATTTAGCGTACTACTGAACCGGTTGTTATATAAACATCATCCTTGGGCCTGATCCGAAAAGTGAGACGAAGCCATTCAGTAACTGAATGGTATGCTTGAATACAAATCGCTGCTTACACACTGAGATCCTAAACTACCCGTTATAGTTTTAGCAGACGTTTCGGTAACAGGAGTTGGTGCCGTACTATTGTTTCAATATCCCGATAGAACTCGAAAGTCTGTCATCCACATCTCATGTTCACTCTCTGCAGCAGAAAGGCGTTACTCACAAATAGAAAAGAAGGCTTTTTCCCTATTCTACTTAGTCTGAAGGCCTCGAAAGTTTATTTACGGCAGGATATTCACTTTGCTGACAGACCACAAGACTCACTTTTCTAAACTTCGTTCAAAGAAAGGTATAACAGTTCATTCAGCAAACAAACTACAGCGGTTGGCAGCGGCATTAATGGGGTACGATTTCATTATAAAATGTAGCCGTACACAAAGTTTTGGCCACACAGATTCTCTCTTACGACTAATCGGCGTCTATCCTCCCTCGAACGATGAAACGCTTGTTGCTTCCTCAAAGACAGAGAGTTAAGCACAGAATTTGTTGGCGTGCACCGTTAAGTGGCAGCCGATTGCAGAAGAGCAAATAAGACAGGCTACAGAAAGAGATTAGACTCTTCAACAAGCTATGAGCGTCTTTGGAAGTTTCTGTCCAGTATCTGCCCCAAAACATGACCTCAAATAGCTATTTCGCCAAGGTCACAGTCCCAGTATCATTAATAACCGCCTAATGTTTGGGGAACGAGTGGTAATAACCGACACTGCGAAAAAAATGCTGAAACAGCTTCATAATCGGCATCCACGAATCGCGCACTTGAAATCTGTCACCAGAAGTTATTTTTACTGATATGACGGAATCTATGAGTTGATGCCACTTACGTCATGGCCTCGCCAAATGCCCACCACGAGAGCAACAGAAGGCATGGCTGCCATCACAGCCATAATCGCTACCATACTTGAACTTCGCTGGGCAGGTTAATGGTGTTCATTATTTGATTATAGTAGATGCTTAATCAAAGTACCTGGAAATAATGCCAGTTACCTCTGCCTTCGGGTAGTCATGTCATAAAAGCATCAACTAAAAGCTCTGCATACCACGGCATTCAGGACACCATTATCTCCAACGGCGGTAATCAGTTCACTCCACAAATATTTAAAGATTTTCACTGAAAAAACGATGTACCATGGGTGCGGACGCCCTCTTATCACCTAGTCTTATGGGCGAGTAGAGTGGTTAAATGGATACCTTCAAGAGAGCTGCAGCAGAAGCAGAGGGAAGAACTACACTCAAAACCACACAACACTCCCTCTTTGGATACCACACGATGGCAACGTCAGAAAAGAAGAAAAGTTCGGCAGAGCTTCTAATGGGACTGATGTTGAGCACCTACCAGCATACAGTGATGCCATCACCATCAAATCGGCAAAATAGTGTCACGGGTTATTTCCAGAAAAGTAATATTGTTTACACTCAAGATTATTGCTCGAGAATAGCAAAGTGGATTGGCTGTCGGAATGTGGTTACATGAGGAACAGAAGTTTGAGAAGTGGAAGTAGGAAATGACACGTGAATGAGGCACAAAAATCACTTACGATGGCGCTACATGACGTCCTCGAAATACCAGACGCCGCAGGTCTCCTACTTATTTATTTCATCATTGTTCCCTTGGGTTCCTAGTGGAACATAGGGCTTCAACTACACATCTCCATTTGTTTCTGTCTTCTGCTGTATTTTTCACTTGCATCCATGCTAGTCCATACTGTTTGAGCTCATCTTCACACGATTTCCTCCATGTCACCCTTGCACCGACAAACCACTCGCCGCTTCCCTTTCGGGTTCCACTCGAGCGTTGGCCTGATGCGCGATGTCACCCAATGGCCTCCTCAGCGAATGTACAATCCATCTCCACTTTCTCCTGCATATTTGTTGGGCGATTGGTTCTTGTTTTGTTTGTTCGCATAGTTTCTTGTTGGTGATTCTTTCCGGCACTTTGATATTCAGTATCGAGCGAAGACAATTGTTGATAAAAGTCTGCAATCTGTGACCCGCCAAGTTTCTGATTCGTATAGAAGAACTGACTTGACGTTTGTATTGAAAATCCGAATTTTGTTGTTGATGTTGAGTGACGAAGATTTCCAGATTGGCTTCAGGTTGATGAATGTGTTTCTCGCCTTCTCGATTCCCGATTTGACATCCTCGTCCGTTTCTCCTGTAGTTTATACGATGCTCCCTAGATAAGTGAATGAAGTAACCTCTTTAAAACCCCTTCCGTTGATGATGATTGGCGCTGGATGTTGCTGCTGATGTTGTTGTTGTTGTTGGTTATTTTCATAACTTCCGTCTTGTCTATGTTCACCTGGATTCAGTCCTGTCTTTGATGCTTCTTCGACCAGTTTGTCGGTTTTCGCTTGTAAGTCTTCAATTTTGTGTGACATCAAACATAAATCATCCGCAAAATCCAGGTCTTCTCGGTTCTTCACGTCGGTCAAGGATATCCCTGTCTTCTCGTTTCCCACTGTCTGACGCATAATCCAGTCCACCACAATTAGGAATATCATTGGTGATAATAAGCACCCTTGTCAGACTCCTGTGTTTACTCCAAACGCCTCGCTGAGTTTTCCGTTGTGGATCACTTGACATGTGCCGTTGCCGTACAGCTGTTGAATAAGGCTGATGAATATTTGGGGTACGCCGTAGTACTCGAGTAGTTTCCAAATTACTTCGCGGTCAACGCTGTCGAAGGCCTTCTCAAAGCCTATAAAGTTGAGGTAGAAGTTTGATTTCCATTCCATACTTTGTTCGATGATGATGTGTAGAGTTGCAATTCGGTCAGAACATGATTTGCCTTTCCTGAATCCAGCTTGTTCTGGTCGAAATTCTGTATCCAGTGCGTTCTTTATTCTCTCCAGGATGATGCGACTCAAGATTTTACTTGGCGTCGACAGGAGCTTGATTCCTCGCCAGTTCTTGCAGAGTCCCAGGTCGCCCTTCTTTGGTAGTTTCACCAGGTAACCTTTCCTCCAGTCAGTAGGCACCTTTCCGTCTTTCCAGATCTTTTGCAATAATGGAGCCAGCATCTGCCGTCGTTTCTGGGTCCGCTTTCAGTGCTTCCGGGGGTATTCCATCTGGTCCAGCTGCTTTTCCATCTTTCAGAAGCTTGATTGCGGTCAAGACTTCAGCTTTCGTCGAAAGATTGTTGTCAATTTGCAGTTGCGTTCGCGCTGTTGTTGGCATTTCTGGACGGGTTGCAAGTGGTGGTCAGTTCAAGAGTCCTTTGAAGTGACATGAACACTGTTTAATCTGTCTTTCTTCCTTGGTAATTGAATTCCCTTGACTGTCTTTTATAGGTTTCACTTTTGTTGATCTCTTCCCGGATAGAGACTTGGTTATCTGATATAATGTCCTCAGGTCCCTTTTGCCTGCTGCCTCCTCAGCTTCAGTGGCCAGATTGTCGTAGAATTGTCAATTGTCCTTCCTGGCACTCTTCTCCACTTCTTTGTTCAGTGCTGTGTAAGTTGAGCTCAGCGTCTCCTTCTCTTTTCTGTCTTTGCATTGAATCATTTTCTCTTTCACCATTCTCCTCTCCTCTATTAGCTTCCAAGTGTCCATTGAGAGCCATTCCTTGTCTTGTCTCTCCTTTCTTCCTTAAACCACTGAACACGTTTCGTTAAAAATCACCATCAGAGAGTTCCAATGGTCTTCCACGCATGATTCTTCAGTGATGTCACGTAGTGTTTCCTGCTTTGCTCTGACAGTTGCAGTGAAAGTGTCCTTTGTGGTTGTGTCCTTCAGCTTTTGAGTGTTGAACTTGCATTGTGGCCTATCCTCAGCTATCCTCGAGGCTTTCAGCTTCACCTTTAAAGTCCTTTGTAGCAGATAGTGATCTGAAATCACATCTGCTCCTCTCCTCGACCTTGTATCCCGTAGGTTCCGTCTCCACTTCCTTGAGATTGAAATGAAGTCTATCTGGTTTTTGGTGTGTCCATCTGGTGAAATCCATGTCGCCTTGTGTATATCCTTGTGTTTGAACACACTGCCACCAATCACAAAATCATTGAAGCGCAGAAGTCTGAGAAGAGTTTACCATTGTCTTTCATTTCACCGAGGGCCTCACGACCCATGGTGAGTTCTCTTCCTGTGCTGTCTCCTCCCAGTTTTGCATTCATATCACCTATCAGGATTCTGATATCGCCATTTGGGACGTTGTCCATTACTGCTTGTAGTTGTTTGTAGAAGACCTCCTTCTTCTCGTGTTCTGAGACGTTTGTAGCTGCATAGCATTGAATGATTGTAACCTTCTTTCCTATTGAGTTGAACCTGGTTGTCATTATCCTGGAGAAGATTGGTTCCCACTGCATGAGAGCTTTGGCTGCTGTTGGTGACATCATCATGGTCACACCCTCGGTGTGCTCGTGGTTGTATCTGGGTTACTGAAATAGATTACTGTCTCTCCGGTTGAATTTCATCTGGTCCTACTGACTTTCGGTTATTTTGTAACGTTGAAAACTTGTGCTCTTGTTGGACGGCTGATGTTCACTCCCATTACTGTGACTGCTGGATATATCTCTGGACAAGTTGTAGGTAGTGGTCAGTTTAGGAGTTATGTAGAGTGATCAGGCCATCATTTTCTGCAGTTTTACTACCTGATAATTCAGTCCACTTCGCTGTCTTCCATTGGTTTTGTCTGTGCTGACCTCTTAAACTATAAGGACCTGGTTCACTGGTATACTGTTCTGGGGTCTCTGTTACCTGCCACCTGATCTGCTTTAATTGACAGTGTGTTACAGGACTGTCGTGTGTCTTATTTAACGCTAATCTTCACCTTTTTTTCGATGCGTTGTAGACTGAACTCTGCTTCTTCTTCCGTTGTCTATACTTGCATTAGTTTAACTTCTGTTTCACCATTCCTCTGTCCTCTAATAGCTCCCAGGTGTTTGTAGAACCTCATTCCTTTTCTTGCCTCTTCATCCTTCATAGGACATTTGTGCAGAAAGATGTTTCTCACCATTGATTCCAGAGAGTTGCAGTGTTCTTTCACAAAGGTTTCTTCATTGATGCTGCATTGTGTCTCTTACTTTTCCCTGTTGATTGTAGTTGGTTTATCTTTTAGGTGGAACAAATGGTTTCTTGTGTATATCTTTGTGCTAATGCACGCCGCCTTCAGTCACTTAGTCATTGAGGATCCTAGAAGTCTGAAAAGGGTTCTCCGTTGTCAGTGATTTCATTGAGAGCCCCTCGACCCATAATGAATTCTCTTCCTTTATTATCTGCTACCAATTTCGCCTTCGTATCGCAAATTAGGATTCTGATGTCACCATTCCGGGTGTTATCCACCGCCTTTTGTGTTTGGCTAAAGAAATCTTCCCTCTTCTCTTGTTCCTCGTTTTCTGTGGCACTGCGCATAGCATTGGAAAATTGTGACCTATCTTCCTTCCTCCTGAGTTGAATCTTGCAGTCATGATCCTGCAGGATGAAATTGGTTCACATTGCATGAAGGCATTGGCTGCCACCGGTGACATCATGATAGCCACTCACTACCTCAGTGTGTTCCTGATTGTCGTCTGAGTGACCAGACCGTAGTAGATTACTGATTATCCAGTCGATAATTTGGATAGTCCACATCCATTCCACCACCAGCCCTCACAGATTCCTAGCACTTCCGTGCAATATTTTCTCATTTATTTGTCAACCTAAGTAGCCTTCTGAACTTCGGAAATCGTGTGTAATCTCCACGTCCCCAAACCTGTTTTCTTTTTCATCTGAATTAGACACATCGGTTAACTGGCGTGCCGAAGGCTCTCACAAGTTCACGTCAGTTCTTGTCTCCAATTTCAGAGAAAAAGAATTTTACCTTATGTATTTTGTTCCTGTGCTTTGACGTTTCTTTAGATGTTTGGTTGATATTCTGTGACATGTTATGCAGCTCCACACCCAACCTTCCTTCTTCTCCGGACTTAGGACCTGCTAGTACACTAGTAAACTCAGTGCGTAAAATTTGTCGATCAGACAGTGATGTGCAATTCGAAGATTTGTATGTGCAAAATTCCGTCTTCCGACGGTGAACTAACGAGGTGTAGCTGTACGCTAGTTGACAGCCACGTACAGCACAAATAGTAGCGGATATTTGGTTACAAGTGTGTTATGGAAACAACTCAGAGAAGCTTTAAGAAAACTTTAAGAAAAAATGAGAATACACCTACATCTATCCGAAATCACTCCGGTGTTTTGTATCATCCAGCTGTAGCCTTTAACCGAGGGGGGACTTTATTGTATATCCCTGCTACTTGTGGCAACATAGTTCATCTCTATGGTGAATCTTCGCAAAGAAAATTTTCTTCTGACTTACATATTATCGTAGTATTATATTCTTGAACTGCGTTACATTCACTACACTCTCATCACAAAATGTCGCCTGATACTGATATCTTCTCAGTGCAACAGATTAAAAGATGAAGTAGGTTCAAAGGTAAACACAAACTTTTGGATTTTCATGAAGTCATGCTGGTATATTTTGACCTATTTACTGATACGCCCTAATAACCACTGGATAGAGGAGGTGGCGCCACTTCAAAACACAGATTTGCCATATAATTACCCACTTCAATCGCTGTGCCTTCTTAAAAACAGTCATTTTGTCATGTTATTTTCTAAAAGGTTCGCGATCTTTTGAAGTTCTATTTTTCGTTAATTCAAACATATTCACACTACATGATACAATATAACAAAAAAGATGCTTATTGAACTTCAATCATTTCGCTGTAAAGTTCTGATGTGATTTTAATAAGGTAACTTCTATGCCCAACCATTTACTCAACCTTTGGACTTGAAATCACTTCAAAAGACTTCAAACACATTTTCAAAAATGATTCATTCAATTATTCAATGTTCTATTGAAACATTGAACCCTTCAGAGTGTTTTTAAACTGACTAGAATGATATTAAGAACTATCAGCTCATTAGATTACTGTATAATTTCACATTTGTGTGTTTGAATAAACTCATCCAATAATGAAGGTTTATAAGATTCTTTTCAGTTTCTCACTGTTATTTAACATAATGACATTGTTATTGGCTACAATACCGAAAGTGGAACAATACTTCAATAAAAATGATTTATGTAAAATTAGTAACACGTTGAACATTGAGCATAATTACTCAGCATGTCATATTCTTGAAGAAGCCATAAAACGTTTCATGTTACGATTAAATATGCTGCATCCTGTGCTGCTATTCCCCCAGTTCGAAATCTGTACAATATCAAAGATGACGATTGTAATCTCAGAAGGATGTGATGAAAGGGAGAGTAAATTATGGCCATATTATTCAATGAATGAGTCATGTAAGTTGAATTGACGACCAGTGGTGTTTTCGAGTAGTGCTCTACAACATTGTGATTCCTTTAGATATATTGGATATATCTCGGAATACTTTGTATATTGAATCACATGAGATATGGGGAACACTGCACGCTCTTGAGACTATCCTTGAATCATTGTATAAAGCTACACATAATCAAGTAATGTGTTTTATGAAAAATTCACTTGCAAAATTTCACCAGAATGTGATGTTTATTTGTCATATTGAAGATTCACCAAGATTCCCACATCGAGGAATGATGATTGATACAGCTAGGCATTATTTGACAATTGAGACAATACAAAATGTGATTGTAAGTTATGTGTTTGATTTCCCGCCAATGTTTAATGAACAAATATAAACAAAGGATGCTTTGTCGATGGTGAAAATGAATGTGCTACATTGGCATATGACAGATGATGAAGCCTTTCCGTATGATTCCTCAGTGTATCCTGAATTGTCTTCAGCGGTAGAAATCTATTTTTGAAATATAAAGTATTCGTTTTTCAGGGAGCATATCATCCACACTTGTATGTGTATGAAAAAGATGAAATCGAGTCGATAATAGAATATGCTCGAATAAGAGGAGTTCGAATCATGATTGAATTTGATACTCCAGGTGAGTAAAGAGCAGTATTCTTGTTACTATTATTATTCCCTTAGGTCCTGAGTGTAACGTAGGAATTAAAAGTGCATCTTCATTTTAACCTGTTCTCGGAATTTGCTTATAGCTGGCACCACGATTGCCCACAAGGTATTATGTCCTCTTATATTAGGTCTTCTTTGTCACCCTGTGACGCCTAAATCATCGTTTTGCATTGGAGTTCCACCCTGGGTATCAGGATTTGATGTCACTCAACACTCTGTCCTTCATATATATATCTCCATTTACCTCTCAGTGATTGTTTGGTTATGCGTTCTTCGACGGTTCGTTGGGCTACTAGAGTTCCTAGTTGCTTATTGTTTCCTGCCGACCACCTAATTGCCAGTCGATAATCGTCTGCATTAGCCTGTTTGGCACGTGAGTCAAGTCATGCAGAAGAACTAATCAATTTGATATTAGTGTTGAAAATTTGAATCGTGTTCTTTATGTTGAGTGCAACCAATGTCACCGATGCTTACAGAGTGATGAGGGTTCGTGTTACTATTCCAAACTTGGTTATCTTTCACATCCTCACGTTGGCTGTCTGTAGAATAAACGACGCTGCCTAGATAAGTGAAGGATGTAACCTGTGTCAGGTCTCTACCGGTAATGTTAATTGGTGCTGGTCGTTGTTGCTATTGCTGTTGGTTGGTTATCGTCAGCACCGCCGTCTTCCCTATGTTCACCTGGAGTCCTGTCTTCGCTGTCTGCCAGCTTCTCCAGCCGGTTTTTTGGATTTTGCCTGCAAGTCTTCGAGTTTGTGTGACACTAAACACGAATCATCCACGCACGAAGTTCAGACCTTCTAGAGTCTTCTTATCGCGCCAACTTATTCCCGTCTTTTCACTCCTAAGTAGATTCTGACGCATAATTCAATTCACCAGAATTAAGAATACCATCCATGGTGATAATAGGCAAGCAGCCTTGTTTTACTCCTGTATTCACTTCGAACGCCTTCCTGCGTTTTCTGTTGTAGACCACCTGACACGTACCACTGTCATGTAGCCAAACGTTGAATGAGGTTGATGAAGACTTGGGTACTGCACGCAGTAGTGTTGAGGTAGTTCCCAAATTAATTATCAGTCAACGTTATCTGTTGGAGGCCTTTTCGAAGTTGACGAAGTTGAGGTAGAGGGAGGTTTAACTGCCGTTCTATGCTTTGTTCTGTGATGATGACGCGTAGGGTTGCAATTTGATCAGCGTATCATTTGCCTTTCGTGAGCCAAGCTTGTTCTGGCGGGCAGAGTTCTGCATCCAGTGAAATTCCTATGTGGAAGTTATTGCATTCTGTAAAAATTAAGACATATCAAACACACTAAGATATATCAACTACACTGGGATCAATCAATATTTGACCATTACAAATGACTTTTCGTGAGATGTTACCTACTGCATTTCTTCCAGTCTCATGAGCACACTATATAATGACTGCCTCTATTTCTATTTTCTAGGTCATGCTCTCTCCTGGGGTGCAAGTCATCCTGAACTACTATCGGGTACATCACATGATGGACCAATAAGACCAGTCGGTGAGGATGTATGGACGTTTCTATCAAGTTTATTCCAAGAAATTCTGAGTGTATTCCCCGATAGCTTTTTACATTTAGGCGGCAATAAGTATGATAGGCATTCATGGTAAGTTTGGCGATTTTTGTTGAAATTATAATTCAGTTTATTAAAGAGAGAATCAAACACGCTACCCTGGATGAAAAACTTCGACAGAATGGAATCACGCAAAAAAGACTTGGAGGATCTGGACTTCGCCGATGATATACGTCTGATTTCCCACAAACTGGAAGATATACAAGCGAAAAGCAGCAAGTTGGCGATAGAAGAAGCATCCAGAGAAGATAGCACTTCAGGTGAAAATAGAAAGAACAGAGATGATGAAGTTTCCTGGCCAAAAGCGGTGGCAACAGCAACAAAAACAGACAACAATCAGCCAGCATAAATGGGAGAAATTTGAAAGAAACAACCTCCCTTACCCACCCACCTACCTGGGTGATTACTCTGAAACTCATGTGGAAATCTGTTACAATAAGCATAAGGAACAAGGCCTGGATCTTTAACACCAGTGCAATTTAGTGATTGCTTCTATGTGGTTCAGAGATTTGTGGAGTCATGGAAAGCATTCCCAACAGGCCGAAACAGAATCCCACCAACAGCTGAATTTGATTCATAATGAAGATCAGATTGCTGGCCAAAAAGGATGAGCGATAACGACCTCTGCCAATGAACGAATCAATCAAGAACCCATTGCCCAAGAAACATTCTGAAGTAAATGAAGATGGACTGGACACACACGAAAGAAACGGTTGAGTGACAGTGCACCCTAGGAAGACCATCGAGTGGAACACAAATGGAAGACGATGAGTCGGTTGTTGGAGAGAAATCGTATTAGGAGGGGAGGAAAGATAACGCGTAGTCGTGGAGCAAAATAAAGAGAACTGCAGAGAACAGGATGAAATGAAGGTGCGTTGCTGAAGTCCTATATTCCATTTGGAACTTATTAGAATCTTAATAATAATAATAATAATAATAATAGGCAAGGCTGTGTGGTACTTTATTGGATCGCTATATGCTACACAGCACCCACCTTACCTAATTCCACACTTATTCAATACACTGGCCAACCTGCAAATAATTTTAACAAACTACGAATGAAAAGGAATCAGCCATCCATAAGCTCACGGTGATGTGGAAGATATTTAATAAATTTTGAGGTTATCTGAATAAATTGTTCTAGGATTTATTTGGCTAGTATGACTGAAGGGAAGAGGATATGTGTCTTACCAGAACATTGGAGGGGTATCTGAGCCTGGTCGACTGACTACCCGTTATAACAAAACTCAAAACACCTATGACTTCAGTAAGTCAGCCAGATATTTGTCTAGCTAATGTCATGTTGATTCGCATCACTTGTTTAGAAATCTTGCCAACCACTCACGCGGCCCACGTTCAATTCCAGACGCCATGGAAGTTACAATATAAGCCTTTCGTCAAAATCCATCATACTTGTTGCTGTTTGACTTAAATGAATGAAAGTCTGACATATACACGCATACACAAACACCTACAGACATTAATGAATATTAGTGAGTAATTCATCAGTGGAAAAACTACATTATGCAGAAGGTTTCACGAGGCTTTCATCGGTACTCATGACATGTCTAATTCAAGATGTTTGTGAGTTCTAGAGTATCATTTATACATATTTATATCGATTTAGATCACGGATTGATCCCAGACAGCGGAACACTAAAGATTAAGGAGTATCTCACAGCTGTTTCTTCCTTGTTCAATACACTTCAGATGCGCGCACCCGTCACCTTACTGTGGAATGAACCTTAGACAGGTCAGCCTACGAGTCACTTGATTCTAGTTTTTGTCAGTTTCCAGTATATGGCACAGCCATTAGAAGATTTGGCCTCGGTGAACTAAGAGTCGACGGACTTCACCAGTAACCCAAAAGCCCAGGGTTCAATTGCTAGCAGGGGCCATGGGTGCATTCCCTTAAGACCCCCAAGTTACGCCGAAACATCTAGGCAGTATTTCCTGTTAGTCTTCAACAGTTTCCTAACCGATCTCAGTCAGTTAGTGGTCTAAACTGAAATCATTGAAAAACTGTACAAAACAACCCTTCGAAAATTGTATGTACAATAAGAAACGTTATGTTCTATTTGATGATAGGGAAGAAGACATGGAGATCCAAAACTTCATGGAAGAGAATGGATTTGACCAAGATTATAATAAACTAGAAAATCGTTATTTTGAACAGCTCACAGAAATCATTCAGAATATGACTGCAAATTCAGGCGGTATTACACCTGTTGTCTGGCAGGAGGTATTTGAAAATGGTTTTCGTGTGAGTTTAATTGAAACTTTGAAATTAGTTATAAAACTACACTGTACTTTATTTTTTTTATTTTATTATCATTATATGAATAGTATTCAAAGCAAGATATATAAGTTAGGAGTATAAGTGATTTTGTACGTATGATGTGAACATGTATGAGAATGACTGTTGAAAGAGTTAAAATATCTTATTGAAAGTTAAATTGTTTTCAAAAGCTGAGCTTCAAGAACCAATCAGATACAGAGAATGGTACACAGGGTCATTCCAAATCAAATCTTGTCTGCCTTTTTTGACTCGGAGAGGGTAACTACATTATTCTACTTATCCCCGAGTTAATTTTTCTAGAAATCTGTACTGTTAGCTAGGGCTATGGCTTTTAAGATCAAGGCTGACACTCTAGGGTTAAGGTTAGGTCTAAGGTTAAAATTAGGATAACGGTTAGAGTATGGTGTAGGTTAAAGAAAAGTGTCAGAAATATCAGTGGCTCTCAAATTACCATGATCTACAGTCACCTGGATGAATGTATCTATCAATCATAGTTCTGTAACAACAGAAAGCAAGACACGGGAGGCAAAGTGTATTTCTCATTTATCAAATCGCTGTTTATATATGTACAGTTTATATTCTTTAACCAACCACTGAGCGTGTGATTTCGGTTTACATAAAAGGACATGAAATAGAATGTTCAAATATACATAGTACTCTGTTGTTAATGCAGTATATAACTGCTGGAATATAGGAGAATAGTATTCCATTGGCACACATTGTCTGTATCACATCACTACAGTATGACTTCTTTATAGATCATCTGCGTATTGACTACGAGACATTCCTACAACACATACTCGACAATTATAAAGTGTACTATCATGTCGACAATGGTTTTCAGTGCAATTTTCTACGATTAATCAACTGTTTTGCATCTGAATTCTGATTACCGGATTATATGTATTCTGAATAGTTCGGAGTCGTAACCATATGCACATTTTCACCGAACGTCTATGTCAGTGTCTGGACAACATCCCAATTACACTGTTTCTCAATGCTATAACCACCTCTTATTACATACAATTAGGTAATGACGTTTGTATATAATATAATAATAATGTACAGAATCTTCAGCAGAGTTTTCTGCATGATATTTCCTCTTCGCCAAGGATCTTCAAATAAGAGATCAGTTGTCAGCAGATCATGTGACATATTTCTATCTAAGCTGAAGCTCAAACTTGTCCGTCATTATGATATCTCTTCTTTGTCTCTTCTTCGGGAAATACAGATTCAGATTTCAGATTTATTTGTTGAGGATAGAAGGCTTGGAGCCTATGTTAATCCTTTTCTAGTAAAATTCTGTGGTTGTCCAAACCCTTCTTGAACGAATCAACTGAGGTTGCAGACACCACTTCTTCTGGGAGTCGGTTCCAAGAGTTTATGACTCGGTGGGAGAACCAGTACTCAACAGCAATATGATTTCTTCTTGGCTTCTGAACTCTCCTGCTATGTCCTCTAAGGTGTTCCGACCTGGTGGGAAGGAAAAGAGAAAATAGGTCAGGTCCGTAGTCATTATTTAAAATTTTAAACATTGTGATTAAATCTCCTCTCTGCCTACCGTATGACAAGGAGAAGAGGTTTAAACTGTCTAGTCTTTCCTCGTATGATAAGTTAGTCATGCCATGAATCATACGTGTTGCTTTCCTTTGAACCCTTTCTAGAATAAGTGAGTCTCCTTTTAGACAAGGGCTGGCGGCCTGGATGCAGTTTTCCAGTCTTGACCTCACCAGAGATGTATATAAGGAGGTGAACATATCTCTGGTGATTCTAGTGAAGGCTCTACGAATTGCCCATAATGACCTGAAACTACGTGCAGCCACCGCGCGACAGTGTGCTGTAGTTTTTAAGTCGTGGCTAACTATGACACCTAAGTCCAAGTAAGTCTGAACTGATGGAAGTGTAATTCCCTCTAGTTCATAAGAGCTCGTGCTTGCTTGTCCAATGCGCATGGTTGCACATTTTGTCACGTTTATCGGGAGCATCCATTCTATGGACCACTCTGACAATTTGTTGAGGTCCTCTTGCAACGTGGACGTGTCACTGTTGCCCTTCAGCTCTCTCCAAATTTTTAAGTCATCTGCGTATAAGACCATTGGGGAATCGGTGAGCAGAGATAACTCATTGATATACAAAATAAATAGGAGAGGTCCAAGTACCGTGCCTTGTGGCACTCCGCTGCGTACTGCTGTCCAAGAGGAGAGTTTCGAGTTGATCCTAACCCTCTGCCTCCTATCTATGAGGAATTCCCTGAGCCAGTTTAGTAAGCTGCCTTTGATACCAAGACTTTCTAACTTCATGAGTAGTCTTTTGTGAGGTACTTTATCAAAGGCTTTGCTGAAGTCTATGAAGACGACGTCAACGGGTCTTCTGTTGTCCCTGGATTTAACCCAGCTTTCTCTTGCAGTGAGAAGATTTGACAGGCATGAGAGGTTCCTTCGGAAGCCATGCTGTGCTCTTGATAATAAGCTTCTATTTTCTAGATATGCCATTATGCTTTTCTTGATGATTCTCTCCAGTGTCTTAATTAAAGTGCTGGTGAGACTGATAGGCCTGTAATTTGAAGGGCTTTGTCTTGATCCTCCTTTGTGGATGGGGGTTACTATGGCGTCTTTCCAGTCACGCGGTAACACTCCATTTTGGAGAGAAAGCTTGAAGATCGTAGTCAAAGGGCCGGCTATGTGTGCTGATAACTCCTTGAGAAGCCTTGGGTGAAGATTATCAGGACCCATTGATTTCCCTGCATCTAGTTTCCTTAGGCAGTTGAGCACGATGCCTTGGTCGATGTCAACGGAATCTATCCCATGTTCTTCTGATGCAGCCAGAGCTGATCCGGTAGGCAGTGACGACTCCTGAGTGAAGACTTGGGAGAAGTAGTTTGCCATTGCTTCTGCTTTTTCTTGATCTTCTTCGATTGTATCATTGTCAATAGTCAGGTTTGGGACACCATTGGATGTTTTATTCCTGAAGTTCATGTATGAGAAAATTTTCTTAGGTTGTGCCTTTGCATTTTGAGCCAGGTGTGCTTCAAATTTCATCCTTGATTTGCGGATTTCTGCAATAGCTTTATTTCTAGCAGTGTTATATAATTGCCTGGTCTCAGAAGTTTCAAGTGTGGCAAACAAGTTCCAACATTTGTGTTTACGTCTAAGTAACTTACGAATCTCTCGGTTTATCCAAGGAGGGCAGTGTTTCCGACCCTTTGGGACAGACCAGGGGATGAAAGGTTCAGTTACTTGGGCGTAAAGTTGTTTAAATTGGTTCCATGCGGCTTCTACTTGAGACTCTGGGTTGATGTACCAGTTTACTGAGTTGGCTGCTGAGATGATTGCATTTATATCAGCTTTCCAAACGTTTGGTCGAGATTGGGTTTTGGCCCTCATGGTCACTCTCTGCAGCAGAAAGGCGTTACTCACAAGTAGAAAAGAAGGCTCTTACCCTATTCTACCTAGTCTGAGGGTCTCGCAAGTTTATTTACGGCAGGATATTCACTTTGCTGACAGACCACAAGACCCACCTTTCTGTACTTGGTTCAAAGAAAGGTATAACAGTTCACTCAGCAAACAGAGTACAGCGGTTGGCAGTGGAATTACTGGGGTTCGATTTCAATATAAAATGTAGCCGCACACAAGGTTTTGACCACACAGATTCTCTCTTACGACTAATCGGCGTCTATCCTCCCTCGAAAGATGAACGGTTGTGGCTTCCTCAAAGACAGAGAGTTAAGCCCAGAATTTGTTGGCGTGCACCATTAAGCGGCAGCCGATTGCAGAAGAGCAAATTTAGACAGGCCACAGAAAGAGATGAGACTCTTCAACAAGCTGTGAGCGTCATTGGAAGTTTCTGGACAGTATCTGCCTCAAAACATGACCTCAAATAACTATTTCGCCGAGGTCACAGTCCCAGTATCATTAATAACCGCCTAATGTTTGGGGAATGAGTGGTAATACCCGACACTGCGAAAAACAAAGCTGAAACATTTTCGTAATGGGATTCCAGGAATCACGCACATGAAATCTGTCACCAGAAGTTATGTTTACTGATTTGACAGAATCCATGACTTGGTGCCACTTACGTCAAGCTTCTGCCAAAATCCCACCACGAGAGCAACAGAAGGCATGGCTACCATCACAACCATAGTCGCGACCACACTTGAACTTCGCTGTGCAGGTTTATGGTGTTTATTATTTAATTCTAGTAGATGCTTAATCAAAGTGCCTAGCAATAACGCCAGTTACCTCTGCCTTCGGGTAGTCGTGTCACAAAAGCATCATCTAAAAGCTCTGCATACCATGGCATTGAGGAGACCATTATCTCCGACGGCGGTAATCGGTTCACTCCACAAATATTTAAAGATTTTCACTGAAGAAACGATATACCATGGGTGCGGACGCTCTCTTATCACCCAGTCTTATGGACAAGCAGAGTTTTCTGCATGATATTTCCTCTTCGTCAAGGATCTTCAAATAAGAGATCAGTTGTCAGCAGATCATGTGACATACTTCTATCTAACCTGAAGCTCAAACTTGTCCGTCATTATGATATCTCTTCTTTGTCTCTTCTTCGAGAAATACACGACCTTATTTTGTTAAATGTCAAGTGTAAAACATTTAAGAGAACATTTTGTGAACCAGTCACACTATTCAGGAACGGCCATTGTATGTGCAGGGATAAGCTGCCATCCAGGAGGATAATGCTTCTCTGATGAATCTTCTTATGAATCAGCAAGTTGTCAATGTTTCAGATACTCGCCAGTTTACACGATACTATTAGAGGTCAAACTTTAGTAGATTTAAACAAACTGAATAAGGGAAATTGCATGCAACACAAGAATTTGTCCTATTTTTTCCGAAAGTGTCTAATAGTGTCAGAGGAATCTTTATTTCCCTTGAATATTGCACAATTGACTGAAACGAGTTTCTTATGCATCACAAACGCATAGGTGGATTTATTGATTTGAACGGAAAATAACCAAGAAATTGGGAATAAAATGGAAACTTCTGTGGAATGATAAGGAGGAGGAGGAGAAACAAGAGAATACGTCCACGACCTCCTACGTTGCCCCAATACTTTCCTCGTTTCTTTCACAATAAGAGCCCTATACTACTGCTGATTTTCACCAGTTTTTCCCAACAGTATCTTGTATGTGAGTTTTCTCAAGTAGCATAGTGTAATAAGTCGTCTCAATTATTCGTTGACATCTCATATGAGTAACGAACTAAATAGAATCTATAGATCTCCAGAAAAATATTAAAACAATACACTAATAAGCATTCGTTTTATGTCACAATTTATTCCTCAGGGCAATGCTAACACTGTCATTCATGTTCAGAATGAGTCGAATTGGGAGAATCTAGTCAAATCGATCACATCAACTGGTTATAAGGTGATCAATTCACCGTGTTGGCAGGAGATTGATAATGATTTTGCTCGGAATGGGGATAAATTGTACAATTGTGATCCAGCTAAATTTGAAGGTGAGACAACATTACTGTGGATGATGTCGGTTCAGTAATTATCCCATTTTAATGGACTTATATGCATAAAGGTTATCTGATGAGGGATGAACTCCCGATGCTTGCCACAGCTTGCTGTCAAGCTTTTAAATATTTGTCATCTGGCAGGCTAGTGACTGGACTGAGTAGCCACAGGTTTCTAAAGTTGTTTTTCCAAGTTCAAGCAAAACGGAGAGCGAATGGTTGTATACGGTGGGAAAGGAGTTATGTGTAATGAAGATGAGACATTGAGTGACAATGCAGTGAGTCTAATTGAAATCATAGAAGCGAAAGACAATCAGAATTACATTTAAACAAACGCGGAAGAGGCTGAAGTGAAAGATTACGCAACAAAATAAAATAGAGATTAAGTGCTTCGAGTAACAAGGGCAAGGACAGACTGACAAAAGATTCTTTCTAAAGACATACATCGGATTTCAGCAGCTTGATGGCAGTCGCTTCTCCTCAAGTTGATTAGTGCTTCTTGGAGCCTTCTCGGTGATTATAAACATTAATCTATGTTAGGAAAGCGTTCTTTGTTGGGACAAACACCTAAGTTGTTCATTACGCCATCTCAGTCTTCCATCAAACTGAGAATATGTGATTCCACTTTCTTTTCTGAAAGGTACTGATGAAGAGGTCGGGTTGGTTATCGGTGGAGAAGCGATAATCTGGGGAACATACGTTGATGATATCAATCTCTTCATAGAAGCCTGGTAAGTGGTTTTAAACATGTGATAGGGCTTCATTCTCCTCATTGCTTCTACACCACGCAGTATTCACATAAAACTTGTTATAATAGTAAATAGTAGGAGTCCCGCTTAGATTTTTGTTCAATATGAAAACTTAATGGATTCAAACAGCAATGTCTCCACAGGCTGGATCGTGACAAACTATGTGACAGTAGACAACTACCGTGTCCTACAGTAAGACTCTACAAATTTATGCTTCTGGAACTCTTGGAATGGCTGAGAATGGGGTTATTGGATTAAGATATGAACACATTACTATCGAGGTAATTGGTTACAATTCCACAATGCAAAACATCCCTCTTCACTCAATTCGTCATCTGATGCCACCTGTCAATCACTTTAAAAGTAATGCTGAACCGAGTAGTGGAATAAACTGAAGAATCATCGGTGAACCAAATCGAAATGGGTTACTGGAGAGTTATGTGCTCTGACAATCTTGAAATGGTCCTTGTACAGAATGGAACAGTAATCTTGTGGACTTTCTGGTTACGACGTGGCGAGCTCGTAGACCATTAAGTCACTGAGACCTGATTCAACGACCAGCCCATGAATTCCTGATATGGGACATTAATGAAACTTTTAAGAATTATATGTGAACTAATTGATGACAGTTCATTGACCTGGGTAGAACGGATATATTTATGGTATGAAACCCCCTTCAGTTCATGTGATTAACAACCTGTTACCCGCACCGACCACCCACTCGTTGCCTACCATTGAGATTCCGCTCGAGCCATAGCCTGCAATTCGCGCGATATCATTCGACGGCCTCCTCAAAGTATGCCTAATCAATCCTTCTCCCTTTCCGCCAACATACTTGTTGACCGATCAGCTCTCGATTGGTTCTTTACCAGCAAGAGATTCGTGTTGCTAATACCTTTTGGCTCACCAGCTGGCCATTTGATTTTCAGTATGCAGCCAGCCAGTGAAGGTGGCAGTTGCTGATAAAAGTCTGCTCTAACCTGTTCAAAAAGCTTTTCATGACACGTAGTGCAAGTTTCTGACCTGTATAGAAGAACTGACTGACTGACTTCACATTTGTGTTGTACAGGATCCGAACTTGTTCTTTATGCTGGTTAAGTCAGTGCGGACAATCTCCAAACTGGTGTCAGGTTGATGAAGGCGTATCTTTTCTTTCCGATCCTGTCTGGCTTTGATATCCAAATCCGTCCCAACTGTCTATGAAAAACAGCTCAAGTTCATCATGTCATTTATATGTTGTTGATGAATAGCGTTGAAATGCATCATGTGCACTTCATGCCATTTACCACCGACATACAGTTTGAACCTATGGCTGATGATTTCGAGTCTCATTTGAAAGAAGATAACTCGCAGAGAATAGGCGGTACATCTCACTGACGAGATACAAAATGCAGCTGAATGTGTACCTTAGACTTCACGGCTCGTCGTCATCAAACACACAACATTGTTTTGACCTTAAGGCATTGACAAAGCGCTTTCAAGCTGGTGGTATTTTGGAAAACGTCTACTCAAAGAATGACCTGAAAAGAAATGACGTGTTGCTAGGCTACTCAAATAGACTGGAATCGATGTATCCAAGTACTAGTTCATTCATAATCCCGTGTTACTTGAATAAATTAGCACCATGCCAGTTACCTCCAGTTCAGAGATTATGCTAACAGAACTAATATTTATCCAAAAATAACATCTTTGCATTTTGGGAATAATTCCTAAAGATACAATGTTTTTTACCACTATGTGAAGGCCACTAACCGCTGTTGTTGCTGAACGTCTATGGTCTCATAATGCAAATGACTTTGGTGATTTTTTGAAAAGATTGGAGAAACTTCAATGTCGAATGAGAGTGTAAGTTATGCATGTGTATTGAAATCAGGGCATGTATACATGCCATCTCTTTTTATCAATCTTGTAACTGACAGATATGCTACAAAGTTTGATCTCAGCAATCCCGTGGTTTGAACTGATTCGTATCTCTGAGCTGGGTCAAATCGGATACACCGCTAATGGGCTTGGCCGCAAACTAGGGAAACTTCCGCCATGTGTCTAGTTCATCTCAGTCTGGCTGGATAGCAAGCACTACTGGTTGATGTTTGTATGGCATACAACTACTCACCTCAGTCAATCAGTAGTATATATACTTCTATGGAAATTTGCTTGTTTTCTTGATTACCATTCATGGAATCAATTAGATCACACTCAGTGAACTGCATAACTTGGTTTCCAAAGGAAACTGTGATGAAACCACACACTTCGAACTGTGTACACTGAAAAGTGCTTACTGATTTGATGTCAACAAACCGTAATCTACATCTCAATTCAGTTTGGGACGTACTCTGAAGTGAGATTGTGAAAGTGTAGAATGCTTCAGAGAAATGTCCATCATGAATATCAACTTCCACCATTTCGCATTATATAGCTCAACAGTCAGAAAATTTCATCAACTGGTAGCTTTCTTCTCACGTGACTTGGTTGATCCAGTTGACCATGACTTCTCACTGGAACTACAGGCTGTTTCCTGTACAGCTTCAGTCTCAGGTGAGCATCGGAATAATTTCCAAGTGTTGGTTTGCAAGGATTTCTTTCGTTGATTGCAGGTTTGATTCTTTAGCCTGAGTTCCAACCCCAATGGATGCATACTGATGAGGATTCCCGAATTGGGATGAATCACCTGTCCAGTTCTCTCAGGTTTCTCTACTGTTCTCTAATTGATATCACTCTGTGATATAACTTGAAATCAATCAAACAACTGCAAATCAGCATTTGAAAACATCAGAAAACTACTGTTACTAATCTATTTATGTGTAGTGTGTGTTACAGTGAAGGATGTCAACGGTTGCAACAGAAACACTACATGCTTATGCAAGTATTTATCCTGAAACTTTCAAATTACTGGTTATAATCGGAACAGAGACAAATTAAAACAATAAACCAATGGTCTAAAATACGAAATATGTATATATAGATCAGAAATATAGAAAGATTATGACTGCCTAACTAAATATAGTGCGTGCACAAACGACTGAGTGTAACACAAGAGAGTGTCGGGTGAAGTGGATTCTCCACCGCCTAATTTCAAATTAAATACGTGATTTGAACGGTGAACATTAGTATCCAGTGTTGAAAGGTGGATTTTATTTTAATTATTTATTATTCTCTTGGGTTCGAAGTCGCACAGAGGGCTTCCACAACACATCTCTACTTTGTTCTATACTCTGAAGTCCTCTTCAGTTAGGTCCACGATTGTCATACGATCTCCCATATGTCACCTTCGCGCCGACCACCCACTCGTCGCTACTCATCCATTTTTCACTCGAGCAATGGCCAGTGTTGCGCGCAATATGACTCGACAGCCTCCTCAACCTATACCCGATCTATCTCCATTTTCTCTTACATATTTGTTGAGCAATTGGCTGTTCGGTGGTTTGTTGCTAATTCTTTCTGTCGGGCCAGCTGGTCATTTGATCTTAAGTATGGAGCCATCGAAGAAGGCAGCTGTTGATAAAGGCCTGCATCCTTTAAGAATTCCTTTCCGTGACACAGTGAACGTTTCTGACACCTATAGAAGGATAGACCAACTTCACATTGGCGTTGGACAGAATCCGAATCTTGTTTTTATGCCTCTGGCTGAGTCAGTGCAGAAGATTTCCAAACTGGTTTCGGGTTGATGAATGTGTATCTTGCCTTTCCGATTCTGGCTTGCTTTGACATGTTCATCCATCCCGTCTGCCTGTGTTTGAAACAGTGCTCACTAGATGACTGAAGAAAGTAAGTTGGTTTTCACCTGCAAGTCATTGAGTTTGTGTGACATAATACAAATATCACCTGCTAAATCCATACCCTCTACAGTTTTCTTATCGGTGGATGCTGCAGGATAATAATTCTGTGAAATTACTTACCACTTAAAGGAGGCGATGACAGAAGGTGAGCTGAAATCCTGCATAGTGATGCGATTTGGTAACTCGCCCTCCGAATTACTAGACTTTCTTTCAACACTCGTGCATCGTCTACTACATTAAAGTAAATCTGCCTACCTAATATGATCCCAAATGGTCTGACCATCTATGGCTACTTTGTCAACAAACTGCTCATGTTTATGACTTTGCATTCCGAATCACAAAGCGTGTTTATGATTACGACATTAAAAGATTTCAGACATCTACCTTTGAATTGACTGTATCTGTTTAAATTGAACCTACTAACGTGTTTTATACTCATATAACAACAAACTTTAACACTTTTCTAGACTTAACTGGAAGGTGAAGCCGTTTACCGGGCCTGGATTCTGTTCCGTATGAAGAAACTGCCAAAGGAGGAATGTGGCAAATTCAACCATTTACAAATAACATTGAAACATTCGATACTCTAGGTGGACATGTTGAGAATACAAACACAATGCCACTATTGAAATTTATTTTGAAATAAAAGTGCATTTTGTTGAGGTGGGATGGGGTGAAACTCAACTCTTTTCTTCATTTACATCAAACTTGGTGTAACGGTGACATGTGATTTAATTCGCCCTCTGGTTATTTCTATCGCATACAAAGTGACATTTTTAGAGGTTTTAGACAACTATGATGACCTCTTGATACTGGTATGTCTTTTTCCACTTCTTGACAAACATAGTGTTTATTGACTATGAGCAGAGTATTTCTGACGATGTATCCTTCTGTCGAACGTGTCTTCTAAAAAAAGACTCTACGATTAGTTGAGAAATCGTCTGAGCAGTCGATAAGCTGCTAGATATTTGGTCATTATGTAACATTTGATCAGCTTTGCTGAAATTCGTGATCTGTAGTACCTGCCAAAACTTAGCCTGTAAAACCTTATAAAGAAACATGGGTCAAAAACATTTGCTGGAAAAAGAATTCTGTTAATTAGAGAAAAACGTTCTAGGTGAATTCAGAGGAAAGGAAAGGCAAATTACGTGTGTAATAATGGCTGTGTGAACAAGTACAAGAGCTTCGGAATGCGGTGATGAAGAATAAGTGGATGCGTGTTCCTTAAATTATGCATAAATCACACGGTTAAAGTGATGTGCTTAAAAGGCTGTGGAAATGTGGCTGACATAGTGAAGGATCAGGGTAAATATAAGCTGATGAATTCCTAAGTGTATAAAATCCTCAGATGTTTAATCGCAAAGGCTATCGACAGATGTAACGATAAATTCACATGTGAAATCCATAGACGTCGGACGCTGTTCTGAGGGGAACTTCTGAAATTTCTTCACACTTATTTTAACCCAGACGATCTTCTCTTTCGCTTATGAAACCTAAATCCTCGTTTTTGCTTAAGGTTTGTCTTTTGATTAAGGCATCTAAATCTTCAATGGCTTTCAGTTCCTGTTTAGAAATCTCAGGAAACAAAACGGAGATATTCACAGACAACACAATGACTTAACCACATTCTTTTTAAGTCCCGTAATTTACGGGATTCGCGGGAATTTATGCTGTGCTAACAGCATTTCCCCATCACTTTCCAACTTGGTGATTCGTCGTGTTTATAAATACCCGATTCATTCATATGTTGTTCCCTCGGCTTTCGAATGGAAAACAGTGCTTCAACAGTACATGACGGAATCAATGATGCTGTCTTCAAAATGTCAGCAATCTACGTAAAAGAACTTGCTAACTGAAAGTATATAATAAGCGGCGCTCTTAGGATCAAGAAATGGCTTATTGTCTATAGAGACTTTCGGAAGCCGAAATAAATTATGACATATCTGGTATCTCCAATAAGTTTGTGGAATACGGAAGTTAGGGAGATGGGAGGTCGTTCTAGACAATTGTAACCCGATTTAAGTGTCTGAGAGCACTAATTGGACAGAGAACATTCACTAGTCAAGGAACCCATCATCAGAAGTCATAGCTGAGAAAGGCTTTGTGACGTTTAGTCAGCTGAAGGATCTAGAAACTCATTCGAGAAGCAGTCGAATAATAGGATAGCCAATGAATGGCATACGACTATCTTTTGACTTCTGCTCAACTAAATTATTATTTAACCTTTGGGTAACATGTAATGTTAATTCTCACTCCTCCAGTTAAGTTATATCTTTCCATTTCTATTTGAGCTTTACTGATAATTTGCGTAGTAGCACTTGAACTGTTTAAGGCCGTGGGCAGTTAACAAGAACCACTGAAATGAAAAAGATGAATGGTGTCGTTTCATCGTGCTCAAATTGTTGTTCTTGCATTGTTCACATTCCTGTTTCTAGTTTTCGACTTTGGTTTCTTTGATACTGTCAGAGAAAATGGGAGAATGCAGAGGGAGATTGTAGTTGAGATTTTCATCGATAAAGTCGTGTGAACCACTTCTCATCCCTGACGTAGTTTATTGTATTTTCAGGCATACAAGAGTTAATCTTGCAACACCTGACAGTTAAGCTTGAAGCAATGAGAAGAGGAATAGCAGTCCTTCTGCGTTGGCTGACTCCTCAGGCGAATCTAAACAGAATTATGATGTATTACACCGTACCCCGGCATAAAACCATAGCAAGTGCTAAAACTAGTGGATCACACAGAAACCAGCTTAAAACTGAATAGAGAAACGTCAATTCCGCTTGAATATACTTAAGGTGTTTTACATTTTCTTTTAATGGGTCAGCATCGGACTCAATCGCAGACATAATTTCGAGCCCATCCTTTGTTCTGCTAACACACATCAGAGTCCTTAGCTCAGCCACACTGGTCAGATAAGTTCTAAATTCTTTTCCTCAAATAGCCTGAATATCTTATTCTACCTCAGAATATGATATCAGATAACCAGGTCTCTATCAAGGAAGAGATCAAAGCGGATGAAACCAAGGAAGGATGGTCAAGGGAACCTAATTACCAAACATAAGAGACAAATATAACAATGGGCTTATCACTTCTGATGAATATTAAATTGACTATCACCTGCCACCTTTCCAAAAATACCGTCAACAGCAAGAACAAAACTGCCGATGGACGCCAATTTTCCAAAAAAATACATTTATGAACTGCTGCCTGTTACGTAGGATGCACATTAGAAATCAGATGACCAGCCAGAAATAATGAGTTACAAGTATGTCTGACTGGTGACTAGCCAGTCAAGAGCCGATTAATCAACAAATATGTAGGAGAAAATGGAGATGGATTGATCGGGCATATGTTGAAATGGCCATCGAATGACATCGCACACAATACAGTTCATAGGTGGAGAGGAATCTTAATGAAAGGCGACAAGTAGTTTCGTCGATGTGAGGGCAACATTTGGGAGATCGTGCGAGTCGGAAAGGTTGACAGATTATGGTCAATCGTGGGTCTAGCAGAGAATAGAACAAAGTGAAGATGTTTAGATGTTTAAGCCCTATGTTCCACTCGGAATCCAAGGGAACAAAATAATGAATGATAATTGTTATTATAAGTCGTGAAATCCTTTCTTCAAACGGCCTTAACACTTTGTTCTGCTAAGTCTATGACTCGTCAGAGGACTTTTTCAGATAACCGAGACTTTTCTATTAGTGTATGCTAAACAGTGATTACAAAGCTTCAGGTAGCTTAAATATTAGGTAACATCATCTGAAATCTTTTCGCCAATATTATTATTTTCGAATTCCAAACAGGGAAACAAATTTCCAACTTCATATTCGATTAGTTTCGTTTTGCGTGGAACCGCGATTAGTTGACACAAGTACTACAGAGATTATGAAGAGTCAAGGACACTGATAATAATTATAACACCACGATAGAACAGACGGAAATAAACATTAGCTGTTTCCAGATGCATCACATGTGACACAAACTCAAGGTGTTACAAAAGAGACTTTCAGATGGAATAAATTTAGTCCACAGGGACGTCACTTTATATTCAACATTCACCACAATGGAAGCTCATTAGAATGTGATTGAACCGAGTGATTCACACAGAAGTTTCCGAGATATTGTGGATTCTTCATGTTCTCTGCAGCACACAATCAGTAATTTATCATTGTGTGACAGTCTTCATTATTATTTTCTCGACTTTGTTCGTCTACAACATTTTTTCATAACATAACACTTTGATCCTTTTATTTCAAATTCATTGTGAATTTGCGTGTTTCAATAAAAAACATGCCACTTTGAACAAAACAATGCAAAGTCCACTTCAGGTGTACATTTACTTCGAAATATTGACACTATGATCCTAAAATGGCGATTTCATCAAATTGTAGTATAAAATGTTCATCCCTTTACCAAAACTTGAAAAACAGGTAGACTGGAAAGAGCACATTCATCATTTAACTCAATTAATCCCAAACCAGCTGAGTTATGAGACCTGCACAAAGGATCGTGATCCACCCATTCTTATTACTATGGTTCATTGCAATTTCAGAGTGTTTAATCCCCAAAGCGAAACACTATGCTTCAGAATTTTACGAATGCGGAATCACCAGATCTCTAAGTGTTGAACATAACTACAACTCGTGCTATATCTTAGAGGATGCATTGAAACGTTTTGCATTACGTCTAGAAGCGGTACCACAGCGGATTAACGCTCATTCACCAGATTCCTGCAAAGTGACCACTATTCAAATTGATATTATTGAAGGCTGTAATGAAGAAAATGGAAAATTATGGCCATCCGATTCAATGAAGGAATCATGTAAGTGGAACGAATTTTAGGTGTTTAAACACGGGGAATTTCGTCATCTAGATATTTTGAATGTCTCAAGTGGTACCATACACATTCGATCAGATGAAATATGGGGAGCATTACATGCTTTGGAAACTGTCTTGCAACTAGTGTTCAAAGATCAGAACTACAAGGTACAGTGCAGAAATGTGCTCACTTCACGATAATAGAATTCGATACTTGAGTGTGGCATAGAAGATTCACCAAGATTTCCACACAGAGGAATGATGATCGATACAGCCAGACATTATCTAAGCGTTGAAACAATCAAGAATGTCATTGTAAGTTGCCTTCCACCTCCTGTTCTTGTTATGTAACTCACAATTCTGAATTGAAAGGCTGCATTATCAATGGTGAAGATGAATGTGCTACACTGGCATATGACAGATGATGAATCCTTCCCGTATGTTTCTTCAGTGTATCCTGAATTGTCTTCAAAGGTGAGAGATTCCCAGTAAAATGCATGATCACCAATTTTTATTGTGATCGTATTTTCAGGGAGCGTATCATCCACATTCGTATGTGTATGAAAAGGATGAAATTGATTCACTGGTAGAATTTGCTCGATTACATGGTGTTCGGGTGATTGTTGAATTCGACTCACCAGGTGAGGAGTATAGAAATTATTGTGATAACATCCAATTGTGTACTTTGTAATTGTCATTTACTACTAATCTCAGTTTATGGGTGACTGATTCTCAAATTATGCGGTCATATTGTAACGACAGAAGACAAGGGCCAGGCAACAGATGGTTTATTTAGGAAATCAACAGATATTTATAATATTTTCATGTACATTATTATAGATTATTGTAAGCGAACAAACACAGTCTTCTGATTGGTGGTTTTTCGATGAATGATACTCGTTCATCTCGTTGTGGCCATTTATTGAAGTTCAGAAAATCTATCTGCAAATTGTATCCGCCTGCGTAAAGTCTGCTGTGACTGGTTGTTGAATCCGTCTTTGTTCTTACTTTTCTCACGACCAATATTCGGGATGTAATCATTTTCGTAAATTACTGTCTAACAATTTGGCTAGCAGCCACCTCTCACTACAAAATGTGTGTGTTCATCGCTATTACTTGGTAGGAAAGAGTGTTTCTCTGCAAAAATTTTTAGATTCCAACAGGTTAAAGTTTCATTTAATGTCCCGGACATTCAGACAACATTCGGGTCCATGAAAAATAAGCCGAGATTCAGTAACCAGATCGGTCTGATCACTTAATGTACACAATAGAATTTGGTTTAATTCGACCGCCGAAAACTTGAATGAAAGATTAAGTTAGAAGTACAGAATAAGATGGTGAGAATGAAAGGTTAACTTCTCAGATAAATAATATAAGACATCTTAATGGCCATATTCACTGTGTATCACATGATTGAAGAAGACCTTTTCATATATAGAGCTGCTCCGTCCATGAAGTGTTATTATCCTTAGTTTGAAAGAGTTCTGATTATCCCCAGTGTTTGGAGAAGATTCTCACACACACTGCAGATGACAGTGAGACTGTCTTACGGAATTTGCCAGGTGGTCAACATCGATTACCTGTTATGATATTGAGATTCAAATTTAATTGCTGATTAGTCATAAAATTTAGCAGCCCCATTCACGAAAGTCATCAAAAGTTGTGAATACTACAGTCAGATGTGAATCAAATCATCTGTGCCTGAAAATGGGAGCATCAGAATAAAGATATTGGTTTGGGAAACTGATAACATAGTGAACAGATACCATTCCTCAACAGTTAAAACTTGTATTTCGTAATTCAACTGCATAGACATTTGCGCCTCTGAATACATTTCAAAGATGTCCTACGTCACGTCAGATTGATTCATTAGTGATCCAATGATTAACAAGATCCGAATAATTCTCCTGAAGAAGCTGCGGCTTACACAGCGAAACATTCAAAAAAAATCTTGTTTTAATTTTTTCTTAAGTATGCTGGGATTAATTTAAATAATTTATAGTATGCTCATTTAATGTTTCCACGAAAGTAACAAGCTGTCTGTCACCCATATCTTTCTGTCATCCAGGTCACACTCTATCATGGGGCAAAAGTCATCCTGAAATACTCTCGGGTGAATCACATGACGGACCAATCAATCCGGTCGATGAGAATGTCTGGCCATTTCTATCAAATTTATTCAGCGAAGTGTTGAGTGTATTTCCTGACCGTGTCTTACATTTAGGTGGAAGCATCTACGACAGGCACTCATGGTAAGTGTGTTGACTTTTTCTGATGTGTGATTAGTTTCGCACATGCATATGGCTGAATGATTTCTTGCAAGGAATCTGATGCGATTCGGCTTCCTCATCATGCGAGGAATGCCAAATAGCCAGATGTTTCCTAAGTTTAAGTTTCCGATAATCTTTGCTTTGTATCTCATATTCGCTGTTTAACACTACCACTTTTAAAAGACATTAATGCACAGAGTCAACCGTGTGAAACGGTTATTCTCAGTTTCTGTTTAATTCGTGACAAAATATTCACACAAATGTAGCAACTGCAAGGTGCATGTAGGGACGAAACGCATAGCGAATCTCTGAAGTGGTCACCAAATAATGAAGGCGGCTTCGATACTTCAGATCGACAACTGGTCGTACCTGCATGAGTTGTGGTATCCTTACTGGTGACTGTTAGAACACCTGGTGAAAGTTATGATGGACATAAAACCGGAAGACTGTTCACCAAAGAAGATTACTTCAGAGTATTTCATAGAGCCTATCGAAACTTATATTTCCAAAATGGCTTGAAAGAATATGGTTAGAACCTGCAGTTAAGAGCTAAAACAGTCATACTGTTCTACTGCGATAGAGAGTCACACAAACGTTTAACCCATAAGCCGACTTAAAAATTCGCATCACAACTAACAGAAATGTAAAACACTGAACTTTATTTTTCCGCTGAAATTGATTTTGCAATTGAATTCTGATTAGTAGTTGTGAGTGACATGCTTTCACTAGTGCGTGCATACTTGAAGATGATGTAGAACATGTGTTTTTATGTCACATAAGCACCTAGATTTTCGAAAGAGTATTCAGTGAGAGAGAGAGTTTAATCGTTGAAAACGTTGGCATCAAATCAACACCAAACACGTCAAATTGAAACGACCTATCAGCTATCCCTGATATAGAGAAGACTGCAATAAAATCACCATAGAGTAAAACTACAGGAAGTAAATACTCAAGCTGTGTGAACGCACTGTTGTGATTTTGATAAGGAACAATCTAAACGCACCGGCTTTAAAGACTCTCAACCCAAGGATATTGAAGCTGGTGATGTTTCCAGAAGGCCAATGGATGCATTCGGAAAATTATGAACTAAACCAACTCGAAAATGTCAAGAGACAAATTAGCGATCTGGAGATTGTTTATTGTTTCACTGACACTACACCAGTGTGATAAAACAATTGCATCACGAAGAGTTACAGTGCCAACAGTTAAAGCTTCAAAATCTTACGGGTTCAAATGTTGCAGCTTCAGATTCTATCAATAGATATCAGTAAAATTCGCAGTAATACTTCTGATCGTATTGTTCCAATCTTTTGCTGAACAACAAGCGACTAGATCAAAGTAGGTATTGTAACCTCCAATGGAAAGAGAACCAGTTTGAATGTTACAGGTCATTGTAGATTCATTCAATATTAACAACATAGACAAACAAATTGTTCTCGAAACATCAACATCCAATGATTCAGACGGTATGACGGTGTATTGTTTCTAATCAACTGGTCTAATATGGAATTATACTTTACCATAGTGCCTGAATTCTGCCGGAGTATTAATTAATATTGTAAGTTCAATCTATATTTTATAGAAAGTAATGTTGGTAGATGGGCATTCATCCCTGTCTAATGAGGCGTCAGATATGCGTTTCCCTTTACATCGTCACATGTAAACTATTAAACGCTTGACCAACTTTCGATTCTGGTTTCTTTATCTATTGAAAGACAAGATTACACAGCCGACACATTCGAAATCCCCTTAGTCTATCCATCCAGCAATCTTTTCAAAAAGGAATGTCCGTAGACTCAATTTGTAGAAGGTTACATGCATTTCTAACAAGAAACATGTTGTTCTGTTGTGTGTAGGCAAGAAGACGCCAACATCCAAGAATTCATGAAACAGAAAGGATTCGATCAAGACTACAATTAATTAAAAAATTATTATTTTGAACGCCTCACAGAAGTTGTTCAGAATATTACCACGTCAGAGTCACAAAGCGTGACACCTGTGGTATGGCAGAATGTATTTGAGAATGGATTCCGAGTAAGTATTTTTCAGCTTATGACTGCTGTTCATAACTTAACGCAGTTTTATTCTCACCTAAATAACTAGATCAGATATTTAGTTTTAATTTGGAAGAGAATGGGACGACAGGCACTACCCAAAGGCTTTTAAAGCGCCGTATTGACACAGAGATAGATGAATTCCGAAATGCCAATCTCACACATGTGTTCATCTGAATAGTGTTAATATTTTACATTTTTAAATTACCCAGGGTATTGACAATGCTGTCATCAAACAAGTACACAATAATTCCCACTGGGAGGCTGTCACCAAGTCAGTCACTTCATCTGGATACAGAGTGATCAATTCAGCGTGTTGGTCGAAAGTTGTTGGGAATTTCGATGATGCATGGAAGACGTTGTACGATTGTGATCCTGCTGCATTTGGAGGTAGTTTTGATGTTATTTATGAATAAATTGTAAATCCCGTATAAAATTAATGACAGATGTCAGGCTTCCAGTAGACACTTGACACTTGTCAATTATCGACGTGAGAAACTGCCACTATATTAATCCATGTGTATACAATTGAGTGGAATCAGACGATATTCTGTAGCGGTGAATGGAGCGTGGAATGGATGATAATTCAGACACGACTGTAGGGGTTGATATTCTGCATGAGATACAGTAGAATTGATTCGTTAAACAAGACGATCTGAACTGTACTATGTATAAGTAAGATTGGAGTGGAGAATTGTGGAATAGACAAGCGCTAGAGCATTGACACCCCCTCCACATGCTCACAGATAAACACACAGGACATTTTCACAATTATTGTGCCGAAGTGTCTGGAAGACAATTTTATGATGACATTGAAGCACATTTTACTCTGACAATGTTTGTGATACTGACGGATAGTTGTGTGTTTCTTCTCATTGTAAACAGGTACTGAGGAAGAAGCTCAGTTGGTTATTGGTGGGGAAGTCATCATCTGGGGAACATATGTGGATGACACGAATCTCTTTCTACGATCATGGTAAGCAATTAACGATGCATGTATGTAATCAGTGTGCTGGACAGCGTGTTTTCAGGTCTCATGTGCATCAATCATTCAAGATTGACTGAACATTGACTTTGCAATTAATTTGCTGTTAGAACTAAACATGATTGATTCATAGAATGTGAAATTCTTGTAGATTGTTATGAAGAACTGTGATGTGTGCTTGACACCACTGCATTATATTACTACTATACTATACTTTGATGAAAATGACCTTAATGACTGTCGTGTGAATAATTTCAAAATAAGCGGACCATGTTTAAAATGCAGTTGGAGCGGATCTAGTTGTTGCACAGATCTATAGAAATATGAACTCTGGTTATATTTATCGTTCTCGTGAATGTCTCAATCTAAGTTAATGACACCTGGCATATAATACTGGAATGATGAATTAAGCATGCCTGATGAAGTGTTATGCTACTAAATGGGATATCTGACAAGTTTCAGTTAAAGTTTTGGAAAGAGAAAATTAAGCTTTAGGCTAAGGACAGGTTAGGAATACGTTAGCACAATAAGGGTGACATCAGCGTTTGTTCAAGTTAGATAAGAGTTAGTTCAAGTAGGGATATTTTCACCATATGGTTAGGTTAGGGAAAGATTAGGGTTGTTGTTATTAGAGTTAGAAGACCAAGGTAATTACATACATGAAACATGCTTAAATTACTCTGTCGATACTCCAATCCCACATTGAAAGGTATTTTGTCACATATCAGAGGGTGGTATGCTGCGTAACGGTTTCATGCCTTTTAATTCATTACTTTCATGAATATATATTCGTTTTATACGCGAAATTTCCATTACCGTGTGGTTGGTGCTTTCAGGGTCATTTGTCCGTTGGCACTTCCTGGTGCTCAGAGTTAAAACTTGGCCGATTCGATAATTGTTTCTGACATTTTAAGCACACACACCGCCACTCCCTGGGAAATGAAACTAACTACCTGAAGGCTTTAGTCATTCAGTTATGTCTTCGTTATGTCTTATGTTATGACAAAGTGTATTCGTGGACTTCTTTTAACTGGTTTTCAACCGAATGTCATGCCTTTCTCGAAGGAGATGAAGAATAAATATCATAAGGAATTAGTGATTGCTTCAGGTCAGAAGACAGTACACCACGCGATCTTTTCTATCATCAATTACCATTTTACCTGAGGGTGCAAGACGAAGGTAATGGGTTGCGCAATAAATTCTGCTGAGAATTTCGCACAGTATATCAACACTCTTCTGAATAAAACTGTTAGTATTGTATTAATTAGGAAATTATTCTGGAACTTTCCCATCCATTTGATATTGTATTAATATTATAATTGCATAATCAAACTACTCACATCCATCGAACAGTAGTATATAAAATCAGCAATAAAGGGTATCTGCAACCTCGAGATTATACTGAGCAATAACACACACAACTAACACCAGTATTTCAGATATACACCATCACTGGAAACTTGAATGGCACAATCTAATCCGTATTACGAAACTAGAAAGCGATCGATCATGTTTCATGCTACTTGACAAAGAAATCAGTTTACTCGTCGTGTGACTAGATTATCATGGAAGTATCTGAGAACAAACTGGAACTCACTCATCCCACTGAAACGAGGGGCTCATTGATCTCTCGTTTAAGACACATTTACGGTTGTTCATCATGCACAGAATCTACTTCTCTACTTAGAACTCCATTCAACCATTTCATCCTTGACATGTATTACAAGCACATTTCATTTTACTTTCATATCAAATGGAATAACTTCGCTGACAACATACATGTCAAAGGCCGATAACTGCTGTAGCTGCTGAACGTCTTTGGTCAATTGATGCAGGCAATTTTCATGATTTCTCAGAGAGATTGAAGTGGCTGCATTGTCAAATGATACTGTGAGTGAAAGCTGCTTATTTTCATTTATGAAATTTAAAATTAAAAATGCACATGGTGGGTGAGAACAAACCGAATAACAGAAGTTGATGTCACGAGTGTACTCATAACTGTAGGATAACTGCAGTATTCAGTAGTGAATATCTGTCCTACTGACTGACTAATGACACTTAGCCCACTCACAGTTAATTGGCGTTTATGACACCGTAAGCATAAGTGATTTCTTTGAGAGAGTTTCAGTGTACTGCTTCAATATACATTTCGAGTATTCCAGTCAACGTCACACACACACACAGACAAACCCGTATTACACATTTATTTGTTAGCGATTTGTCAGTGGATAAAGTGTGGAAATCGAATTCAACATTGAACCAGATTCGAAATTTGTAGATTAACACTCTACTTGCAGTTTACTCATGTTGAGGTGAGATTTAATCACAGTTTCCCTGGGACTGGCAATTTTTCAGGACAAAAGTGTATACCATCTTGGTAAGATTAAATAGCAATCAAGAGGGCAAGCATATTTGCATGATGCTATGTGCTGCTGATTGATCGATACGAGTGATCGATTAGTTGGTCACTGCTCACATCGAACAGTTTAGCTTGTTGGCGAGGTCAAATTGATGCAAACACCCAATGGTCGTTTTACTCATTTTGTGCTGCTGGGTTCAGCAATGGTGCGTCGAGTTTAAATCAGTTGAGGAGGCACATCTGGTTAGTGTGAGTGCCGTGCAACTGGTCATACCGATCCATCAGCTGTGTATTGATATATGCTTGCTTTATTGACTGCAATTCATGGTATGAACCAGATCACACATACTTTATGATCTGATAAATTTTGGTTTTTGAAGGAAGCTGTGGTGAAATATCATATCGAACTGGATAACTTTCACATAAAACATCAATTGCGATTTCCAGATGAATTTGAACCAGTGGATTACAAGTTCGTCTTATTAGCTAGTTAGATTTCGAGTGGTCAGAACTGATTCGGATCTCTGATCTGGTTCACACTGGATACACCTCTGATAAACTCATCTCAAACCTATTGAAATGGCTATTCAATGTTTACGTCAATTTGATATGACAAGTAAACACTACTGGTCGGTATGCATATCGTCCAGCTACTCACATCTATCTGTTTATCAGTAGTATATATCCTCATGCATTCAACACTAACGGAAATTAGACTGCTGACAGAAATGGAAGTAATTCGTGTGGTGTGTGAACAAAACTCGATTCTATGACTTATTGAATTATCAAATGAGATACAACTGAATAACAAATAATGCTTAGCCACATGAAATCATTTCAAGCGTGTTTTCAAGACACATCTCCAAGAAACTTCAGAATATCCTGTCATGACCAACTATGCAAAGTAACTGATGTTGACCAGCGAAAGTCAGAGTGAAATTCACTCACTTGTGTGAGTTCACCACATACTGGTTAATGTCTCATCTGACTCAAAGTAATATAAACTAATTGTAAATGACAGGAGTATCTAATTGCAGAGTCGTCTGTGTTCACTTCATTGCACACAGAGACATTTTCCGAATACTAGACAGGTGATTCACTACGTATTGTGATTTCGAAGTAAGATTCACGTGGAATGTTGACATTCACAGTAAGTTTACTGCTTCCAGTTCTGAATCTATGAATGTTGAAATCTGCTTACTCAACTCACTAATACTACAGCAACACCTTCGTAGTTGTCCTATATAGATAGGCCAAATTCATCCCATTTACAGCTGTTGTTTATGTTTGACCACGAGGATCATCAATCCTGCTTCTTGTGGAGTTGAATATCTCTGAGGATATGAAATCAGTAAGTGTTTCAGTTCAGAGTATGTTTCAATTCGATTACAGCTGATTATGGTAGCAGTGACAAGTTATTTAAATAGAGAGAGAGACTAGGTGAGGTGAATACTGTCCAGATGAAGGGAAACAAATGCAGCCTGAGAGCTGCAATGAGATCATGATGACATTTAACCCTTGTGTCATTGATTGTCATCAAACTTCCATGAATACTTTTCGTCACTTACATTATTGTGTAAGACATTACAACCAGTTCATACTGCTCTTCTTAAACTTCTTTCTTCTTGCCCTTTGAAGATTGAACTGGAATGTGAAACCGTTCACAGGACCTGGATTCTGTCGAAAATGAGGCAGTCGCTTGGCACAAATGAGAAGACAAATCAGAACTAGTATGTATTCAGCTGAGAACACTTGACAAATCATTTGATAGCTAATATTGGTGTAAACAAAATTTACGTTACTTTACTTTTCTTTTAAATATGATTCATCTTGGATGTTTGGTCTCTTCTGCTAAGACGTTCTGAAAGGATTTCAAAGATATTAGTTCATTGGTTCCAAGTGATCAAACTGTAAAACTTTTCCTTTTTTCAAACATACCAAATCTGCATGACTGATACGCACATTATTTGAATTAATACTTTAGAGGCTGAAGGGATTGACGTTCACGGATAGTATGAAGTATACTAACGCAAGACCTAATACCCACAACTTCTATAGTATTCGTTCCGCGTAGACCAAAGCCAAACCAAAACGACAGAATTGATCGTCCATATTACGAATTATATTTCGAGACCATATCGGAGTGCGAGATGATTGCTTAGCTAGCTAGGGATCGTGCACGAACGAATGAACGTAACACAACGGTGTTCCAAATGGCGTGGATGCTTGATTGTAAGCCTTCAGCTAAACAAATCGACTGAAACAGTGAGGGTCACCACCCAATATTCATTGATGAGTGCTGTGGCTAATAATTTTGAGGAATCACCTACCGCTACAATCTGAAGCTTATAATTTGTTACTCATCAGTGTAACCCACCAATAGCACTATGCCTTAGATAAATCCTGTTGTCAATAGTTTGTGCTTAAATTTGATGTATGGTTAATGCAGTCGAAAAGTTAATCAATCATTTTCGTTCTAAATTTCTCAGAAGAAATCTTGAATTACTCCAAATAGATTTTTATTGGTTAAGCATAATGGACACTTGTAGGTTAATAACATGACAAAAGTGTCTACATCCTAGGATGAGATTTACATTCTTCAACAACTTGCAATTCGGTGACAGAAATGAGCATACAGTGGAGTGTTAGGCTTTCTAATCACAGCCAAAATACATCCACGTGTCAGTGATGAAACATTTCCATTATGATATCCCTCTTGATTCAGACGTCACTTTAGAAAATGTATTTTTTGCATTATGCGTAAATGAATACTGTGAAAGCATAATAATTCATCTATTAGGAAATGTCTGTGTACTCTTACAATTCGATTGTACCTTGTTATATAGACTAAATTTTCCTAAAATACTACATTTATATTTACATTGCTGGTTGTGTTTCCCTCTCCCCACTTATAACCTTCCTAGTCGAAGAATTTTTTCCGACCTGGGATCTGTGGGTAAATACGTGGGCATTTTTCTGCTTAAAAGCAGTCAAAGTGGGAAAAATTGAGCTTTTTTCTATCCTAAAATGGGCAAAGTGGGAAAAGTGGATGAATTTAGGCTTTCCATACATGGGATAAATGAGTAAAATCATGGGTAGTGTGCGTGAAATGGGAAAAACGTGGGACGTGAAAATTTTTCGAGCCAATGGCCAGTATGGGCAAAATGGGTAAATTATGTTGCATTTTACCCACGTTTTGCCCACGTCTTAGCCGATCAAAATTGACCGTTCTGCCCACTTTGACAATGTGCATTCTCCGAATCTGCTGGAATTCTATAGGCTATTGAATGTTGAGAAATTATAAATTTATCAATGAAGCTAATGTCTCTCAAGGTAGTTTAAGGCATATATACATAAGCAAGCACTGTAAACCATTTTATTGTTGATACGAGAAACCGAAAACTCTCTACATCAATGGTCTCTCTTCTCTCCTTGTCTTCTTGAGTCCCCATTTCAGTGGTATCGTATTGTCTTGATGCATAGAAAGTTAAACTCTTACTGTGGAAGCTGAGTGCTTCTGAGTTGAATAAATACTGAAACCTCATTCTTCCCCAGAGCCCCAGCGACGGAACATTCGCTGGGACTGTCCGAACACTCGTTCAGCTGGCTGGTGACCACAGGCCTTTGTTCAACATTCGTTACCACTGAATGGAACTCATACTGAACGAAAACGGCGACATTCACACTCAACTTGGTACTGTAAATTAGCAATGTGAGCGATTCAAGTTAAAGTTGCTAACAGAAGACCAATTCACTGTTCTTATCTTCATTTGTGGCTTGCAGTCTTCCAAGTTCCCCGACATAGGAACACGATTGTTGAACTAACTTGAGCATGACTCGTAAATGACGGTGAAAGACATCGGTGCAGAATATCAGCGACTTACCAACCTTCACAAAGATACCACATTGATCCAGTTTGGTGGCCACAATGTAGCCGAAGTTGTTGAGCTGCATCCAGAACCATCGACTTCAAACTCACCGAATCATCCGCAGCAGATTCCGCCTTCAGCATACCGGCATCATGGGGCTTGGCATTATGTAAGATCATATCCATACAAACACAATTAATGTCGACGATGCCGCACCATTGGACACAAAGATGGATATTGTTTGCAGACTCACCCACCAAAGTCCAGAAGCCCATCCTGTGGACAACCAGTGCCGAAAGCTATGAGTATCACGGCTGCTCATCACATCAGCACGCTTGCTCCACGTGAATACATTAGGCTGGAAGTCAACTGAGATCCAGCACGTCTACAAAAAGACACGACATCTGGTGTGACAACAATATCAAAGGGGTTACTTCAAACATTGAGATGCCCCACTGTGCAGTAGACAGATCAGGTAGCAGTTAGCGCATCTGGTGTAAAACTTCCTTTGACCGTGCAGTTGAAGTGCAGCGTCGGATTCCGTGGAATCTATATTATCGGCACAATTTTTGTAAGTAATGCAAACCTGGATTTGTTTGTTCCGGACTAGTTTGAAAGCCTACAGCTCTCAGAAATCTACCTCCAATGCATACGCAACAGAGCTGAATTGAAGGATTCGTCAAGATTACCTCAAGAATTCAAGTCTTAACTCCATCAGGAAGTGGGATTTTGTAAAACCATGATAGCGCTCTTAGGTTAACGACCCAACACCACATCAGGTTTTTGCCCGAAAAGGCCCGTCCCTTACGATTCGCAACAGCTGGTGGAAGCTGATCTGAAAAGATTAGAAGAAGCCGGAGTCATGGCTCCAGGGAACCACTCATAATGAGCGGCCCCTATTATTGTCATTAAGAAAGCAAATGCTTCCATTCGTACTTTTCCCATTTCCCAACAAGCCTAAATGCAGTCCTAGAATTACCTACTCCAGACGACCTATGTAGCACTCTAAATGTTGGGATTGTTTTAACCTAAACTGATTTGGCTGACGAATTCTTGCAGGTCGGATTTTTAGGGGAGTGACATGAGCTGTTAACCATAAACAGCCATCGAGGACTATCTGAATACAACACGCTATCTTTTGGTATTAAGAGTGCCGCCACCATTTTACAAAAATTAATGAATACTGTCTTAGCTGAGATTCCAGGAACTGCTAATCCTTTAGACAGTCTACTGATTGTCGCAGCTTCCCCATAGGAATTAAGAGGGTGAATATGAGTTAAGCTCTAGAAAATGGCTTCAGCGGATCGCGTTTCAGAGTAGAAAAATGCCAGCTCAGCCTACAGATCGTCAAGTATTTGGAGTTGATATTTGACGCTTATGGATGACCACCTGACCCACAGAAAATAAAATCGATCCAACAGATGTACAGAAAGACGTGCTTCGTTCTTTCCTGAGTATGATCAGTTATAATTCAGGTTTTCTATCCCGCTTTGCACACAATTAGCGAACCACTGAACCGCCTGTTATATAAACATCATCCTTGGGCCTGATCCGAAAAGTGAGACGAAGCCATTCAGTGACTGAATGGTATGCTTGAATACAAATCGCTGCTTACACACTGAGATCCTAAACTACCCGTTATAGTTTTAGCAGACGTTTCGGTAACAGGAGTTGGTGCCGTATTATTTTTTCAATATCTCAACTCGAAAGTCTGTCATCCACATCTCATGCTCACTCTCTGCAGCAGAAAGGCGTTACTCACAAATAGAAAAGAAGGCTTTTGCCCTATTCTACCTAGTCTGAAGGCCTCGCAAGTTTATTTACGGCAGGATATTCACTTTGCTGACAGACCACAAGACTCACCTTTCTGTACTTGGTTCAAAGAAAGGTATAACAGTTCATTCAGCAAACAGACTACAGCGGTTGGCAGTGGCATTACTGGGGTACGATTTCAATATAAAATGTAGCCGCACACAAGGTTTTGGCCACACAGATTCTCTCTTACGACTAATCGGCGTCTATCCTCCCTCGAACGATGAAACGGTTTTTGCTCGAAACGTCATCAGTTAATATAACTGTACAACACTGTGTGATTTATCAAAAAAATCTTACCATTATGGAGTTATACTCTACCACAGTGCCCAAGTTTTATACTTATATCAGTTAAGCACAGAATTTGTTGGCGTGCACCATTAAGCGGCAGTCGATTGCAAAAAAGCAAATAAGACAGGCTACAGAAAGAGATGATACTCTTCAACAAGCTATGAGCATCGTTGGAAGTTTCTGGCCAGTATCTGCCCCAAAACATGACCTCAAATAACTATTTCGCTGAGGTCACAGTCCCAGTATCATTAATAACCGCCTAATGTTTGGGGAACGAGTGGTAATACCCGACACTGCGAAAAACAATGCTGAAACAGCTTCATAATGGGCATCCAGGAATCGCGCACATGAAATCTGTCACCAGAAGATATGTTTACTGATATGACAGAATCCATGATTTGGTGCCACTTACGTCAAGCCCCTGCCAAAATACCCACTACGAGAGCAACAGAAGGCATGGCTGCCATCACAGCCATAGTCGCGACCACACTTGAACTTCGCTGGGCAGGTTAATGGTGTTTATTACTTGGTTCTAGTAGATGCTTAATCAAAGTCCTTAGAAATAACGCCAGTTACCTTCGCCTTCCGGTTGTCGTGTCACAAAAGCAATATCTAAAAGCTCTGCATAACACGGCATTAAGGAGACCATTATCTCTGATGGCGGTTATCAGTTCACTCCACAATTATTTAAAGATTTTCACTGAAGAAACGATGTACCATAGGTGCAGACGCCTTCTTATCACCCAGCTTCACCTTGAAAGTCCCTTGTAGCAGATAGTGGTCTGAAACCACATCTGCTCCTCTCCTCGACCTTGTGTCCAGTAGGCTCCGTCTCCACTTCCTTGAGATCGAAATGAAGTCTATCTGGTTTGTGGTGTGTCCATCTGGTGAAATCCATGTCGCCTTGTGTATAGCCCTGTGTTTGAACGCACTGCCACCAATCACCAAATCATTGAAGGCGCAGAAGTCTGAGAAGAGTTCACCATTTTCGTTCATTTCACCGAGGGCCTCACGACCCTTGGTGAGTTCTCTTCCTGTATTGTCTCCCCTCAGTTTCATATTCATATCACCCATCAGGATTCTGATATCGCCATTTGGGACGTTGTCCATTACTGCTTGTAGTTGTCTGTAGAAATCCTCCTTCTTCTCTTGTTCTGAGACGTTTGTAGGCGCATAGCATTGAATGATTGTAACCTCCCTTCCTTTTGAGTTGAACCTAGCTGTCATTATCCTAGAGGAGATTGGTTCTCACTGCATGAGAGCTCTGGCTGCTGTTGGTGACATCATGGTGGCCACACCCTCAGTGTGCTCGTGGTTGTCCTCTGAGTGATCAGAATAGATTACTGTCTCTCCAGTTGATAGTTGGCACCTTCCACATCCGTTCCATCTGCTCTCGCAGATTCCCACACTTCTATTTTATATCTTCTCATTTCTGCGGCTACCTGGACAGCCTTTCCAGCTTCGTACATTGTACGAACATTCCACGTCCCAATTCTTGTTTTTGCTATCATCGAAAGGAGGCGCATCGGCTGACTGGCTTCCCGAAGGCTATCACCAGCCTGCGTCATTTCACTTCCCCGATTCCAGCGAAAAATTTACTACGGTTGCAATCAAACGTCTCAGACCAAACTTATGCACTCCCTTTGTAACCATGTGACTTTCATTACACTGATTACTCATACACACTAGTGGGCTCAACTTACTAAGCAAGTTTTCAAACTGATTAACTTTGACCTTGTTAAGTTGCCATGTTGATACTGTTTATTAGATTTTTCTGTTTTCTGTCTTCTCTCACCCTCTTTTTTATTTTTCCATAGTTTTATAGTATATAAATTGAAGGTTAATTAAACTATAAATTTTAATCCGTATATTCTGGATGCGTTCATCTTATAATGTTTTCTCTATTACCTTTCAAACAATGAAGTATGAAATGTTATTATTTATAACCATTGTAATTTCAGGTAGTTTGCAGATGATGAGAACCTGTGAATTACAATGATATCATTTTATACTGCAAATCTGATCTTTCTTCCTCTATCGAAATTTGTGAAGGGAACCAAATGTATGAAATATAAGGTTATTGTTTATATTTCTAGTACTTTTAATATATTATGCGTCGACGTTTCTGTATCAATTTCGTTTAGTTTTGTGGGTGGAGTTGCTAGCACCACGCACCAACCCTCCCTCTTTATCCGCGCTTGGGACCGGCTAGAAAACTAGCTAGCTAGTAATCTAGGAGAGGTTCAATTCATCCGTAAAGTACAGATTTTCAACAGTCTTCTTGTCCGTTCAATGCATTCCTGTCTTCTTGCTACCCACGCACGGTTCTCTGCATCGTTGAGTTCACCACAATTAGGAAGAGCATCTGTAGTAGAAGGCAGCCTTGTCTACCTCCTACATTTACTTCAAAGGCTTAGCTGACTTTTTAGTTGTGGATTACTTGACATGTAGTATTGTCATTTCTGCTGAATGAGGCTGTTAGGCGTTTAGGGAAACCCTCAAAGTTCAAGCAGTTTACAAATCGCTTCACAGTGAATACCTTTGGAAGACTTTTCAAAATCCATAGAGTCTAGATGAAGATTTGACTGCCATTCTATGCTCTGTTCGATGATGAGTTGCAAATTGACCAGTATCTGATTTGTTTTCCCGAACTTAACTTGTTCCGGGTGGAATTTTACATCCAGATCACCATTTTATTCTCTCCAAGATGACGCAACTTAGTATTTTGCTTGGCGTGGAGAAGAGCATGATTCCGTACCAGTTGTTTCGAAGGTCCAAGTAACTCTACTTTAGTAGTTTAACAAACTGGACTTTCTTCTAATCAGTTAATACTTTTCCCTCCTTCCAAACTCTTGGCAATTTTGTTGTGTGGATTTACTCTATGATCTCTTGAGCGGTTTTCAGTGCTTCAGGAGGAATTTCACCTGCTCCTGCTGGCTTTCCGGCAGGCTTTCGGTTACTTCGTAACATTAATAACTTCAGCTCTTGTTGGACGGCTGATGGTCACTGGCATTACTGTGACTGCTGGATATATCTCTGGACAAGTTGTAGGTAGTGGTCAGTTTAGGAGTTCTGTAGAGTGATCAGGCCATTATTTTCTGTAGTTTTACTACCTAATAATTCAGTCCACTTCGCTGTCTTCCACTGGTTTTGTCTGTGCTGACTTCTTAAACTATAAGGACCTGGTTCACTGGTATACTGTTCTGGGGTCTCTGTTACCTGCCACCTGAACTGCTTTAGCTGACACTGTGTTACAGGACTGTCGTTTGTCTTATTTAACGCTATTTTTCACCTTTTTATTCGATGCGTTGTAGACTGAACTCTGCTTCTTCTTCTTCTTCCCTTGTCTATATTTGCATTAGTTTAACTTCTGTTTCCTTATTCCTCTGTCCTCTAATAGCGTCCAAGTGTTTGTAGAAAGTCATTCATTTTCTTGCCAGTTCATCCTTCCTAGGACAGCTGCACATAAAGATGCTTCTCATCATCGATTCCAGACAGTTCCAGTGGTTTTTCATACAGGTTTCTTCATTGATACTGAATTGTATCTCCTACTTTTCTCCGATGGTTGTAGCTAGTTTATTTGTTAGGTGGAACAAATGGTTCTTTGTGTATATCTTTGTGCTAATACCCACCGCCTTCGGTAACTATATTTGTATTTGTATTTGTCTATAAAAATCTTCCTTCTTCTCTTCTTCCGCGTTGTTTGTAGCACTGTGCGTATCACTGCACTATTGTGACCTTCCTTGCTTCCTTCCTTTGGAGTTAACTCTTGCTGTCATGATGCTGCAGGATGCAATTGGTTCCCCCTGCATGAAGGCTTTGGCTGCCACCGGTGAAATCATGATAGCCACTCACTGCCTCAGTGTGTTTCTGGTTGTCGTCTCGGTGACCAGACCGGAGTAGATTACTGATTATCCAGTCAATAATTTGCACAGTCCACATCCATTCCACCACCAGCTCTCAGAGATCTATAGCACTTCCGTGCAATATCTTCTCATTTATTTGTCAACCTAAGTAGCCTTCTGAACTTCAGAAATCGTGTGTTATCTCCCCAAACCTGTTGTCTTTTTCATCTGAATTAGACACATCGGTTAACTGGCTTGCCGAAGGCTCTCACTAGTTCACGTCAGTTCTTCTCTCCAATTTCCGAGAGCACTAAGTTTATCTTGTATATTTTGTTCCTGTGCTTGAACCTTTCTTTAGATATTTAGTTGATATTCTGTGACAGGTTATCTAGTTCCACACCCAACCTTCCTTCTTCTCCGGACTTAGGACCTGCCAGTACACTAGTAAACTCAGTGCGTAAACTTTGTCGATCAGACATTGATGTGCAATTCGAAGATTTGTATGTGCAAAATTCCGTCTTCCGACGGTGAACTAACGAGGTGTAGCTGTACGCTAGTTGACAGCCACGTACAGCACAAATAGTAGCGGATATTCGGTTACAAGTGTGTTATGGAAACAACTCAGAGAAGCTTTAAGACAACTTTCAGAAAAAATTCGAATACGCCTACATATTTCCGAAATCACTCTTGTGTTTTGTATCGCCTAGCTGTAGCCTTTAACCGCGAGTGGCTTTATTGTATATCCCTGCCACTTGTGGCAACATAGTTCATCTCTTTGGTGAATCTTCGCATAAAACATTTTCTTCTGACTTACATATTATCGTAGTATTATATTCTTGAACTGCGTTACATTCACTACACTCTCATCACAAAATGTCGCCTGATACTGATATCTACTCAGTGCAATAGATTAAAGGATGAAGTAGGTTCAAAGGTAAACACATACTTTTGGATTTTCATGAAGTCATGCTGGTATATTTTGACCTATTTACTGATACACTCTGATAACCACTGGATAGAGGAGGTGGCGCCACTTCAAAACACAGATTTGCCATATAATCGCCCACTTCAATCGCTGTGCCTTCTTAAAAACAGTCATTTTGTCATGTTATTTTCTAAAAGGTTCGCGATCTTTTGAAGTTCTATTTTTCGTTAATTCAAACATATTCACACTACATGATACAATATAACAAAAAAGATGCTTATTGAACTTCAATCATTTCTCTGTAAAGTTCTGATGTGATTTTAATAAGGTAACTTCTATGCCCAACAATTTACTCAACCTTTGGACTTGCAATCACTTCAAAAGAATTCAAACACATTTTCAAAAATGATTCATTCAATTATTCAATGTTCTATTGAAACATTGAACCCTTCAGAGTATTTTTAAACTGACTAGAATGATATTAAGAACTATCAGCTCATTAGATTACTGTATAATTTCACATTTGTGTGTTTGAATAAACTCATCCATTAATGAAGCTTTATAAGATTCTTTTCAGTTTCTCACTGTTATTCAACTTAATGATATTGTTATTGGCTACAATACCGAAAGTGGAACAATATTTCAATAAAAATGATTTATGTAAAATTAGTAACACATTGAACATTGAGCACAGTTACTCAGCATGTCATATTCTTGAAGAAGCCATAAAACGTTTCATGTTACGATTAAATATGCTCCATCCTGTGCTGCTATTCCCCCAGTTCGAAATCTGTACAATATCAAAGATGGCGATTGTAATCTCAGAAGGATGTGACGAAAGGGAGAGTAAATTATGGCCATATTATTCAATGAATGAGTCATGTAAGTTGAATTGACGACCAGTGGTGTTTTCGAGTAGTGCTCTACAACATTGTGATTCCTTTAGATATATTGGATATATCTCGGAATACTTTGTATATTGAATCACATGAGATATGGGGAACACTGCACGCTCTTGAGACTATCCTTCAATCATTGTATAAAGCTACACATAATCAAGTAATGTGTTTTATGAAATTGTCACTTGAAAATTCCACCAGAATGTGATGTTTATTTGTCATATTGAAGATTCACCACGATTCCCACATCGAGGAATGATGATTGATACAGCTAGGCATTATTTGACAATTGAGACAATACAAAATGTGATTGTTAGTTATGTGTTTGATTTCCCGCCAATGTTTAATGAACAAATATAAACAAAGGATGCTTTGTCGATGGTGAAAATGAATGTGCTACATTGGCATATGACAGATGATGAAGCCTTTCCGTATGACTCCTCAGTGTATCCTGAGTTGTCTTCAGCGGTAGAAATCTATTTTTGAAACGTAAAGTAATTCGTTTTTCAGGGAGCATATCATCCACACTTGTTTGTGTATGAAAAAGATGAAATCGAGTCGATAATAGAATATGCTCGAATACGAGGAGTTCGAATTATGGTTGAATTTGATACTCCAGGTGAGTAAAGAGCAGTATTCTTGTTATGGTTATTATTATTCCCTCAGATCCTGAGTGTAACGTAGGAATTCAAGAGTGCATCTTCATTTTAACCTGTTCTCGGAATTTGCTTATAGCTGGCACCACGATTGCCCACAAGGTATTATGTCCTGTTATATTACGTCTTCTTTGTCACCCTGTGACACCTAAATCATCGTTTTGCATCAGAGTTCCACCCTGGGTATCAGGATTTGATGTCACTCACCACTCTGTACATCTCCCATATATCTCCATTTTTAATTCTCAGTGATTGTTTGGTTATGGGTTCTTCGACGGTTCGTTGGGCTACTAGAGTTCCTAGTTGCTTAATGTTTCCTGCCGACCACCTGATTGCCAGTCGATAATCGTCTGCAGTAGCCTGTTTGGCACGTGAGTCAAGTCTTTTAATCATGCAGAAGAACTAACCAACTTGATATTAGTGTTGAAAATCTGAATCGTGTTCTTTATGTTGAGTGCAACCAAGGTCCCCAATGTTTACAGAGTGATGAGTGTTCGTGTTACTTTTCTAATCTTGGTTATCTTTCACATCCTCACGTTGGCTGTCCGTAGATGAAACGACGCTGCCTAGATAAGTGAAGGATGTAACCTGTGTCAGCTCTCTACCGGTAATGTTAATTGGCGCTGGTCGTTGTTGCTATTGCTGTTGGTTGGTTGGTTATCGTCAGCACTGCCGTCTTCCCTATGTTCACCTGGAGTCCTGTCTTCGCTGTCTGCCAGCTTCTCCAGCCAGTTTTTTCGATTTTGCCTGCAAGTCTTCGAGTCTGCGTGACACTAAACACGAATCATCCACGCACGAAGTTCAGACCTTCTAGAGTCTTCTTATCGCGCCAACTTATTCCCGTCTTTTCACTCCTAAGTAGATTCTGACGCATAATCCAGTTCACCAAAATTAAGAATACCATCCATGGTGATAATAGGCAAGCAGCCTTGTTGTACTCCTGTATTCACTTCGAATGCCTTTCTGCGTTTTCTGTTGTGGACCACCTGACACGTACCACTATCATGTAGCCAGACGTTGAATGAGGTTGATGAAGACTTGGGTACTGCACGCAGTAGTGTTGAAGTATTTCCCAAATTAATTATCAGTCAACGTTATCTGTTGGAGGCCTTTTCGAAGTTGACGAAGTTGAGGTAGAGGGAGGTTTGACTGCCGTTCTATGCTTTGTTCTGTAATGATGATGCGTAGAGTAGCAATTTGATCAGTGTATGATTTGCCTTTCGTGAGCCTAGCTTGTTCTGTTGGGCAGAGTTCTGCATCCAGTGAAATTCCTATGTAGAAGTTATTGCATTCTGTAAAAACCAAGACTATCAACCACACTGGCATCAATCAATATTTGACCATTACAATTGACTTTTCGTAAGATGTTACCTACTGCATTTCTTCAAGTCTTATGAGCACACTATATAATGACTGCCTCTATTTCTATTTTATAGGTCATACTCTCTCCTGGGGTGCAAGTCATCCTGAACTACTATCGGGTACATCACATGATGGACCAATAAGACCAGTCGGTGAGGATGTATGGACGTTTCTATCAAGTTTATTCCAAGAAATTCTGAGTGTATTCCCCGATAGCTTTTTACACTTAGGCGGCAATAAGTATGATAGGCATTCATGGTAAGTTTGGCGATTTTTGTTGAAATTATAATTCAGTTTATTAAAGAGCGAATCAATTACGCCCTGAATGAAAAATTTCCACTGAATGGAATCACGCGAAAAAGGACTTGGAGGATCTGGACTTCGCCGATGTTATGTGTCTGATTTCCCACAAACTGGAAGATATGCAAGCGAAAAGCAACAAGTTGGCGATAGAAGAAGCACCCAGAGAAGATAGCACTTCAGGTGAAAATAGAAAGAACAGCGATGATGAAGATTCCTGGCCAAAAGCGGTGGCAACAGCAACAAAAACAGACAACAATCAGCCAGCATAAATGGGAGAAATTTGAAAGAAACAACCTCATTTACCCACCCACCTACCTGGGTGATTACTCTGAAACTCATGTGGAAATCTGTTACAATAAGCATAGGGAACAACGCTTGGATCTTCAACACTAGTGCAATTTAGTGATTGCTTCTATGTGGTTCAGAGATTTGTGGTGTTATGGAAAGCATTCCCAACAGGCTGACACAGAATCCCACCAACAGCTGAATTTGATTCATAATGAAGATCAGATTGCTGGCCAAAAAGGATGAGCGATAACGACCTCTGCCAATGAACGAATCAATCAAGAACCCATTGCCCAAGAAACATTCTGAAGTAAATGGAGATGGACTGGACACACACGAGAGAAACGGTTGAGTGACAGTGCACCCTAGGAAGACCATCGAGTAGAACACAAATGGAAAACGACGAGTTGGTTGTTGGAGAGAAATCGTATTAGGAGGGGAGGAAAGATAACGCGTAGTCGTGAAGCAAAATAAAGAGAACAGGATGAAATGAAGGTGCGTTGCTGAAGACCTATTTTCCACTTGGAACTTATTAGAATCATAGTAATAATAATAATAGGCAAGGCTGTGTGGTACTTTGTTGGATCGCTATATGCTACACAGCACCCACCTTACCTAATTCCACACTTATTCAATACACTGGCCAACCTGCAAATAATTTTAACAAAATACGAATGAAAAGGAATCAGCCATCCAGAAGCTCACGGTGATGTGGAAGATATTTAATAAATTTTGAGGTTATCTGAATAAATTGTTCTAGGATTTATTTGGCTAGTATGACTGAAGCGAAGAGGATATGTGTCTTACCAGAACATTGGAGGGGCATCTGAGCCTGGTCGACCGCCTACCCGTTAAAACAAAACTCAAAACATCTATGACTTCAGTATGTCAGCCAGATATTTATTTAGCTAATGTCATGTTGATTCGCATCACTCGTTTAGAAATCTTGCCAACCACTCACACGGCCCACGTTCAATTCCAGACGCCATGGAAGTTACAATATAAGCCTTTCGTCAAAATCCATCATACGTGTTGCTGTTTGATTTAAATGAATGAAAGTCTGACATATACACGCATACACAAACACCTACAGACATTAATGAATATTAGTGAGTAATTCATTATTGGAAAAACTACATTATGCGGAAGGTTTCACAAGGCTTTCATCGGTACTCATGACATGTCTAATTCAAGATGTTTGTGAATTCTAGAGTATCATATATACATATTTATATCGATTTAGATCACGGATTGATCTCAGACAGCGGAACACTAAAGATTAAGAAGTATCTCACAGCTGTTTCGTCCTTGTTTGATACACTTCAGATGGGCCCACCCGTCACCCTACAGTGGAATGAACCTAAGACAGGTCAGCCTACGGGTCACTGGACGAAAACTAATGGTCCGTGAATTCTAGTTTTTGTTAGTTTCCAGTATATGGCACAGCCATTAGAAGATTTGGCCTCGGTGAACTAAGAGTCGACGGACTTCACCAGTAACTCAAAAGCCCAGGGTTCAATTGCTAGCAGGAGCCATGGGTGCATTCCCTAAAGAGCCCCAAGTTACGCCGAAACATCTAGGCAGTATTTCCTGTTAGTCTTCAACAGTTTCCTAACCGACCTAAGCCGGTTAGTGGTCTAAACTGAAATCATTGAAAAACTGTACAAAACAACCCTTCGAAAATTGTATGTACAATAAGAAACGGTATGTTCTACTTGATAGGGAAGAAGACATGGAGATCCAAAAATTCATGGAAGAGAATGGATTTGACCAAGATTATAATAAACTAGAAAATCATTATTTTGAACAGCTCACAAAAATCATTCAGAATATGACTGCAAATTCAGGCGGTATTACACCTGTTGTCTGGCAGGAGGTATTTGAAAATGGTTTTCGTGTGAGTTTAATTCAAACTTTGAAATTAGTTATAAAACTACACTGTACTTCATATTTTCATTTTATTATCATTGTATGAATAGTATTCAAAGCAAGATATAAGTTAGGAGTATAAGTGATTTTGTACGTATAATGTGAACATGTATGAGAATGACTGTTGAAAGAGTTAAAATATCTTATCGAAAGTTAAGATTCTTCAAAAGCTGAGCTTCAAGAACCAATCAGATACAGAGAATGGTACACAGGGTCATTCCAAATCAAATATTGTCTGCCTTTTTTGACTTGGAGAGGGTAAATACATTATTCTACTTATTCCCGAGTTACTTTTTCTAGAAATCTGTACTGTTAGCTAGGGCTATGGCTTTTAAGATCAAGGCTGACACTCTAGGGTTAAGGTTAGGTTTAAGGTTAAAATTAGGATAACGGTTAGAGTATGTTGTAGGTTAAAGAAAAGTGTCAGAAATATCAGTGGCTCTCAAATTACCATGATCTACAGTCACCTGGATGAATGTATCTATCAATCATAGTACTGTAACAACAGAAAGAAAGACATGGGAGGCAAAGTATATTTTTCATTTATCAAATCGCTGTTTATATATGTACAGTTTATATTCTTTAACCAACCACTGAGCGTGTGATTTCGGTTTACATAAAAGGACATGAAATCGAATGTTCAAATATAAATAGTATTCTGTTGTTAATGCAGTATATAACTGCTGGAATATAGGAGAATAGTATTCCATTGGCACACATTGTCTGTATCACATCACCACAGTATGACTTCTTTATAGATCATCTGCGTATTGACTACGAGACATTCTTACAACACATACTCGACAATTATAAAGTGTACTATCATGTCGACAATGGTTTTCAGTGCAATTTTCTACGATTAATCAACTGTTTTGCATCTGAATTCTGATTACCGGATTACATGTATTCTGAATAGTTCGGAGTCGTAACCATATGCACATTTTCACAGAACGTCTATGTCAGTGTCTGGACAACATCCCCGTTAACTGTTTCTCAATGCTATAACCACCTCTTATTACATACAATTAGGTAATGACGTTTGTATATAATATAATAATAATGTACAGAATCTTCAGCAGAGTTTTCTGCATGATATTTCCTCTTCGCCAAGGATCTTCAAATAAGAGATCACTTGTCAGCAGATCATGTGACATATTTCCATCTTAGCTGAAGCCCAAACTTGTCCGTCATTATGATATCTCTTCTTTGTCTCTTCTTCAGGAAATACACGACCTTATTTTGTTAAATGTCAAGTGTAAAGCATTTAAGAGAACATTTTGTGAACCAGTCACACTATTCAGGAACGGTCATTGTATGTGCAGGGATAAGCTGCCATCCAGGAGGATAATGCTTCTCTGATGAATCTTCTTATGAATCAGCAGGTTGTCAATGTTTCAGATACTCGCCAGTTTACACGATACTGTTAGAGGTCAAAGTTTACTAGATTTAAACAAACTGAATAAGGGAAATTACATGCAACACAAGAATTTGTTCTGTTTCCTCTGAAAGAGTCTAATAGTGTCAGAGGAATCTTTATTTCCCTTGAATATTGCACAATTGATTGAAACGAGTTTCTTATGCATCACAAACGCATAGGTGGATTTATTGATTTGAACGGAAAATAACCAAGAAATTGGGGATAAAATGGAAACTTCTGTGGAATGATAAGGAGGAGGAGGAGAAACAGGAGAATACTTCCACAACCTCCTACGTTGCCCCAATACTTTCCTCGTTTCTTTCACAATAACAGCCCTATACTACTACTCATTTTCACCAGTTTTTCCCAACAATATCTTGTATGTGAGTTTTCTCAAGTAGCATAGTGTAATAAGTCGTCTCAATTATTCGTTGACATCTCATATGAGTAGCGAACTAAATAGGATCTGTGGATTTCAAGAAAAATATTAAAACAATACACTAATAAGCTTTCGTTTTATGTAACAATTTATTCCTCAGGGCAATGCTAACACTGTCATTCATGTTCAGAATGAGTCTAATTGGGAAAATCTAGTCAAATCGATTACATCAACTGGTTATAAGGTGATCAATTCAGCGTGTTGGCAGGAGATTGATAATGATTTTGCACGGAATGGGGAGAAATTGTACAATTGTGATCCAGCTAAATTTGAAGGTGAGACAACATTACTGTGGATGATGTCGGTTCAGTAATTATCCCTTTTTAATGGACTTATATGCATATAGGTTATCTGATGAGGGATGAACTCCCGATGCTTGCCACAGCTTGCTGTCAAGCTTTTAAATATTTGTCATCTGGCAGGCTAGTGACTGGACTGAGTAGCCACAGGTTTCTAAAGTTGTTTTTCCAAGTTTAAGCAAAACGGAGAGCGAATGGTTGTATACGGTGGGAAAGGAGTTATGTGTAATGAAGATGAGACGTTGAGTGACAATGTAGTGAGGCTAACTGAAATTAAAGAAGCGAAAGACAATCAGAATTACATTTAAACAAACGCGGAAGAGGCTGAAGTGGAAGATTACGCAACAAAATAAAATGGAGATTAAAGGCTTCGAGTAACAAGGGCAAGGACAGACTGACAAAAGCTTCTTTCTAAAGACATACATCGGATTTCAGGAGCTTGATGGCAGTCGCTTCTCCTCAAGTTGATTAGTGCTTCTTGGAGCCTTCTCGGTGGTTATAAACATTAATCTATGTTAGGAAAGCGTTATTTGTTGGGACAAACACCTAAGTTGTTCATTACGCCATCTCAGTCTTCCATCAAACTGAGAATATGTGATTCCACTTTCTTTTCTGAAAGGTACTGATGAAGAGGTCGGGTTGGTTATCGGTGGAGAAGCGATAATCTGGGGAACATACGTTGATGATATCAATCTCTTCATAGAGGCGTGGTAAGTGGTTTTAAACATGTGATAAGGCTTCATTCTCCTCATCGCCTCTACACCACGCAGTATTCACATAAAACTTGTTATAATAGTAAATAGTAGGAGTCTCGCTTAGATTTTTGTTCAATATGAAAACTTAATGGATTCAAACAGCAATGTCTCCACAGGCTGGATCGTGACAAACTATGTGACAGTAGACAACTACCGTGTCCTACAGTAAGACTCTACAAATTTATGCTTCTGGAACTCTTGGAATGGCTGAGACTGGGGTTATTGGATTAAGATGTGAACACATTACTATCGAGGTAATTGGTTACAATTCCACAATGCAAAACATCCCTCTTCACTCAATTCGTCATCTGATGCCACCTGTCAATCACTTTAAAAGTAATGCTGAACCGAGTAGTGGAATAAACTGAAGAATCATCGGTGAACCAAATCGAAATGGGTTACTGGAGAGTTATGTGCTCTGACAATCTTGAAATAGTCCTTGTACAGAATGGAACAGTAATCTTGTGGACTTTCTGGTTACGACGTGGCGAGCTCGTAGACCATTAAGTCACTGAGACCTGATTCAACGACCAGCCCATGAATTCCTGATATGGGACATTAATGAAACTTTTAAGAATTATATGTGAACTAATTGATGACAGTTCATTGACCTGGGTAGAACGGATACATTTATGGTATGAAACCCCCTTCAGTTCATGTGATTAACAACATGTTACCCGCACCGACCACCCACTCGTCGCTTACTATTGAGATTCCGCTCGAGCCATAGCCTGCAATTCGCGCGATATCATTCGACGGCCTCCTCAAAGTATGCCTGATCAATCCTTCTCGCTTTCCGCCAACATACTTGTTGACCGATCAGCTCTCGATTGGTTGTTTACCAGCAAGAGATTCGTGTTGCTAATTCCTTTTGGCTCACCAGCTGTCCATTTGATTTTCAGTATGCAGCCAGCCAGTGAAGGTGGCAGTTGTTGATAAAAGTCTGCTGTAACCTGTTCGAAAAGCTTTTCATGACACGTAGTGCAAGTTTCTGACCTGTATAGAAGAACTGACTGACTGACTTCACATTTGTGTTGTACAGGATCCGAGCTTGTTCTTTATGTTGGTTAAGTCAGTGCGAAAATTTCCAAACTGGTGTCAGGTTGATGAAGGCGTATCTTTTCTTTCCGATCCTGTCTGGCTTTGATATCCAAATCCGTCCCAACTGTCTATGAAAAACAGCTCAAGTTCATCATGTCATTTATATGTTGTTGATGAATAGCGTGGAAATGCATCATGTGCACTTCATGTCATTTACCACCGACATACAGTTTGAACCTATGGCTGATGATTTCGAGTCTCATTTGAAAGAAGATAACTCGCAGAGAATAGGCGGTACATCTCACTGACGAGATACAAAATGGAGCTGAATGTGTACCTTAGACTTCACGGCTCGTCGTCATCAAACACACAACATTGTTTTGACCTTAAGGCATTGACAAAGCGCTCAAAAGAGACTGGTAATTTGGCAAAGCTGTTAGTATATTGAAAAACGTTTACTCACAGAGTGACATGAACAGAAATGACTTGTTGTTAGGCTACAAAAATAGGCCGAAATAGGTGTATCCAAGTACTAGTTCACTCATAATCCCGTGTTACTTGAATAAATTAGCACCATGCCAATTACCTCCAGTTCAGAGATTATGCTAACAGAACTAATATTTATCCAAAAATAACATCTTTGCATTTTGGGAATAATTCCTAAAGATACAATGTTTTTTACCACTATGTGAAGGCCACTAACCGCTGTTGTTGCTGAACGTCTATGGTCTCATAATGCAAATGACTTTGGTGATTTTTTGAAAAGATTGGAGAAACTTCAATGTCGAATGAGAGTGTAAGTTATGCATGTGTATTGAAATCAAGGCATGTATGCATGCCAACTCTTTTTGTCAATCTTGTAACTGACAGATATGCTACAAAGTTTGATCTCAGCAATCCCGTGGTTTGAACTGATTCGAATCTCTCAGCTGGGTCAAATCGGATACACCGCTAATGGGCTTGGCCGCAAACTATTGAAACTTCCGCCATGTGTCTAGATCACCTCAGTCTGGCTGGATAGCAAGCACTACTGGTTGATATTTGTATGGCATTCAACTACTCACCTCATTCAATCAGTAGTATATATACTTCTATGGAAATTTGCTTGTTTTCTTGATTACCATTCATGGAATCAGTTAGATCACACTCAATGAACTGCATAACTTGGTTTTCAAAAGAAACCATAATGAAATCACACATCTCGAACTGTGTGCACTGAAAAGTGCTTACTGATTTGATGTCAGCAAACCGTAATCTACATCTCAGTTCACTTAGGAATGTACTCTGAAGTGAGATTGTGAAAGTGTTGGATGCTTTAGAGAAATGTCCACCATGAATACTGACTTCTACCATTTCACGTTATATCGCTCATAAGTCAGACAGTTTCATCAGCTGGTAACTTTCCTCTCACGTGACTTGGTTGATCCAGTTGACCATTACTTCTCACTGAAACTACAGGCTATTTCCTATACAGCTTCAGTCTCAGGTGAGCATCGGAATAATTTCCAAGTGTTGGTTTGCAAGGATTTCTTTCGTTGATTACAGGTTTGATTCTTTAGCCTGAGTTCCAACCCCAGTGGATGCATACTGGTGAAGATTCCCAAATTGGGATGAATCACCTGTCCAGTTCTCTCAGGTTTCTCTACTGTTCTCTTATTGATGTCACTCTGTGATATAACTTGAAATCAATCAAACTACTGCAAACCAACATTTGAAGACATCAGAAAACTACTGTTACTAATCTATTTATGTGTAGTGTGTGCTACAGTGAAGGATGTCAACGGTTGCAACAGATACACTACATGCTTATGCAAGTGTTTATCCTGAAACTTTCAAATTACTGGTTATAACCGGAACAGAGACACATTAAAACAATAAACCAATGCTCTAAAATTGGAAATATGTATATATGGATCAGAAATATAGAAAGATTATGACTGCCTCACTAAATATAGTGCGTGCACAAACGACTGAGTGTAACACAAGAGTGTCGGATGAAGTGGATTCTTCACCGCGTAATTTCAAATTAAACACGTGATTTGAACGGTGAACATTAGTATCCAGTGTTGAAAGGTGAATTTTATTTTAATTATTTATTATTCTCTTGGGTTCGAAGTCGCACAGAGGGCTTCCACAACACATCTCTACTTTTTCTATACTCTGAAGTCCTCTTCAGTTAGGTCCACGATTGTCATACGATCTCCCATATGTCACCTTCGCGCCGACCACCCGCTCGTCGCTACTCATCCATTTTTCACTCGAGCGATGGCCAGTGTTGCGCGCAATATGACTCGACAGCCTCCTTAACCTATGCCCGATCTATCTCCATTTTCTCCTACATATTTGTTGAGCAATTGGCTGTTCGGTGGTTTGTTGCTAATTATTTCTGTCTGGCCAGCTGGTCATTTGATCTGAAGAATGGAGCCATCGAAGAAGGCAGCTGTTGATAAAGGTCCGCATCCTTTTAGAATTCCTTTCCGTTACACAGTGAACGTTTCTGACACCTACAGAAGGATAGACCGACTTCACATTGGCGTTGGACAGAATCCGAATCTTGTTTTTATGCCTCTGGCTGAGTCAGTGCAGAAGATTTCCAAACTGGTTTCGGGTTGATGAATGTGTATCTTGCCTTTCCGATTCTGGCTTGTTTTGACATCTTCATCCATCCCGTCTGCCTGTGTTTGAAACAGTGCTCACTAGATGACTGAAGAAAGTAAGTTGGTTTTCACCTGCAAGTCATTGAGTTTGTGTGACATGATACAAATATCACCTGCTAAATCCATACCCTCTACAGTTTTCTTATCGGTGGATGCTGCAGGATAACAAATTTGTGAAATTACTTACCACTTCAAGGAGGCGATGACAGAAGGTGAGCTGAAATCCTGCATAGTGATGCGATTTGGTAACTCGCCCTCCGAATTACTAGACTTTCTTTCAACACTCGTGCATCGTCTACTACATTAAAATAAATCTGCCTACCTAATATGATCTCAGATGGTCTGACCATCTATTGCTACTTTGTCAACAAACTGCTCATGTTTATGACTTCGCATTCTGAATCACAAAGCTTGTTTATGATTACAGCATTAAAAGATTTCAAACATCTACCTTTAAATTGACTGTATCTGTTTAAATTGAACCTACTAACGTGTTTTATACTCATATAACAACAAACTTCAACACTTTTCTAGACTTAACTGGAAGGTGAAGCCATTTACTGGGCCTGGATTCTGTTCCGTATGAAGAAACTGCCAGAGGAATGTGGCAAATTCAACCATTGACAAATAACGTTGAAACATTCGATACTCTAAGTGGACATGTTGAGAATACAAACACAATACCACTATTAAAATTTATTTTGAAATAAAAGTGTATTTTGTTGAGGTGGGATGAGGTGAAACTCAATTCTTTTCTTCATTTACATCAAACTTAGTGTAACAGTGACATGTGATTTAATTCGCCCTCTGGTTATTTCTATTACACACAAGGTGACATTTTTAGAGATTTTAGACAACTATGATGACCTCTTGATACTGGTATGTCTTTTTCCACTTCTTGACAAACATAGTGTTAATTGACTATGAGCACAGTATTTCTGACGATGTATCCTTCTGTCGAACGTGTCTTTTAAAAAAAGACTACGGTTAGTTGAGAAAATGTCTGAGCAGTCGATAAGGTGCTAGACATTTGGTCATTATGTAACACTTGATCAGCTTTGCTGAAATTCGTGATCTGTAGTACCAACCAAAACTTAGCCTGTAAAGCCTTATAAAGAAACATGGGCCAAAAACATTTGTTGGAAAAAGAATTCTGTTAATTAGACAAATGTTCTAGGTGAATTCAGAGGAAAGTAAAGGCAAATTACGTGTGTAATAATGGCTGTGTGAACAAGTACAAGAGCTTCGGAATGTGGTGATGAAGAATAAGTGGATGCGTGTTCCTTAAATTATGCATAAATCACACAGTTAAAGGTGGTGTGTTTAAACAGCTGTGCAATTGTGGCTGACAGAGTGAAGGATCAGGGAAAATATAAGCTGACCAATTCCTAAGTGTATAAAATCCTCTGATGTTTAATCGCAAAGGCTATCGACAGATGTAACGATAAATTCACAGGTGAAATCCATAGACGTCGGACGCTGTTCTGAGGGGAACTTCTGAAATTTCTTCACACTTATTTTAACCCAGATGATCTTCTCTTTCGCTTGTAAAACCTAAATCCTCATTTTTGCTTAAGGTTTGTCTTTTGATTAAGGCATTTCAATCTTCAATGGCTTTCACTTCCTGTTTAGGAATCTCATGAAACAAAATGGAGATATTCACAGACAACACAATGACTTAACCACATTCTTCTTAAGTCCCGTAATTTACGAGATTTGCAGGGATTTATGCTGCACTAACAGCATTTCCGCATCGCTTTCCTACTTGGTGATTCTTCATGTTTATAAATACCCGATTTATTCATTTGTTGTTCCCTCAGCTTCCAAATGGAAAACAGTGCTTCAACAGTACATGACGGAATCAATGATCCTGTCTTCAAAATGTCAACAATCTACGTAAAAGTACTTGATAGCTGAAAGTATATAATAAGCGGCGCTCTTAGGATCAAGAAATGACTTATTGTATATAGAGACTTTTGGAAACTGAAATAAATTATGAAATATTTGGTATCTCCAATAAGTGGATGGGATACGGAAGTTAGGGAGATGGGAGGTCGTTCTAGACAATTGTAACCAGGAATGCTGAACCCGATTTAAGTGTCTGAGAGCACTAATTGGACAGAGAATACTCACCAGTCAAGGAACCTATCATCAGAAGTCATAGCTGAGAAAGATTTTGTGACGTTTAGTCAGCTGAAGGATCTAGAAACTCATTCGAGAACCAGTCGAATAATAGGATAGCCAATGGCATAGGACTATCTTTTGACTTCTGCTCGACTAAATTATTATTTAACCTTTTGGTAACATGTAATGTTAATTCTCACTCCTCCAGTTAACTTCTATATTTCCATTTCTATTTGAGCTCTACTGATAATTTGCGTAGTAGCACTTGAACTGTTTAAGGTCGTAGGCAGTTAACAAGGACCACTGAAATGAAAAAGATGAATGGCGTCGTTTCATCGTGCTCAAATTGTTGTTCTTGAATAGTTCACATTCCTGTTTCTAGTTTTCGACTTTGGTTTTTTTGATACTGTCAGAGAAAATGGGAGAATGCACAGGGAGATTGTAGTTGAGATTTGCATCGATAAAGTCGTGTAAACCACTTCTCATCCCTGAGGTAGTTCACTGTATTTTCGTGGATACAAGAGATAATCTTGCATCACCTGACAGTTAAGCTTGAAGCAGTGAGAAGAGGAGTAGCAGTCCTTCTGCGTTGGCTGACTCCTCAGGCGAATCTAAACAGAATTATGATGTATTACACCACCCCCGGCATAAAACCAAAGCAAGCGCTAAAACTAATGGATCACACCGAACCAACTTAAAACTGAATAAACAAACGTCAATTCCGCCTGAAGATACTCAAGGTGTTTTGAATTTTCTTCTAATGAGTGAGCATCGGACTAGTCCCAGACATAATTTCGAGCCCCTTCTTTGTTCTGATAACACACATCAGAGTCTTTAACTCAGCCATACTGGTAAGATAAGTTCCGAATTCTTTTCCCCAAATAGCCTCAACATTTTATTCTACCTCAGAGTATGATATCAGATAACCAGGTCTCTATCCAGGAAGAGATCAAAGCGGATGAAACCAAGGAAAGATGGTCAAGGGAACCTAATTACCAAGGAGGAGAGACAAACAGAACAATGGGCTTATCACTTCTGATGACTCTTGTATTGACTATCACCTGCAACTTGTCCAGAAATATCGTCAACATTAAGAACAAAACTGCCAATGGACACCAGTCTTCTAATAAAAGTCGAAAACGTGAATGCGATCAGGCCAGTGAAGTATGAGAAGGCAGCAGGATCATAAGGAATTCACACCGGAGGAAAATGTCAAAGCCAGCCAGACAGAATAGGAAAGGCCAGATACGCCTTCATCAATCTGAAACCAGTTTGGAAGTCTTCTGCACTCTGCAGTGTAAAGATCAAGATTCGGATTCTGTTCAACACAAATGTGAAGTCAGTCAGTCAGTTCTTCTATATATGGGTCAGAAACTTGCACTGCGTACACCTCACGAAATGGATTTACAACAAGTTACAGACATTTATGAACAGCTGCCCGTTTCGTAGGATCCACACTAGAAATCAGATGACCAGCCAGAAATAATGAGCAACAAGTATGTCTGACTGGTGACGAACCAGCCAAGAGCCGATTGCTCAACAAATATGTAGGAGAAAATGGAGATGGATAGATACGGCATACTTTGAGGTGGCCATCGAATCACATCGCGCACAATACAGTTCATAGGTGGAGAGGAATCTTAATGAAAGGCGACAAGTGGGTCGTCGATGTGAGGGCGACATGTAGGAGATCGTGCGAGTCGGAAAAGTTGACAGATTATGGTCAATCGTGGGTCTAGCAGAGAATAGAACAAAGTGAAGATGTGTAGATGTTGAAGCCCTATGTTCCACTCGGAATCCAAGGGAACAAAATAATGAATGATAATTGTTATTATAAGTCGTTAAATCCTTTCTTCAAACGGGCTTAACATTTTGTTCTGCTAAGTCTGTGACTCATCAGAGGACTTTTTCAAATAACGGAGACTTTTCTATCTGTGCATGCTTAACAGTGATTTCAAAAAGTCAGGTAGCTTAACTATTAGGTAACATCATCTGAAATTCTTTCGTCAGTATTATTACTTTCAAATTCCAAACAGGGAAACAAATTTCCAACTTCATATTCGATTAGTTTCGTTCTGCGTGGAACCGCGATTAGTTGCCACAAGTACTACAGAGATTATGAAGAGTCAAGGACACTGATAATAATTATAACATCACGATAGAACAGAGAGAAATAAACATAAACTATTTCCAGATGCATCACATGTGACACACACTCAAGGTGTTACAAAAGAGACTTTCAGATGGGGTAAATTTAGTCCACAGGGACGTCACTTTATATTCAACATTCACCACAATGGAAGCTCATTAGAATGTGATTGAACCGAGTGATTCACACAGAAGTTTCAGAGATATTGTGGATTCTTCATGTTTTCTGCAACACACAATCAGTAATTTATCATTGTGTGACAGTCTTCATTAATGTTTTCTCGACTTTGTCCGTCTACAACATTTTTTCATAACATAACACTTTGATCTCTTTTTTTCAAATTCATTGTGAATTGCTTGTTTCAATAAAAACATGCCACTTTGAACAAACCAATGCAAAGTCCACTTCAAGTGTACATTCATCTCGAAATATTGACACTATGATCCTAAAATGGCGATTTCATCAAATTGTAGTATAAAATGTTCATCCCTTTACCAAAACTAGAAAAACAGATAGATTGGAAAGAGCACGTTCATCGTTTAACTCACTTAATCCCAACCCAGCTGAGTTATGAGACCTGCACAAAGGATCCTGATCCACTCATTCTTATTACTATGGTTCATTGCAATTTCAGAGTGTTTAATCCCCAAAGCGAAACAATATGCTTCAGAATTTTACGAATGCGGAATCACCAGATCTCTGAGTGTTGAACATAACTACAACTCGTGCTATATCTTAGAGGATGCATTAAAACGTTTTGCATTACGTCTAGAAGCGGTACCACAGCGGATTAACGCTCATTCACCAGATTCCTGCAAAGTGACCACTATTCAAATTGATATTATTGAAGGCTGTAATGAAGAAAATGGAAAATTATGGCCATCCGATTCAATGAAGGAATCATGTAGGTGGAACGCATTTTAGGTATTTAAACACGGGGAATTTTGTTATCTAGATATGGTGAACATCTCCGAAGGTATTATACACATTCAATCAGATGAAATATGGGGAGTATTACATGCTTTGGAAACAGTCCTGCAACTAGTGTTCAGAGATCAGAACTACAAGGTACAGTGGAGAAATGTGCTCAATTCACGATAATAGAATTCGATACTTGAGTGTGGCATAGAAGATTCACCAAGATTTCCACACAGAGGAATGATGATCGATACAGCCAGACATTATCTAAGCGTTGAAACAATCAAGAATGTCATTGTAAGTTGCCTTCCACCTCCTGCTCTTGTTATGTAACTCATAATTTTTGAATTGAAAGGCTGCATTATCAATGGTGAAGATGAATGTGCTACACTGGCATATGACAGATGATGAATCCTTCCCGTATGTTTCTTCAGTGTATCCTGAATTGTCTTCAAAGGTGAGATATTCTCAGTCAAATGCATGATCACCAATTTTTATTGTGATTGTATTTTCAGGGAGCGTATCATCCACATTCGTATGTGTATGAAAAGGATGAAATTGACTCACTGGTAGAATTTGCTCGATTACATGGTGTTCGGGTGATTGTTGAATTTGACTCACCAGGTGAGGAGTATAGAAATTATCGTGATAACATCCGACTGTGCACTTTGTAATTGTCATTTACTCCTAATCTCAGTTTATGGGTGACTGATTCGCAAATTATGCGGTCATATTGTAACGACAGAAGACAAAAGCCAGGCAACAGATGTTTTATTAAGGAAATCAACAGATATTTATAATATTTTCATGTACATTATTATAGATTATTGTAAGCAAACAAACACAGTCTTCTGATTGGTGGATTCTCGCTGAATGTTAATCTTTCATCTTTTTGTGGCCATTTATTGAAGTTCAGATAATCTATCTGCAAATTGTATCCGCCTGCGTATAGTCTGCTGTGACTGGTTGTTGAATCCGTCTTTGTTCTTATTTTTCTCACGACCAATATTGGGGATGTAATCATTTTCGTAAATTACTGTCTACCAATTTGGCTAGCAGCCACCTCTCACCACAAAATGTGTTTTCATCGCTATTACTTGGTGGCAATGAGTACTTCTCTGCAAATATTTATAGATTCTAACAGGTTAAAGTTTCACTTAATGTCCAGGACATTCAGACCACATTCGAGTCTATGAAAAATAAGCCGAGATTCAGTAACCAGATCGATCTGATCCCTTAATGTAGACAATAGAATTTGGTTTAATTCGACCGCCGAAAAATGAATAAAAGATAAAGTTAGAAGTACAGAATAAGATGGTGAGAATGAAAGCTGAACTTCTCGAATGAATAATATAAAATATCTTAATGGCCATATCACATGATTGACGAAGCCTTTTTCATATATAAAGCTACTCCATCCGTGAAGTGTTGTTTTCCTTAGTTTGAAAGAGTTCTGATTATCCCCACTGTTCACAGGAGATTCTCATTCACACTGCAGATGACAGTAAGACTGTATCACGGAATTTGCCAGGTGGCCAAAATCGATTACCTGTTTTGATATTGAGATTCAAATTTAATTGCTGATAAGTCATAAAATTTAGCAGCCCCATTCACGAAAGTCATCAAAAGTTGTGAATACTGCAGACAAGTATGAGATACCTCTAGTTCATAAAATTGAAGTGATCTGTGATTGAAAATGTGAGTATCGGAATTAAGATATTGGTTCGGGAAAGTGATAACATAGTGAACAGATACAATTCACTAACAGTTAATACTTGTATTTTGTAATTCAACTGCATCGAGATTTGCAACTCTGAATACATTTCAAAGATGTCCTACATCACGTCAGATTGATTCATTAGTCATCCATTGACTAACAAGATCCGAATAATTCTCCTGAAGAAGCTGCGGCTTACACAGCTAAACATTCAAAAAAAATCTTGTTTCGAATATTTCTTATACACGCTGAGATTAATTTAAATATTTTATAGTGTGCTCATTTAATGTTTCCACGAAAGTAACAAGCTGTCTGTCACCCATATCTTTCTGTCATCCAGGTCACACTCTATCATGGGGCAAAAGTCATCCTGAAATACTCTCGGGTGAATCACATGACGGACCAATCAATCCGGTCGATGAGAATGTCTGGCCATTTCTATCAAATTTATTCAGCGAAGTGTTGAGTGTATTTCCTGATCGTGTCTTACATTTAGGTGGGAGCGTTTATGATAGGCAATCATGGTGAGTGTGTTGACTTTTTCTGATGTGTGGCTGAATGATTTCTTGTAAGGAATCTGATGCGATTCGTCCTACTCATCATGTGAGGAATGCCAAATAGCTAAGTGTTTCCTACGTTTAATTTTCCGATAATCTTTGCTTTGTATCTCATATTCGCTGTTTAACACTACCACTTTTAAAAGACATTAATGCACATAGATTACCGTGTGAAAGGTTATTCTCAGTTTCTGTTTAATTCGTGACAAAATATTTACACAAATGTAGCAACTGCAAGGTGCATGTAGGGACGAAACGCATAACAAATCTCTGAAGTGGTCACCAAATAATGAAGGCGGCTTCGATACTTCAGATCGATAACTGGTCGTACCTGCATGAGATGTGGTATCCTTACTGGTGACTGTTAGAACACCTGGTGAAATTTATGATGGACATAAAACCGGAAGACTGTTCACCAAAGAAGATTACTTCAGAGTATTTCATAGAGCCTATCAAAACTTATATTTCCAAAATGGCTTGAAAGAATAAGGTTAGAACCTGCAGTTAAGAGCTAAAACAGTCATACTGTTCTACTGCGATAGAGATTCACACAAATGTTTAACCCATAAACCGACTTAAAAATTAGCATTACAACTCACAGAAATGTAAAACACTGAACTTTATTTTTCCGCTGAAATTGATTTTATAATTGAATCATGATTAGTAGGTGTGAGTGACATGCTTTCAGTAGTACGTGCATACTTGAAGATGATGTAGAACATGTGTTTTTATGTCACATAAGCACCTAGATTTTCGAAAGAGTATTCAGTGAGAGAGAGAGAGAGTTTAATCGTTGAAAACGTTGGCATCAAATCAACACCAAACACGTCAAATTGAAACGACCTATCAGCTATCCCTGATATAGGGAAGACTGCAATAAAATCACCAGGGAGTATAACTACAGGAAGTAAATACTCAAGCTGTGTGAACGCACTGCTGTGATTTTCATGAGGAACAATCTAAACGTACCGGCTTTAAAGACTCTCAACCCAAGGATATTGAAGCTGGTGATGTTTCCAGAAGGCCAATGGATGTATTCGGAAAATTATGAACTAAACCAACTCGAAAATGTCAAGAGACAAATTAGCGATTCGGAGATTGTTTATTGTTTCACTGACACTACACCAGTGTGATAAAACAATTGCATCACGAAGAGTTACAGTACCAACAGTTAAAGCTTCAAAATCTTACGGGTTCAAATGTTGCAGCTTCAGATTCTATCAATAGATATCAGTAAAATTCGCAGTAATACTTCTGATCGTATTGTTCCAATCTTTTGCTGAACAACAAGTGACTAGATCAAAGTAGGTATTGTAACCTCCAATGGAAAGGGAACCAGTTTGAATGTTGCAGGTCATTGTAGATTCATTCAATATTAACAACATAGACAAACAAATTGTGCTCGAAACATCAACATCCAATGATTCAGACAGTATTACGGTGTATTATTTCTAATCAACTGGTCTAATATGGAATTATACTTTACCAAAGTGCCTGAATTCTGCCCGAGTATTAATTAATATTGTAAGTTCAATGTATATTTTATAGTAAGTAATGATGGTAGATGGGCATTCATCCATGCCTATTGAGGCGTCAGATATGCGTTTCCCTTTACATCGTCACATGTAAACTATTAAACGCTTGACCAACTTTCGATTCTGGTTTCTTTATCTATTGAAAGACAAGATTACACAGCCGACACATTCGAATTCCCCTTAGTCTGTCCATCCAGCAATCTATTCATAAAAGAATGTCAGTAGACTCAGTTCGCAGAAGGTTACATGCATTTCTAACAAGAAACATGTTGTTCTGTTGTGTGTAGGCAAGAAGACGCCAACATCCAAGAATTCATGAAACAGAAAGGATTCGATCAAGACTACAATAAATTAGAAAATTATTATTTTGAACGCCTCACAGAAGTTGTTCAGAATATTACCACGTCAGAGTCACAAAGCGTGACACCTGTGGTGTGGCAGAATGTATTTGAGAATGGATTCCGAGTAAGTATTCTTCAATTTGCAATTACTGTTCATAACTTAGTGCAGTTTTATTCTCACCTAAATAACCAGATCAGATATCTAGTTTTTATTTCGAATACTTTGAGCGTATGACTTTCGAGGCAGATCAAAAATAGAATGAACAGGAGGAAGACAGCAGCACATCTGTCATCACATTATTATTATTGTTTCCTTTAATTCCTAGAGGAACATAGGGATTCACCCGTGCGTCTCCATTGCGTTCGGTTCTCTGCTCGAGTCTTCACCTGGCTCCAAGTCTGCCCACACGCCTTCATCTCCTCTTCACATGATCTCCTCCAAGTCACTCTTGGACGACCAACTCGCCGCTTCCCTTTCGGGTACCACTCGAGCAATGGCTTGTCTAGTGATGTCACTTGATGGTTTCCTGAGAGTATGGCCAATCCAGCTCCATTTCTTTCTGCCTATTTGTTTCACAATTGGTTCCTGCTCTGTTGGTTCGCTCCCAGAGATCTCTGTTGCTGATCTTTTATGGCCATCTGATCTTGAGTATTGAGCGAAGACAACTGTTGATGATGAAGGTCTGTAGTTTGTTTGAGATGCTCTTTATGACGCCCAGTGCAAGTCTCTGATCCGTATAGTAGCACTGACTTCACATTGGAGTTGAAAATCCGGATCTTATTTTTGACTCTGAGCGTTGTTGACCTCCACACCGACTTGAGAGTAGCAAAAGCTTGTCTTGCTTTTCCGATTCTTGCTTTGATATCCTCGTCAGTTCCGCCTGTAGTTGAAACGATGCTTCCCAGGTAGGTGAAAAAGGTTATTTCTTTCAGGTTCCTCCCATTTATGCTGATTGTTGTCTGTTGTTGTTGTTGCTGTTGGTGGTGTTGCCCAAAAATCTTCATCACCTCTGTTTTCTCTATGTTCACCTGAAGTCCTATCTATGATGCTTCTACTTCTGTCAACTTGTTGCTTTTCGCTTGCATATCTCCCAGTTTTTGGGAAATCAGACATTTATCATCGGCGAAGTCCAGATCCTCCAATTTCTTCGAGTGGGTCCATTTTATGCCTGATTCCTCGCTGCCCACTCGCCGTAGCATTATCCAGTCTACCGTAATTTAGAAAATCATTGGAGATGGTAGGAATCCAGCCAGCTCGTCTTACTCCCGTCTTCACTTCGAAGGATTCCGTGAGTTTCTCGTTGTGGATTATTTGGCATGCAGCATCGTCGTACAACTGTTGGATGAGATGTATAATTGTCGGTGGCACCCCATAGTAGCGAAGTAGTTGCCAAAGCACCTCTCGATCGACGCTGTCTGCTGAAGGCCTTTTCAAAGTCGATGAAGTTGAGATAGAGAGGTGACTGCCATTCCAAGCTTTCTTCAATGATGATCCGTAATGTGGTGATTTGATCAATACATGAATTGTTTCTCCTGAATCCAGCCTGTTCCGGTCGAAGTTTTTCACCCAGGGAATGTTTGGTTCTCTCCAGGATGATGCGGCTTAGTATTTTGCCTGGGATGGATAGGAGCGTAATTCCGCGCCAGTTCTTGCATTTACTTAGGTCTCCTTTCTTTGGTAGTTTAAATAAGTATCCTTTCTTCCAATCCTCAGGTACTTTACCTTCTTTCCACACCTTCTCCAGTAGTGGCGTCATCAAGTCCGCTGTTGTCTCTGGGTCCATTTTCAACGCTTCTGCTGGGATTCCATCTGGTCCTGCTGCTTTTCCAGCTTTTGGCATCTTGATTGCCTTCGGGACTTCTGATTTCGTCGGGGGTTGGTGTTCACTGGTAGCTCTGTCTCCGTTGTTGGTATTGTTGTGCGCGTTGTAGGTGGCGGTCGATTTAGGAGTCTTTTGAAGTGTTCAGCCCAGTGCTTCCTTTGCTCCACTTCTTTGGTGAGTGACTTTCCATTGTCATGCTTCACTGGCTTAATTTATGTCAAACTTTTGGCCGATAGGTACCTAGTTGTTTGCGAGGTCTCATCACATTAATGAATCAATAATGGACCACCTCAAAATTGCATCCAGGGAAACTCCATTGGTTTGTCAAGCCTTTCTACTCATTCTCATTCTACATCATTGCTCTAGTCACATCGATTTGCATTTAAGCCTCTCCGAAATGCCACAAACTCTTCATTCACTGCTACCAGTAGTATACACTAAACGCGAATAAAAACAGCAAAATTGGATCAGAAGATGCCAGTAAAGAGAAGGAATGGGGCGACAGGCACTACCCAAAGGCTTTTAAAGCACCGTATTGACACAGAGATAGATGAATTCCGAAATGCCAATCTCACACATGTGATCATCTGAATAGTTTTAATATTTTACATTTTTAAATTACCCAGGGTAATGACAATGCTGTCATCATACAAGTACAAAATAATTCCCACTGGGAAGATGTCACCAAGTCAGTCACATCATCTGGATACAGAGTGATCAATTCAGCGTGTTGGTCGAAAGTTGTTGGGAATTTCGATGATGCATGGAAGACGTTGTACGATTGTGATCCTGCTGCATTTGGAGGTAGTTTTGATGTTATTTATGAATAAATTGTAAATCCCCTTTAAAATTAATGACAGATGTCAGGCTTCCAGTAGACATTTGACACTTGCCAATTATCGACGTGAGAAACTCCCACTTTATTAATCCATGTGTATACAATTGAGTGGAATCAGACGATATTCTGTAGCGGTGAATGGAGCGTGGAATGGATGATAATTCAGACACGGCTGTAATAGGGGTTGATATTCTGCATGAGATGCAGTAGAATTCGTTAAACAAGACGATTTGAACTGTACTATGTATAAGTAAGATTGGAGTGGAGAATTGTGGAATAGACAAGCGGCAGAGTATTGACATCCCCCTCCACATGCTCACAGATAAACACACAGGACATTTTCACAATTATTTTGCTGAAGTGTCTGGAAGACAATTTCATGATGACACTGAAGCATATTCTACTCTGACAATGTTTGTGATACTGACGGATAGTTGTGTTTCTTCTCATTGTAAACAGGTACTGAGGAAGAAGCTCAGTTGGTTATTGGTGGCGAAGTCATCATCTGGGGAACATATGTGGATGACACGAATCTCTTTCTACGATCATGGTAAGCAATTAACGATGCATATATGTAATCAGTGTGCTGGACAGCGTGTTTTCAGGTCTCATGTGCATCAATCATTCAAGATTGACTGAACATTGACTTTGCAATTAATTTGCTGTTAGAACTAAACATGATTGATTCATAGAATGTCAAATTCTTGTAGATTGTTATGAAGAACTGTGATGTGTGCTTGACACCACTGCATTATATTACTACTATACTATACTTTGATGAAAATGACCTCAATGACTGTCGTGTGAATAATTTCAAAATAAGCAGACCATGTTTCAAATGCAGTTGGAGCGTATCTGGATGCACAGATCTATAGAAATATGACCTCTGGTTATATTAATCGTTCTCGTGAATGTCTCAATCTAATTTAATGATACCTGGCATATAATACTGGAATGATGAATTAAGTATGCCTGATGAAGTGTTATGCTACTGAATGCGACATCTGACAAGTTTCAGTTAAAGTTTTGGAAAGAGAAGATTAAGCTTTTGGCTAAGGACAGGTTAGGAATACGTTAGCACAATAAGGGTGACATCAGCGTTTGTTCGAGTTAGAAAAGAGTTAGTTCAAGTAGGGATATTTTCACCATATGGTTAGGTTAGGGAAAGATTAGGGTTGTTGTTATTAGAGTTAGAAGGCCAAGGTAATTACATACATGAAACATGCTCAAATTACTCTGTCGATACTCCAATCCTACATTGAAAGGTATTTTGTCGCATATCAGAGGGTGGTACGCTGCGTAATGGTTTCATGCCTTTTAATTCATCACTTTCATGAATATATTTGTTTTATACGCGAAATTCCCATTACCGTGTGGTTGGTGCTTTCAGTCTCCTTTGTCCATTGGCGCTTCCTGGTGTTCAGAGTTAAAATTTGGCCGATTCGATAATTGTTTCTGACATTTTAAGCACACACACCGCCAGCCCCGGGGAAATGAAACTATTTACCTGGAGGCTTTAGTCATTCAGTTATGTTTTCGCTATGTCTTTCTTATGTCATGACAAAGTGTATTCGTGGACTTCGTCTTTTAACTGGTTTTCAACCGAATGTCATGCCTTTCTCGAAGGAAATGAGGGATAAATATCATGAGGAATTGGTGATTGCTTCAGGTCAGAAGACAGTACACCACGAGATCTGCTATCATCAATTACCATTTTAACTGAGGGTGCCAGACGAAGGCGATGGGTTGCGCAATAAATTCTGCTGAGAATTTTGCACAGTGTATCAACACTCTTCTGAATAAAACTGTTAGTATTGTATTAATTAGGAAATTATTCTGGAACTTTCCCATCCATTTGATATTGTATTAATATTATACTTATATAATCAAACTACTTACATCGATCAAACAGTAGTATATAAAACCTCGAGATTATACTGAGCAATAACACACACAACTAACACCAGTATTTCAGATATACACCATCACTGGAAACTTGAATGGCACAATCTAATCCGTATTACGAAACTAGAAAGCGATCATGTTTCATGCTACTTGACAAAGAAATCAGTTTACTCGTGTGACTAGATCACCACGAAATTATCTGAAAACAAACTGGAACTCACTCATCCCACTGAAACGAGGGGCTCATTGATCTTTCTTTAAAGACACATTTACGGTTGTTCACTATGCACAGAATCTACTTCTCTACTTAGAACTCCATTCAACCACTTCATCCTTGACATGTATTACAAGCACATTTCATTTTACTTTCCTCTCGAATGGAATAACTTCGCTGACAACATGTCAAAGGCCGATAACTGCTGTAGCTGCTGAACGTCTTTGGTCAATTGATGCAGGCAATTTTCATGATTTTTCAGAGAGATTGAAGTGGCTCCATTGCCAAATGTTACTGTGAGTGAAAGCTGCTTATTTTCATTTGTAAAATTTAAAATTAAAAATGCACATGGTGGGTGAGAACAAACCGAATAACAGAAGTTGATGACATGAGTGTACTCATAACTGTAGCATAACTGCAGTATTCAGTAGTGAATATCTGTCCTACTGACTGACTAATGACACTAAGCCCACTCACAGTTAATTGGCGTTTATGACACCGTAAGCAGAAGTGATTTCTTTGACAGAGTTACAGTGTACTCCTTCAATATACATTTCGAATATTCCAGTCAACGTCACACACACACACAAACAGAGACAAACTCGTATTACACATTCATTTGTTAGCGATTTGTCAGTGGATAAAGTGTGGAAATCGAATTCAACATTGAACAATATTCGAAATTTGTAGATTAACACTCTACTTGCAGTTTACTCATGTTGAGGTGATATTTAATCACAGTTTCCCTGGGACTGGCAATTTTTCAGGACAAAAGTGTATACGATCTTGGTAAGATTAAATAGCAATCAAGAGGGCAAGCATATTTGCATGATGCTATGTGCTGCTGATTGATCGATACGAGTGATCGATCAGTTGGTCACTGCTCACATCGAACAGTTTAGCTTGTTGGCGAGGTCAAATTGATGCAAACACCCAATGGTCGTTTCACTCATTTTGTGCTGCTGGGTTCAGCAATGGTGCGTCGAGTTTAAATCAGTTGAGGAGGCACAGCTGGTTAGTGTGAGTGCCGTGCAACTGGTCATACCGATCAATCAGCTGTGTATGGATGTGTGCTTGCTTTATTGACTGCAATTCATGGTATGAACCAGATCACACATACTTTATGATCTGATAAATTTTGGTTTTTGAAGGAAGCTGTGGTGAAATATCATATCGAACTGGATAACTTTCACATAAAACATCAATTGCGATTTCCAGATGAATTTGAACCAGTGGATTACAAGTTCGTCTTATTAGATAGTTAGATTTCGAGTGGTCAGAACTGATTCGGATCTCTGAGTTGATTCACACTGGATACACCTCTGATAAACTCATCTCAAACCTATTGAAATGGCTATTCAATGTTTACGTCAATTTGATATGTCAAGTAAACACTACTGCTCGGTATGCATATCGTCCAGCTACTCACAGCTGACTATTTCTCAGTAGTATATATCCTCATGCATTTAACACGAACTGAAAGTAGACTGCTGACAGAAATGGAAGTAATTCGTGTGGTGTGTGAACAAAACTCGATTCTATGACTTATTGAATTATCAAATGAGATACAACAACTGAATAACAAATAATGCTTAACCACATGTACATTTTGCATCTATTTACTCATATTTTGTTGGTGTTTACATTTAAAATTATGCATTCTAATCGTATCATTCACTCTCGGGATTATATAAAATGCTTAAAACCTAAAAACTTTCATATTTGCAATAAACTCAAGAAAAAGCACCATGGTGGTTGGCAACGTGCTTTAAAATCTACACCCATACATCAAACTACTGTTCCGGTTATCGTTAGTACGAACTGTCGGTCACTGCCTAACAAAATTCTGGATTTTCGGTCCCTGTTGTTGTCCGAAACTTATCATAATACTGGTATTGTAACTCTACAAGAAACCTGGCTTCATGACTCATATGATGACAATATAGTATCTTTAAATGATTTTAATGTATTCCGACAAGACCGTGTTTGTTCCAAGAAAAAATGCGGCGGTGGAGTAGCTACATTTATTCACTCAAAATGGTCTATTTCTAACAATGTTTGTTTCAAATTCTCGAATGACTACATTGATTGCATCACTGTCAGATGTCGCCCGAGACACTTGTCAAAATACAAATTCATTTATATTTCTAATGTTTATGTCTCTCCTGGCTGTACCATATCGGATTTATCTATGTTCGCAGATGAATTCACCGCTTTTGCTGCAGCTTGTTTCGAGAACTCTTTATCAATAGTGACTGGCGATTTTAACTCTTGTGATCACTCCTTCCTTATATCACTTGGCCATGACAATATTGTTAACTTTGCTACCCGTCTCGAAAAAACACTAGATCTAGTATTCATCAATGATGTTGGTATATATGAAGCTCGCAAACGTGCTCCTGTATTGAACTCTGACCACTGCATCATACGTGTACTGCCTAAAATATATTCCAAATCACACAAACGTGTCTTCTCTCACCTCTACAGTAAATTTCAACGGAGATGCTACTCACAAGATAATCTAAGCAAACTCAGATGCATGTTGATAGATACTAACTGGGACCTATTTACAGAACAAACATTAAATGACACAATCACAAACACCACAGATTATCTTAAATTCTGTTTGGAAATATGTTGTCCTAAAGAAACATTATTCACTCGTTTTGACCGTTTCTCTTCTCCATATCTCAAAAAGCTCCGTAGAGATAAAGAACTGTTGTTCAAAACAAATGATAAGTCAGGTGTAAAAAAGCTAAATCCTCTGATAAAACTCGAAATACACAGACTAAATGTTTTATACAACCAAAGATTTTTGTCATGTAAAACCCCTTCTAGTTTATGGAAACTTTTTAAAGAAATAACTAGCGGTAAGCGGTGTAATTCTGTACAATCTCTTAATGTTAATAATCTTAATAAGTCTTTCATACGCTCCTCTGACGATATCCTTCCTAATGATACAAATCACATAGACAATAATTTTAATGGTTTTAATACCCTTGATGTGCTTAAATGTCTCCGTTCTCTTAAGCCTTCCCAAAGCCTTGGTCCTGATGGCGTACCTGCCATTGTCCTCAGGAACTGTGCTGATATTTTGTGTTACCCTCTTACTAATATTTTTAATGCTTCCTTTTCCAGTAATGTTCTACCTTCTGCATGGAAAAACATTAAAATTGTCCCTATACCAAAACAATCTTCTGGTACCGATAGTAAATTTAGGCCTATTGCAATTACTTCTCCTTTTTTAAAATTGATGGAAAAACTACTTTTACTTCGTCTTGAACCTTCATTGAAAGCTTTTAATGACCCTAAGCAATTTGCATATAAACATGGTAGAAGTACCTTGGATGCTGCGGTTGTCTTATATCATAATGTTGTTTCTTGTTTAGACAAAGGTGCCAAATATGTTCGTGGTGCTTTCCTAGACTACACATCTGCGTTTGACTCTGTACCTAGGGGCCTTTTATTAAATAAGCTCTCCTTGACGCACACAGCATCCTGGGCTAAGAGTTGGTTGCATTCTTATTTTTCTGATAGAATGCAGTATACTGCATATAATGGCAAATCTTCTTCTGCTTTGCTTACAAAAGCCGGTGTTCCTCAAGGTGCCGTCCTCTCTCCCTTTCTTTTTTCTTTCTTCCTACACGACCTGCCACATTTAAACGAAACCAATTTTGTCAAATATGCTGATGATCTGACTGTATCACTGCCTATCACTTCTGAGTCTGACTGCTCCAAACTTAATAGCTTTCTGTTGGACATCAGCATGTGGTCTAAGTCAAATGGTCTTATGTTAAATCCTTCCAAATGTCAGGCAGTTAACTTTACCTTCAACCATCGACGTGACATACATGAACTAGTTAGTTCCCATGATGCCTGTAGCATAGATGGTACAGAAATTGAAACCAAATCAAGCATTAAATACCTTGGATTAGTTCTTTCCTCGGACCTTTCATGGTCATCTCACATTTTATTGGTCTCTAAGAAAATGTTTCATCTTACCTTCTACATTAAAAAGTTAAGACAACAAGGTATCAGCCAACCTTTAGTTCTGCGATTTTTAAACTCCTGTATTTTACCCATTTTACTTTATTGTTCTCCATTAATCCTTCCTGGGCTTCTTAAAAAAGACTATGCCGTATTACGAAGGGTATTAAATGCTGTGAGTAGGGCTTGTGGTTTGCCACTGCGCGATCTCGCCAATACCATAGTCGAGAGACACGTAAATTCCTGTAAAAATTGGGCAAAGGCCGTACTGTCAGACCCTCTGCACCCTCTTTATTCACAATTATCCCCTTGTATCTCATCAGGTAGAACGAGAAGTCAATATAAGAAATTATATGCTCGTACCACTAGGTACAAAAATTCTACAATACCGTACTTAGCCCGTATTTTATGTGATGAAGACACTGTTAGACGTGAAACATATAAGTTACTATGTAATTAGCATAGTGAATCGACCCTTTCATTGTTCATCTTTCTGTAATTCTATGGTGTCACCCTTTCTATCGTTTAATTATAACTTTGCTATTTTTATTTTAGTTGTTATTATTATTATTACTATAATTTTATATTTTTCTCCTTATCCTATACTGTAATTGCTACATAGCTCCTATAAAAACGTTTTGTTATCATTATTATGTATTAATTATTCCGTTTATCTATTTTTTTTGTTTGTTGTTGTCGTTTTTGAGTAAATTAGATGCAATACTGTACTGAATGCTGAAAATTCCTTGCTGTATCATTAATACTGTTTTTGGAATAAAGCAAAAATTATTATTATTATCATTTCAAGCGTGTTTTCAAGACACATCTCCAAGAAACTTCACTCACTTGTGCAAGTTCACCATATACTGGTTAATGTCTTATCTGACTCAAAGTAATATAAACTAATTGTAACTGACAAGAGTATCTGATTGCAGAGTCGTCTGTGTTCACTTCATTGCACACAGAGACATTTTCCGAATACTAGACAGGTGATTCACTACGTATTGTGAATTCGAAGAAAGATTCACATGGAATGTTGATATTCACAGTAAGTTTACTGCTTCCAGCTCTGAATCTTTGAATGTTGAAATCTGCTTACTCAACTCACTAATACTACAGCAACATCTTCGTAGTTGTCCTATATAGATAGGCCGAATTCATCCAATTTACAGCTGTTGTTTATGTTTGACCACGAGGATCATCAATCCTGCTTCTTGCGGAGTTGAATATCTCTGAGGATATGAAATCAGTAAGTGTTTCATCTTAGAGTATGTTTCACTTCAATGACAGCTGCTTCTCGTAGCAGTGACTAGTTATTTAAATAGAGAGAGATACAAGGTGAGGTGAATACTGTTCAGATGAAGGGAAACAAATGCAGCCTGACAGCTCCAATGAGATCATGATGACCTTTAACCCTTGTGTCATTGATTGTCATCAAACTTCCATGAATACTTTTTGTCACTTACATTATTGTGTAAGACATTACAACCAGTTCATACTGCTCTTCTTAAACTTCTTTCTTCTTGCCCTTTGAAGATTGAACTGGAATGTGAAACCGTTCACGGGACCTGGATTCTGTCGAAAATGAGGCAGTCGCTTGGCACAAATGAGAAGACAAATCAGAACTAGTATGTATTCAGCTGTCAACACTTGACAAATCATTTGATAGCTAATGCTGGTGTAAACAAAAGTTATGTTATCTTACTTTTCTTTTAAATATGATTCTCTTGGCTGTTTGATCTTTTCTACTAATCGGTTCTGAAAGGATTTCAGAGATATTAGTGCATTGGTTCCAAGTGATCGAACCGTAGAACTTTTCCTTTTTTTAAAACATACCAATTCTGAATGACTGATAGGCGTATTATTCGAGTTAATACTTTAGAGGCTGAAGGAATTTGTAAGATCAATTCCACTTCAAATTCTTTAATCAAGTCAACCTGTCCCGGTTTAGCCTAGCGGATCATTCGTTCCCACACTCCCAGCCTCCAAATGCGAGTCAAACAGGTGGAGTGTGGGAGAGAATGATTAGGTCAGTGAGAGCTTTTCTTCAAGCATTATGCAATGAGCAGAATCTAAATGATGAAACTATATTGACGTTTATGGCGGAAGTAGAACGCATATTGAATGATCAGCCGCTTGTACCATCAACATCGGATAGTAGAGATAATCTAGCTCTCACGCCAAATCACCTACTACTGGTCTGTCGAAACACTACTATGGAGACTCCATCAGATAATGTCCAGGTATACAACACCCGATGAAGGCAGGATATCCATCTAACAGCTTCGTTTTGGCGGAGATGGAAGCGAGATTATCTACCCTTACTTCAAACTAGACAGAAATGGATCACAAAATCTAAAACTCCATCCCCGGGGGATGTGGTGATGATTGCGCCAGAATCTTCGACAAGAGACCGTTGGCCGCTAGGAGTTATTTCGGGATGCGAGCCTTCCGCGGATGCACTTGTCAGAACTGTTACAATAAAAACGAGAAACGGAGAGGTGAAGCGCGATATACGTAGGATATGCCTACTAGAGGGAAGTCATTTGTAAGAGAGCCAGGCACGAGGGTTATTCTGTGTAGCATGATTCATAAAATCCTAGTCGGATTTTGGGGGCCGGTGTAAGATCAATTCAATTCCCATCCTTGAATCAAATCAACCTGTTCCGGATCAGCCTAGCGTTGTGTGCAACCCAATTATCCATGCCTAACGTGTCTATCCCCCCTTGTTTAATGAACTGTGTGTGTTTTTTACATCGATCCGTTTAGTCAGATCGTTGATCTCATGACCCAATCAGAGTATTTTTTGAACTGTTATTTTTGCTGACTCATGTCTTACTTTGTACTATTTTGTCGAGTTTACCTTATTTATTGATCTTCATCTGTATCAGGCTACCTGGTTAAATAGTCAATTATATTCTATCTTTGTGCCTATCCTCTGTCTATCTCTTAACCGCTCTCTGTTCTATGCCCTGCCTCACTTGGATTCATTCATCTACTGACTGCTTACCTGAACCGTCGTGTCTGATTCCGGCCAGTTCGCAATTTTGGCTTTAACGTTATTCCGCTCTGATGGTGGTACCTTGCTTTCTGTTAAGCGTTGTGCTTTGTACCCTTGAAGCCGTTAAGTACTGTAAGCGCAATATCGCTTGAAATTAAGTCACGCGTAGAAACAGTGACCGGCTTCTTGTTTGTTCTGGACCGGGATAGCCTTTATCAACGCGTGACTTAATTTCAAGTGATACTGCACTCACAGTATTGAAGTTCACGGATAGTAAGAAGTATACTAACACAAGACCTAATACCCACAACTTCTATAGTTTTCGTTTCGCGTAGACCAAAGCCAAACCAGAACGACACAAGTGATCGTCCATATTACGAATTATGTTTCGAGACCATATCGGAGTGAGAGATGATTGCTTAGCTAGCTAGGGATCGTGCACGAACGAATGAACGTAACACAACGGTGTGTCAAATGGCGTGGATGCTTGATTGTAAGCCTCCAGATGAATAAATCAACTGAAACAGTGAGGGTCAGCACCCAATATTCATTGATGAGTGCTGTGGTCAATAATTTTGATGAATCACCTACCGCTACAATCTGAAGCTTATAATTTGTTACTCATCACTGTAATCCCCCAATACCACTATGCCTTAGATAAATCCTGCTGTCAATAGTTTGTGCTTAAATTTGATGTATGGTTAATGCAGTCGAAAAGTTAATCAATCATTTTCGTTCTAAATTTCTCAGAAGAAATCTTGAATTACTCCAAATAGTCTCTTATTGGTTAAGCATAATGGACACTTGTAGGTTATTAACTTGAAAAAAGTGTCTACATCCTAGGATGAGATTTTTACATTCTTCAACAACTTGCAAATCGGTGACAGAAATGAGCATACAGTGGAGTGTTAGGCTTTCTAATCATAGCCAAAATACATCCACGTGTCAGTAATGAAACATATCCATTATGATATCCCTCTTGATTCAGACGTCACTTTAGAAAATGTATTTTTGCATTATCCATAAATAAATACTGCGGAAACATAATCAATTCATCTATTAGGACGTGTCTGTGTATTCTTACAATTCGATTGTACCTTGTACTATAGGCTGAATTTTCCTAGAATGTTACATTTATATTTAGATTACTGGTTGTGTTTCCGTCTCCCCAATTATAACCTTCCTAGTAGGAGAATTTTCTCAAACCTGGGACCTGTGGTTAAACACGTGGGCATTTTTCTGCTTATAAACGGCAAAGTGGGAAAAATTGAGATTTTTCTGTCCTAAAATGGGCAAAGTGGGAAAAGTAGATGAATTTCGGCTTTCCATACATGGGATAAATGAGTAAAATCGTGGGTAGTGTGCGTAAAATGGGAAAAACGTGCGACGTCAAATTTTTTCGAGCCCATGGTCAGTATGGGCAAAATGGGTAAATTATGCTGCATTTAACCCACGTTTTGCCCACGTCATAGCCCATTAAAATTGACCGTTTTGCCCACTCTGACAATGTGCATTCTCCGACTCTGCTGGAATTCTATAGGCTATTGACCGATTTAATTTCTCAATGTAGTTAATGTCTCTCAAGGTAGTTTAAGGCATACATACACAAGCAAGCAATGTAAACCCGTTTTATTGTTGATACGAGAAACCGAAAACTCTCTACATCGACGGTCTCTCTTCTCTCCTTGTCATTTTGAGTCCCCGTTTCAGTGGTATCGTATTGTCTTGATGCACAGAAATTTAGACTCTTACTGTGGAAGTTGAGTGCTTCTAAGTTGAATAAATACTGAAACCTCATTCATACCCAGAGCCCCAGCGACGGAACATTCACTGGGACTGTCCGTTCAGTTGGCTGGTGACCACTGAATGGAACTCTTACTGAACGAAAATGATGACATCCACTCTCAACTTGGTACTGTAAATTAGCAATGTGAGCGATTCAAATTAAATTTGATAATAGGAGACCAATTCAATGTTCTTATCTTCATTTGTGGCTTGCAGTCTTCCAAGTTCCCAGACGTAGGAACACGATTGTTGAACTAACTTGAGCAGGACTCGTAAATGACGGTGCAAGACATCGGTGAAGAATATCAGCGACTTACCAACCTTCACAAAGATACTATATTGATCCAGTTTAGCGGCCACAATGTGGGCGAAGTTGTTGAGCTGCATCCAGAACCAACGACCAATAACTCACCGCATTATCCGCATCTGATACCGCCTTCAACACACCGGCATCATGGAGCTTGGCATTATGTAAGGTCATATCCATACAAATATTCTGGACCGACGTGAAGAACCGAGAAGACCTGGATTTCGCAGATGATTTATGTTTGATGCAACACAAAATCGAAGACTTACAAGCCGAGACCGACAAACTGATCGAAGAGGCTGGCAGCAAAGACAGGACTCCAGGTGAACATAGACAAGACGGAGGTTATGAAAATAACCAACCAACAACAGCAGCAGCAACATCCAGCTCCAATCACCATCAACGGGAGGGATTTGGAAGAGGTTACTTCATTCACTTATCTAGGGAGCATTGTCTCAACTACAGGAGAAACCGACGGGCAAGGATGTCAAATCGAGAATCGGGAAGGCGAGAAACACATTCATCAACCTGAAACCAATCTGGAAATCTTCGTCAGTCAGCATCAACAACAAAATTCGGATTTTCAATACAAACGTGAAGTCAATTTTGCTTTACGGATCAGAAACTTGGCGGGTCACCAAGAATATTTTCAACAGGTTGCAGACCTTTGTCAACAACTGTCTTCGCTCCATACTGAAGATTAGATGGCCGGAAAGAATCACCAACAAGGAACTATGGGAACAAACAAATCAAGAACCAATCGCTCAACAAATATGCAGGAAAAAGTGGAGATGGATTGGACACTCTTTGAGGAGGTTGCTGGATGACATCGGGCGTCAGGCCAACGCTCGAGTGGAACCCGAAAGGGAAGCGGCGAATGGGACATCGGTGCAAGTGTGACATGGAGGAGATCGTGTGAAGAGGAGTTGAAACAGTATGGACTAACATGGATGCAAGTGAAAAGTACAGCAGAAGACAGAAGCAAGTGGAGGCGTGCAGTTGAGGCCCTATGTTCCACTAGGAACTCCAGGGAACAGTAATTTAATAAATAAGTAAGAAACTTGTGGCGTCTGGTATTTTGAGGTCGTCATATAGCGCCATCGTAAACGATTTTTGTGCCTAATTCACGTGTCATTTCCTACTTCCACTTCTCAAACTTCTGTTCCTCATGTAACCACATTCCGACAGTCAATCCACTTTGCTATTCACGAGCGATAATCTTGACCGTAAACAATATTACTTTTCTGGAAATAACCCGTGACACTATTTTGCCGATTTGATAGTGATGCCATCACTGTGTACTGGTGGGTGCTCAACATCAATCCCATTAGAAGCTCTGCCGAACTTTTCTTCTTTTCTGACGTCGGCATCGTGTGGTATCCAAAGAGGTAGTGTTATGTAGTTTTTGGTGTAGTTCTTCCCTCTGCTTCTACTGTAGCTCTTTTGAAGGTACCCATTAAACTCCTCTACTTGTCCATAAGCCTCGGTGATAAGAGGGCGTTCGCACTCATGGTACATCGTTTCTTCAGTGAAAATCTTTAAATATTTGTGGAGTGAACTGATTACCTCCATCGGAGATAATGGTCTCCTGAATGCCGTGGTATGCAGAGCATTTAGATAATGCTTTTGTGACACGACTACCCGAAGGCAGAGGTAACTGGCGTCATCTCTAGGCACTTTGATTAAGCATCTACTAGAATCAAATAATAAACACCATTAACCTGCCCAGCGAAGTTCAAGTGTGGTCGTGACCATGGTTGTGATGGCAGCCATGCCTTCTGTTGCTCTCGTGGTGGGCTTTTAGCAGGGGCTTGACGTAAGTGGCACCAACTCATGGATTCTGTCATATCAGTAAACATAACTTCTGGTGACAGATTTCAAGTGCGCGATTCCTGGATGCCCATTATGAAGCTGTTTCAGCATTGTTTTTCGCAGTGTCGGGTATTACCACACGTTACCCAAACATTAGGCGGTTAAAAATGATACTGGGACTGTGACCTCGGGGAAATACTTATTTGAAGTCATGTTTTGGGGCAGATACTGGCCAGAAACTTCCAACGATGCTCATAGCTTGTTGAAGAGTCTCATCTCTTCTGTCATCGGCTGCCGCCTAATGGTGCACGCCAAGCTGTAAACAAAAAATAAATAAATAAATAAAACAAATTCTGGGCCTAACTTTCTGCCTTTGAGGAAGCAACAACCGTTTCATCGTTCGAGGGAGGATAGGCGCTAATTGGTCGTAAGAGAGAATCTGCGTGGCCGAAACCTTGTGTGCGGCTACATTTTATATTGAAATCGTACCCCAGTTATGCCAGTGCCAACCGGCCTATTCTGTTTGCTGAATGAACTGTTATAACTTTCTTCGAACCAATTACAGAAAGGTGAGTCTTGTGGCCTGTCAGCAAAGTGAATATCCTGCAAAATGGTGGCGGCACTCTTAATACCAAAAGATAGCATGTTGTATTCAGATAGTCCTCGATGGCTGTTCACGGTTAACCACTCATGGCACCCCTCTAAAAATTCGACCTGCAAGAATTCGTCAAGCAAATCAGTTAAGGTTAAAACGATCCCAACATTTAGAGTGCTATATAGGTCGTCTGGAGTAGGTAATTCTAGGACTGCATTTAGGCTTGTTGAGAAATGGGAAAAGTACGAATGGAAGCATTTGCTTTCTTAATGACAATAATAGGGGCCACTCATTATGAGTGGTTCCCTGGAGCCATGACTCCGGCTTCTTCTAATCTTTTCAGATCAGCTTCCACCAGCTGTTGTGAATCGTAAGGGACGGACCGTTTGGGCGAAAACTCGATGTGGCGTTGGGTCGTAAACCTAAGAGTGCTTTCATGGTTTTACAAAGTCCCACTTCCTGCTGTAGTTAAGACTTGGGTTCATGAGGTAATCTTGAAGAATCCTTCAATTCAGCTCTGTTGCGTATGCATCGGAGGTAGATTTCTGAGAGCTGCAGGCTTTCAAAGTAGTCCGGACCAAACAAATACAGGTTTGAATTACTTACAAAAACTGTATCGATAAAACAGATTTCACGGAATCCGACGCTGCACTTTAACTGCGCGGTCAAAGGAAGTTATCCACCACATGCGCTAACTGCTTCCTGATCTGTCTACTGCACAGTGGGGCATCCCAGTGTTTGCTGTCACACCAAGAGCCGTATCTTTTTGCAGACGTGCCGGATCTCATTTGATTACCAGGTTAATGAATTAACGTGGAGCAGGCGTGTTGATGTGGTGAGCAGCCGTGATACTCATAGCTTTCGGCACTGGTTGTCCACAGGATGGGCTTCTGGACTTTGATGGTTGAGTTTGCAAACAATATCCATCTTTGTGTCCAATGGTGCGGCATCGTCAACAATAATTTCGTTTGTATGGATATTATTGTTATTATTGTTCCCTTGGGTTCCTAGTGGAACATAGGGCCTCAACTGCACGCCTCCACTTGCTTCTGTCTTCTGCTGTACTTTTCACTTGCATCCATGTTAGTCCATACTGTTTCAACTCCTCTTCACACGATCTCCTCCATGTCACACTTGCACCGATGTCCCATTCGCCGCTTCCCTTTCGGGTTCCACTCGAGCGTTGGCCTGACGCCCGATGTCATCCAGCAACCTCCTCAAAGAGTGTCCAATCCATCTCCACTTTTTCCTGCATATTTGTTGAGCGATTGGTTCTTGATTTGTTTGTTCCCATAGTTCCTTGTTGGTGATTCTTTCCGGCCATCTAATCTTCAGTATGGAGCGAAGACAGTTGTTGACAAAGGTCTGCAACCTGTTGAAAATATTCTTGGTGACCCGCCAAGTTTCTGATCCGTAAAGCAAAATTGACTTCACGTTTGTATTGAAAATCCGAATTTTGTTGTTGATGCTGACTGACGAAGATTTCCAGATTGGTTTCAGGTTGATGAATGTGTTTCTCGCCTTCCCGATTCTCGATTTGACATCCTTGCCCGTCGGTTTCTCCTGTAGTTGAGACAATGCTCCCTAGATAAGTGAATGAAGTAACCTCTTCCAAATCCCTCCCGTTGATGGTGATTGGAGCTGGATGTTGCTGCTGCTGTTGTTGGTTGGTTATTTTCATAACCTCCGTCTTGTCTATGTTCACCTGGAGTCCTGTCTTTGCTGCCAGCCTCTTCGATCAGTTTGTCGGTCTCGGCTTGTAAGTCTTCGATTTTGTGTTGCATCAAACATAAATCATCTGCGAAATCCAGGTCTTCTCGGTTCTTCACGTCGATCGAGGATATCCCTGCCTTCTCGTTTCCCACTGTCTGACGCATAATCCAGTCCACCACAATTAGGAATATCTTTGGTGATAATAAGCCCCCTTATCTGACTCCTGCATTTACTCCAAACCCCTCGCTGAGTTTTCTGTTGTGGTTCACTTGCATGTGCCGTTGTCATACAGCCGTTGAATAAGGTTGATGAATATTGGGGTATGCCGTAGTACTGGAGTAGTTTCCAAATTACTTCGCGGGCAATGCTGTCGAAGGCCTACTCAAAGTCTATGAAGTTGAGGTAGAGGTTTGATTGCCATTCCATGCTTTGTTCGATGATGATGCGTAGATTTGCAATTTGGTCAGAACATGATTTGCCTTTCCTGAATCAAGCTTGTTCTGGTCGAAATTCTGTATTCAGTGCGTCATTTATTCTCTCCAGGATGATGCGACTCAGGATTTTAGTTGGCGTCGACAGGAGCATGATTCCTCGCTAGTTCTTGCAGAGTACTAAGTCGTCCTTCTTTGGAAGTTTTACAAAGTAACCCATGCTCTAGTCAGTAGGCACCTTTCCCTTCTTCCAGACCTTTTGCAATAATTGAGTCAGCATACCTGCTGTCGTCTCTGGGTCCGCTTTCAGTGCTTCAGGGGGTATTCCATCTGGTCCAGCTGCTTTTCCAGCTTTCAGAAGCTTGATTGCATTCAAGACTTCAGCTTTCGTTGCAGGATTGGTGTCAACTTGCAGTTGTGTACGTGCTGTTGTTGGCATTTCTGGACTGGTTGCAGGTGGTGGTCAGTTCAAGAGTCCTTTGAAGTGATCCACCCACTGTTTGATCTGTCTTTCTTCCTTGGTCATCAGGTTCCCTCGACTGTCTTTTATGGGTTTCACTTGTGTTGATCTCTTCCCGGATAGGGACTTGGTTATCTGATATAGTGTCCTCAGGTCCCTTTTGCCTGGTGCCTTCTCAGCTTCAGTAGCCAGGTTGTCGTAGAATTGTCTTTTGTCCTTCCTAGCAATCTTCTTCACTTCTTTGTCAGGTGCTGTGTAAGTTGAACACAGCGTCTGCTTCTCTTGTCTCTCTTTGCATTGAATCATTTTCTCTTTCACCATTCTCCTCTCCTCTATTAGCCTCCAAGTGTCCGTTGAGAGCTATTCCTTGTCTTGTCTCTTCTTTCTTCCTAAAACCGTTGAACACGTTTCGTTGAAAATCACCTTCAGAGAGTTCCAGTGCGCTTCAACGCATGAATCTTCAGAGATGTCACGTAGTGTATCCTGCTTTTTTCTGACAGTTGCAGTGAAAGTGTCCTTTGTGGTTGTGTCCTTCAGCTTTAGAGTGTTGAACTTGCATTGTGGCGTATCCCCAGCTGTCCTCGAGGCTTTTAGCTTCACCTTGAAAGTCCTTTTTACTAGATAGTGGTCTGAACCCACATCTCTTCCTCTCCTCAACCTTGTGTCCAGTAGGCTCCATCTCCCCTTCCTTGAGATCGAAATGAAGTCTATCTGGATTTTGGTCTGTCCATCTGGTGAAATCCATGTCGCCTTGTGTATATCCTTGTGTTTGAACACACTGCCACCAATCACCAAATCATTGGAGGCGCAGAAGTCTGAGAAGAGTTCACCATTGTCTTTGATTTCACCGAGGGTCTCACGACCCATGGTGAGTTCTCTTCCTGTATTGTCTCCCACCAGTTTCGCATTCATATCACCCATGAGGATTCTGATATCGCCATTTGGCATGTTGTCCATTTCTGCTTGTAGTTGTCTGCAGAAATCCTCCTTTTTCTCTTGTTCTGAGACGTTTGTAGATGCATAGCATTGAATGATTGTAACTTCCTTTCCTTTTGAGTTGAACCTAGCTGTCACTATCCTGGAGGAGAATGGCTCCCACTGCATGAGAGCTTTGGCTGCTGTTGGTGACATCATGATGGCCACACCCTCGGTGTGTTCGTGGTTGTCTTTTGGGTGACTGAAATAGATTACTGTCTCTCCAGTTGATAGTTGGCACCTTCCACATCCGTTCCATCTGCTCTCGCAGATTCCCAACACTTCTATTTTATATCTTCTCATTTCTGCGGCTACCTGAGCAGCCTTTCCAGTTTCGTACATTGTACGAATATTCCACGTCCCCATCCTTATTTGTGCTTTCATTGAAAGGAAGCACATCGGCTGACTGGCTTCCCGAAGGCTTTCACCAGCCTGCGTCATTTCATTTTCCCGATTCCAGCGAAAAATAAGGTTATTGTTTATATTTTTAGTATTTTTAATATATTTGTGCGTTGAAGTTGCTGTAGCAATTTGGTTAAGTTTGGGGTTGGAGTTGCTAGCATCACGCCCCAACCTCCCCTCTATATCCGGGCTTGGAACCGGCTAGAAAACAAGCTAGCTAATAATCTAGGCGAGGTTCAATTCATCCGTAAAGTACAGATTTTCAACAATCGTCTTGTCCGTTCAATGTATTCCTGTCTTCTTGCTATCCACGCACGGTTCTCTGCATCGTCCAGTTCACCACAATTATGAAGAGCATCTGTAGTAGAAGGCAGCCTTGTCTAACTCCTACATTTATTTCAAAGGCTTCGCTGACTTTTCAGTTGTGGATTACTTGATACGTAGCACTGGAATTTATGTTGAATGAGGCTGTTAGGCGTTTAGGGGAACCCTCAATGTCCAAACAGTTTACAAATCGCTTCACAGTGAATACCTTTGGAAAACTTTTCAAAATCCGTAGAGTCTAGATGGAGATTTCACTGCCATTATATGCTCTGTTCGATGATGAGTTGCAAATTGACCAGTATCTGATTTGTTTTCCTGAACCTAACTTGTTCCGGGTGGAATTTTACATCTAGATCACCACTTTATTCTCTCCAGGATGACGCAGCTTAGTATTTTGCTTGGCATGGAGAAGGGCATGATTCCGTGCCAGTTGTTAAGAAGGTCCAAGTAACCCTTCTTTAGTAGTTTAACAAAGTGGCCTTTCTTCTAATCAGTTAGTACTTTTCTCTCCTTCCAAATTCTCGACAATTTTGTTGTGTGGATATACTCTGAGATCTCTTGGGCGGTTTTCAGTGCTTCAGGAGGAATCTCACCTCCTCCTGCTGGCTTTCCGGCTGGCTTTCGGTTACTTCGTAACATTCATAACTTCAGCTCTTGTTTGACGGCTGATGGTCACTGGCATTACTGTGACTGCTGGATATATCTCTGGAAAAGTTGTAAGTAGCGGTCAGTTTAGGAGTTCTGTAGAGTGATCAGGCCATCACTTTCTGCAGTTTTATTACCTGATAATTCAGTCCACTCCGCTGTCTTTCATTGGTTTTGTCTGTGCTGACCTCTTAAACTCTAAGGACCTGGTTCACTGGTATACTGTTCTGGGGTCTCTGTTACCTGCCACCTGATCTACTTTAGTTGACAGTGTGTTGCAGGACTGTCGTTTGTCTTATTTAACGCTATTCTTCACCTTTTTATTCGATGCGTTGTAGACCGAACTCTGCTTCTTCTTCTTCTCCCGTTGTCTATATTTGCATTAGTTTAACTACTGTTTCCCTATTCCTCTGTCCTCTAATAGCGTCCAAGTGTTTGTAGAAAGTCATTCGTTTTCTTCCCAGTTCATCCTTCCTGGGAAATCTGTGCAGATAGATGTATCTCATCACCAATTCCAGACAGTTCCAGGGTTCTTTGATACAGGTTTCCTCATTGATGCTGAATTGTATCTCCTACTTTTCCTCGATGGTTGAAGCTGGTTTATCTTTTAGGTGGAACAAATAGTTCCTTGTGTATATCTTTGTGCTAATGCACGCCGCCTTCAGTCACTAAGTCATTGAGGTTTATAGAAGTCTGAAAAGGGTTCTCCGTTGTCAGTGATTTCATTGAGAGCCTCTCGACTTATAATGAATTCTCCTCCAATTTTGCCTTCGTATCGCAAATTAGGATTCTGATGTCACCATTCCGGATGTTATCCACCCCTTTTTGTGTTTGGCTCTAGAAATCTTCCTTCTTCTCTTGTTTCGCGTTTTTGTGGCATTGTGCGTAGCATTGGACAATTGTGACCTATCTTCCTTCCTCCTGAGTTGAATCTTGCTGTCATGATCCTGCAGGATGAAATTGGTTCACACTGCATGAAGGCTTTGGCTGCCACCAGTGACATCATGATAGCCATTCGCTGCGTCAGTGTGTTCCTGGTGGTCGTCTCGGTGACCAGACCGCAGTAGATTACTGATTATCCAGTCGATAATTTGGACAGTCCACATCCATTTCACCACCAGCCCTCACAGATTCCTTGCACTTCCGTGCAATATTTTCTCATTTATGCGTCAACCTAAGTAGCCTTCTGAACTTCGAAAATCGTGTGTAATCTCCACGTCCCCAAACCTGTTGTCTTTTTCATCTGAATTAGACACCCTGGTTAACTGGCTTTCCGAAGACTCTCACTAGTTCACGTCAGTTCTTCTCTCCAATTTCAGGAAATAAGAATTTTATCTTACATATTTTGTTCCTGTGCTTTGACGATTGTTTAGATATTTGGTTGATATTTTTGTAACAGGTTATCTAGTTCCACACCCAACATTCCTTCTTCTCCGCAGCTAGTACACTAGTAAACTCAGTGCGTACACTTTGTCGATCAGACATTGATGTGCAATTCGAAGATTTGTATGTGCAAAATTCCGTCTTCCGACGTTGAACTATCGAAGTGTAGCTGTACGCTAGTTGACAGACACGTACAGCACAAATAGTAGCGGATATTCGGTTACAAGTGTGTTATGGAAACAGCACAGAGAAGCTTTCAGAAAACTTTAGGAAGAAATGCGAATACGCCTACATCTATCCGAAATCACTCTTGTGTTTTGTATCGCCTAGCTGTAGCCTTTAACCGCGAGTGACTTTATTGTATATCCCTGCCACTTGTGGCAACATAGTTCATCTCTTTGGTGAATCTTCGCATATGAAATTTTCTTCTGACTTACACATTATCGTGGTATTATATTCTTGAACTGCTTTACATTCACTACACCCTCATCACAAAATGTCGCCTGATACTGATATCTCCTCAGTGCAATAGATTAAAGGATGAAGTAGGTTCAAAGGTAAACACATACTTTTGGATTTTCATGAAGTCATGCTGGTATATTTTGACCTATTTACTGATACGCCCTAATAACCACTGGATAGAGGAGGTGGCGCCACTTCAAAACACAGATTTGCCATATAACCGCCCACTTTATTCTCTGTGCCTTCTTAAAAACAGTCATTTTGTCATGTCATTTTTTAATATGTTCGCGATCTTTTGAAGTTCTATTTTTCATTAATTCAAACATATTCACACTACATGATACAATATAACAAAAAAGATGCTTATTGAACTTCAATCATTTCGCTGTAAAGTTCTGATGTGATTTTAATAAGGTAACTTCTATGCCCAACAATTTACTCAACCTTTGGACTTGAAATCACTTCAAAAAACTTCAAACACATTTTCAAAAATGATTCATTCAATTATTCAATGTTCTATTGAAACATTGAACCCTTCAGAGTATTTTTAAACTGACTAGAATGATATTAAGAACTATCAGCTCATTCGATCACTGTATAATTTCACATTTGTGTGTTTGAATAAACTCATCGAATAATGAAGGCTTATAAGATTCTTATGTGTTTCTCACTGTTATTCCACTCAAGGACCTTGTTATTGGCTACAATACCGAAAGTGGAACAATACTTCAATAAAAATGATTTATGTAAAATTAGTAACACATTGAACATTGAGCATAATTACTCAGCATGTCATATTCTTGAAGAAGCCATAAAACGTTTCATGTTACGATTAAATATGCTGCATCCTGTGCTGCTATTCCCCCAGTTCGAAATCTGTACAATATCAAAGATGGCGATTGTAATCTCAGAAGGATGTGATGAAAGGGAGAGTAAATTATGGCCATATTATTCAATGAATGAGTCATGTAAGTTGAATTGACGACCAGTGGTGTTTTCGAGTAGTGCTCTACAACATTGTGATTCCTTTAGATATATTGGATATATCTCAGAATTCTTTGTATATTGAATCACATGAGATATGGGGAACACTGCACGCTCTTGAGACTATCCTTCAATCATTGTATAAAGCTACACATAATCAAGTAATGTGTTTTATGAAAAATTCACTTGAAAATTCCACCAGAATGTGATGTTTATTTGTCATATTGAAGATTCACCACGATTCCCACATCGAGGAATGATGATTGATACAGCTAGGCATTATTTGACAATTGAGACAATACAAAATGTGATTGTAAGTTATGTGTTTGATTTCGCGCCAATGTTTTATACACAAATATAAACAAAGGATGCTTTGTCGATGGTGAAAATGAATGTGCTACATTGGCATATGACAGATGATGAAGCCTTTCCGTATGATTCCTCAGTGTATCCTGAATTGTCTTCAGCGGTAGAAATCTATTTTTGAAATGTAAAGTAATTCGTTTTTCAGGGAGCATATCATCCACACTTGTATGTGTATGAAAAAGATGAAATCGAGTCGATAATAGAATATGCTCGAATACGAGGAGTTCGAATTATGGTTGAATTTGATACTCCAGGTGAGTAAAGAGCAGTATTCTTGTTACTATTATTATTCCCTTAGGTCCTGAGTGTAACGTAGGAATTCAAAAGTGCATCTTCATTTTAACCTGTTCTCGGAATTTGCTTATAGCTGGCACCACGATTGCCCACAAGGTATTATGTCCTCTTATATTACGTCTTCTTTGTCACCCTGTGACGCCTAAATCATCGTTTCGCATTAGAGTTCCACCCTGGGTATCAGGATTTGATGTCACTCAACACTCTGTCCTTCATATATATATCTCCATTTACCTCTCAGTGATTGTTTGGTTATGCGTTCTTCGACGGTTCGTTGGGCTACTAGAGTTCCTAGTTGCTTATTGTTTCCTGCCGACCACCTGATTGCCAGTCGATAATCGTCTGCATTAGCCTGTTTGGCACGTGAGTCAAGTCATGCAGAAGAACTAATCAATTTGATATTAGTGTTGAAAATCTGAATCGTGTTCTTTATGTTGAGTGCAACCAATGTCACCGATGCTTAAAGAGTGATGATGGTTCGTGTTACTGTTCCAAACTTGGTTATCTTTCACATCCTCACGTTGGCTGTCTGTAGATGAAACGACGCTGCCTAGATAAGTGAAGGATGTAACCTGTGTCAGGTCTCTACCGGTAATGTTAATTGGTGCTGGTCGTTGTTGCTAATGCTGTTGGTTGGTTGGTTATCGTCAGCACTGCCGTCTTCCCTATGTTCACCTGGAGTCCTGTCTTCGCTGTCTGCCAGCTTCTCCAGCCAGTTTTTTGGATTTCGCCTGCAAGTCTTCGAGTTTGTGTGACACTAAACACGAATCATCCACGCACGAAGTTCAGACCTCCTAGAGTCTTCTTAACGCGCCAACTTATTCCCGTCTTTTCACTCCTAAGTAGATTCTGACGCATAATCCAGTTCACCAAAATTAAGAATACCATCCATGGTGATAATAGGCAAGCAGCCTTGTTTTACTCCTGTATTCACTTCGAATGCCTTTCTGCATTTTCTGTTGTAGACCACCTGACACGTACCACTGTCATGTAGCCAGACGTTGAATGAGGTTGATGAAGACTTGGGTACTGCACGCAGTAGTGTTGAAGTAGTTCCCAAATTAATTCTCGGTAACGTTATCTGTTGGAGGCCTTTTCGAAGTTGACGAAGTTGAGGTAGAGGGAGGTTTGACTGCCGTTCTATGCTTTGTTCTGTGATGATGATGCGTAGAGTTGCAATTTGATCAGCGTATGATTTGCCTTTCGTGAGCCTAACTTGTTCTGGCCGGCAGAGTTCTGCATCCAGTGAAATTCCTATGTGGAAGTTATTGCATTCTGTAAAAACCAAGACATATCAACCACACTGGCATCAATCAATATTTGACCATTACAAATGACTTTTCGTAAGATGTTACCTAATGCATTTCTTCCAGTCTTATGAGCACACTATATAATGACTGCCTCTATTTCTATTTTCTAGGTCATACTCTCTCCTGGGGTGCAAGTCATCCTGAACTACTATCGGGTACATCACATGATGGACCAATAAGACCAGTCGGTGAGGATGTATGGACGTTTCTATCAAGTTTATTCCAAGAAATTCTGAGTGTATTCCCCGATAGCTTTTTACACTTAGGCGGCAATAAGTATGATAGGCATTCATGGTAAGTTTGGCGATTTTTGTTGAAATTATAATTCAGTTTATTAAAGAGAGAATCAAACACCCTACCCTGGATGAAAAACTTCGACAGAATGGAATCACGCAAAAAAAGACTTGGAGGATCTGGACTTCGCCGATGATATACGTCTGATTTCCCACAAACTGGAAGATATGCAGGCGAAAAGCAGCAAGTTGGCGATAGAAGAAGCATCCAGAGAAGATAGCACTTCAGGTGAAAATAGAAAGAACAGAGATGATGAAGATTCCTGGCCAAAAGCGGTGGCAACAGCAACAAAAACAGACAACAATCAGCCAGCATAAATGGGAGAAATTTGAAAGAAACAACCCCCCTTACCCACCCACCTACCTGGGTGATTACTCTGAAACTCATGTGGAAATCTGTTACAATAAGCATAAGGAACAAGGCCTGGATCTTTAACACTAGTGCAATTTAGTGATTGCTTCTATGTGGTTCAGAGATTTGTGGCGTTATGGAAAGCATTCCCAACAGGCCGACACAGAATCCCACCAACAGCTGAATTTGATTCATAATGAAGATCAGATTGCTGGCCTAAAAGGATGAGCGATAACGACCTCTGCCAATGAACGAATCAATCAAGAACCCATTGCCCAAGAAACATTCTGAAGTAAATGAAGATGGACTGGACACACACGAAAGAAACGGTTGAGTGACAGTGCACCCTAGGAAGACCATCGAGTGGAACACAAATGGAAAACGATGAGTTGGTTGTTGGAGAGAAATCGTATTAGGAGGGGAGGAAAGATAACGCGTAGTCGTGGAGCAAAATAAAGAGAACTGCAGAGAACAGGATGAAATGAAGGTGCGTTGCTGAAGACCTATTTTCCATTTGGAACTTATTAGAATCTTAATAATAATAATAGGCAAGGCTGTGTGGTACTTTGTTGGATCGCTATATGCTACACAGCACCCACCTTACCTAATTCCACACTTATTCAATACACTGGCCAACCTGCAAATAATTTTAACAAACTAAGAATGAAAAGGAATCAGCCATCCAGAAGCTCACGGTGATGTGGAAGATATTTAATAAATTTTGAGGTTATCTGAATAAATTGTTCTAGGATTTATTTGGCTAGTATGACTGAAGTGAAGAGGATATGTGTCTTACCAGAACATTGGAGGGGCATCTGATCCTGGTCGACTGCCTACCCGTTAAAACAAAACTCAAAACACCTATGAGTTCAGTATGTCAACCAGATATTTGTTTAGCTAATGTCATGTTGATTCGCATCACTTGTTTAGAAATCTTGCCAACCACTCACGCGGCCCACGTTCAATTCCAGACGCCATGGAAGTTACAATATAAGCCTTTCGTCAAAATCCATCATACTTGTTGCTGTTTGACTTAAATGAATGAAAGTCTGACATATACATGCATACACAAACACCTACAGACACTAATGAATATTAGTGAGTAATTCATCAGTGGAAAAACTACATAATGCAGAAGGTTTCACGAAACTCTCTTCGGTACTCATGACATGTCTAATTCAAGATGTTTGTGGGTTCTAAAGTATCATTTATACATATTTATATCGATTTAGATCACGGATTGATCTCAGACAGCGGAACACTAAAGATTAAGGAGTATCTCACAGCTGTTTCGTCCTTGCTCGATACACTTCAGATGTGCGCACCCGTCACCCTACAGTGGAATGAACCTTAGACAGGTCAGCCTACCAGTCACTGGATGAAAACTAATGGCCCACGAATTCTAGTTTTTGTCAGTTTCCAGTATATGGCACAACCATTAGAAGATTTGGCCTCGGTGAACTAAGAGTCGACGGACTTCACCAGTAACCCAAAAGCCCAGGGTTCAATTGCTAGCAGGGGCCATGGGTGCATTCCCTAAAGATTCCCAAGCTGCGCCGAAACATCTAGGCAGTATTTCCTGTTAGTCTTCAACAGTTTCCTAACCGATCCCAGTCAGTTAGTGGTCTAAACTGAAATCATTGAAAAACTGTACAAAACAACCCTTCAAAAATTGTATGTACAATAAGAAATGTTATGTTCTATTTAATAGGGAAGAAGACGTGGAGATTCAAAACTTCATGGAAGAGAATGGATTTGACCAAGATTATAATAAACTAGAAAATCATTATTTTGAACAGCTCACAAAAATCATTCAGAATATGACTGCAAATTCAGGTGGTATTACACCTGTTGTCTGGCAGGAGGTATTTGAAAATGGTTTTCGTGTGAGTTTAATTGAAACTTTGAAATTAGTTATAAAACTACACTGTACTTCATATTTTCACTTTATTATCATTATATGAATAGTATTCAAAGCAAGATATAAGTTAGGAGTATAAGTGATTTTGTACGTATAATGTGAACATGTATGAGAATGACTGTTGAAAGAGTTAAAATATCTTATCGAAAGTTAAGATTCTTCAAAAGCTGAGCTTCAAGAACCAATCAGATACAGAGAATGGTACACAGGGTCATTCCAAATCAAATATTGTCTGCCTTTTTTGACTTGGAGAGGGTAAATACATTATTCTACTTATCCCCGAGTTAATTTTTCTAGAAATCTGTACTGTTAGCTAGGGCTATGGCTTTTAAGATCAAGGCTGACACTCTAGGGTTAAGGTTAGGTTTAAGGTTAAAATTAGGATAACGGTTAGAGTATGTTGTAGGTTAAAGAAAAGTGTCAGAAATATCAGTGGCTCTCAAATTACCATGATCTACAGTCACCTGGATGAATGTATCTATCAATCATAGTACTGTAACAACAGAAAGAAAGACATGGGAGGCAAAGTATATTTTTCATTTATCAAATCGCTGTTTATATATGTACAGTTTATATTCTTTAACCAACCACTGAGCGTGTGATTTCGGTTTACATAAAAGGACATGAAATCGAATGTTCAAATATAAATAGTATTCTGTTGTTAATGCAGTATATAACTGCTGGAATATAGGAGAATAGTATTCCATTGGCACACATTGTCTGTATCACATCACCACAGTATGACTTCTTTATAGATCATCTGCGTATTGACTACGAGACATTCTTACAACACATACTCGACAATTATAAAGTGTACTATCATGTCGACAATGGTTTTCAGTGCAATTTTCTACGATTAATCAACTGTTTTGCATCTGAATTCTGATTACCGGATTATATGTATTCTGAATAGTTCGGAGTCGTAACCATATGCACATTTTCACAGAACGTCTATGTCAGTGTCTGGACAACATCCCAATTACACTGTTTCTCAATGCTATAACCACCTCTTATTACATACAATTAGGTAATGACGTTTGTATATAATATAATAATAATGTACAGAATCTTCAGCAGAGTTTTCTGCATGATATTTCCTCTTCGCCAAGGATCTTCAAATAAGAGATCAGTTGTCAGCAGATCATGTGACATATTTCTATCTAACCTGAAGCCCAAACTTGTCCGTCATTATGATATCTCTTCTTTGTCTCTTCTTCAGGAAATACACGACCTTATTTTGTTAAATGTCAAGTGTAAAACATTTAAGAGAACATTTTGTGAACCAGTCACACTATTCAGGAACGGCCATTGTATGTGCAGGGATAAGCTGCCATCCAGGAGGATAATGCTTCTCTGATGAATCTTCTTATGAATCAGCAAGTTGTCAATGTTTCAGATACTCGCCAGTTTACACGATACTATTAGAGGTCAAACTTTACTAGATTTAAACAAACTGAATAAGGGAAATTACATGCAACACAAGAATTTGTCCTGTTTTCTCCGAAAGAGTCTAATAGTGTCAGAGGAATCTTTATTTCCCTTGAATATTGCACAATTGATTGAAACGCGTTTCTTATGCATCACAAACGCATAGGTGGATTTATTGATTTGAACGGAAAATAACCAAGAAATTGGGGATAAAATGGAAACTTCTGTGGAATGATAAGGAGGAGGAGAAACAAGAGAATACGTCCACAACCTCCTACGTTGCCCCAATACTTTCCTCGTTTCTTTCACAATAACAGCCCTATACTACTACTCATTTTCACCAGTTTTTCCCAACAATATCTTGTATGTGAGTTTTCTCAAGTAGCATAGTGTAATAAGTCGTCTCAATTATTCGTTGACATCTCATATGAGTAGCGAACTAAATAGGATCTGTGGATTTCAAGAAAAATATTAAAACAATACACTAATAAGCTTTCGTTTTATGTCACAATTTATTCCTCAGGGCAATGCTAACACTGTCATTCATGTTCAGAATGAGTCTAATTGGGAGAATCTAGTCAAATCGATTACATCAACTGGTTATAAGGTGATCAATTCAGCGTGTTGGCAGGAGATTGATAATGATTTTGCACGGAATGGGGATAAATTGTACAATTGTGATCCAGCTAAATTTGAAGGTGAGACAACATTACTGTGGATGATGTCGGTTCAGTAATTATCCCTTTTTAATGGACTTATATGCATATAGGTTATCTGATGAGGGATGAACTCCCGATGCTTGCCACAGCTTGCTGTCAAGCTTTTAAATATTTGTCATCTGGCAGGCTAGTGACTGGACTGAGTAGCCACAGGTTTCTGAAGTTGCTTTTCCAAGTTTAAGCAAAACGGAGAGCGAATGGTTGTATACGGTGGGAAAGGAGTTATGTGTAATGAAGATGAGACATTGAGTGACAATGCAGTGAGTCTAATTGAAATCATAGAAGCGAAAGACAATCAGAATTACATTTAAACAAACGCGGAAGAGGCTGAAGTGAAAGATTACGCAACAAAATAAAATAGAGATTAAGTGCTTCGAGTAACAAGGGCAAGGACAGACTGACAAAAGATTCTTTCTAAAGACATACATCGGATTTCAGCAGCTTGATGGCAGTCGCTTCTCCTCAAGTTGATTAGTGCTTCTTGGAGCCTTCTCGGTGGTTATAAACATTAATCTATGTTAGGAAAGCGTTCTTTGTTGGGACAAACACCTAAGTTGTTCATTACGCCATCTCAGTCTTCCATCAAACTGAGAATATGTGATTCCACTTTCTTTTCTGAAAGGTACTGATGAAGAGGTCGGGTTGGTTATCGGTGGAGAAGCGATAATCTGGGGAACATACGTTGATGATATCAATCTCTTCATAGAAGCCTGGTAAGTGGTTTTAAACATGTGATAGGGCTTCATTCTCCTCATTGCTTCTACACCACGCAGTATTCACATAAAACTTGTTATAATAGTAAATAGTAGGAGTCTCGCTTAGATTTTTGTTCAATATGAAAACTTAATGGATTCAAACAGCAATGTCTCCACAGGCTGGATCGTGACAAACTATGTGACAGTAGACAACTACCGTGTCCTACAGTAAGACTCTACAAATTTATGCTTCTGGAACTCTTGGAATGGCTGAGAATGGGGTTATTGGATTAAGATATGAACACATTACTATCGAGGTAATTGGTTACAATTCCACAATGCAAAACATCCCTCTTCACTCAATTCGTCATCTGATGCCACCTGTCAATCACTTTAAAAGTAATGCTGAACCGAGTAGTGGAATAAACTGAAGAATCATCGGTGAACCAAATCGAAATGGGTTACTGGAGAGTTATGTGCTCTGACAATCTTGAAATGGTCCTTGTACAGAATGGAACAGTAATCTTGTGGACTTTCTGGTTACGACGTGGCGAGCTCGTAGACCATTAAGTCACTGAGACCTGATTCAACGACCAGCCCATGAATTCCTGATATGGGACATTAATGAAACTTTTAAGAATTATATGTGAACTAATTGATGACAGTTCATTGACCTGGGTAGAACGGATACATTCATGGTATGAAACCCCCTTCAGTTCATGTGATTAACAACCTGTTACCCGCACCGACCACCCACTCGTTGCCTACCATTGAGATTCCGCTCGAGCCATAGCCTGCAATTCGCGCGATATCATTCGACGGCCTCCTCAAAGTATGCCTGATCAATCCTTCTCGCTTTCCGCCAACATACTTGTTGACCGATCAGCTCTCGATTGGTTGTTTACCAGCAAGAGATTCGTGTTGCTAATTCCTTTTGGCTCACCAGCTGGCCATTTGATTTTCAGTATGCAGCCAGCCAGTGAAGGTGGCAGTTGTTGATAAAAGTCTGCTGTAACCTGTTCGAAAAGCTTTTCATGACACGTAGTGCAAGTTTCTGACCTGTATAGAAGAACTGACTGACTGACTTCACATTTGTGTTGTACAGGATCCGAGCTTGTTCTTTATGCTGGTTAAGTCAGTGGGAAAATTTCCAAACTGGTGTCAGGTTGATGAAGGCGTATCTTTTCTTTCCGATCCTGTCTGGCTTTGATATCCAAATCCGTCCCAACTGTCTATGAAAAACAGCTCAAGTTCATCATGTCATTTATATGTTGTTGATGAATAGCGTTGAAATGCATCATGTGCACTTCATGTCATTTACCACCGACATACAGTTTGAACCTATGGCTGATGATTTCGAGTCTCATTTGAAAGAAGATAACTCGCAGAGAATAGGCGGTACATCTCACTGACGAGATACAAAATGGAGCTGAATGTGTACCTTAGACTTCACGGCTCGTCGTCATCAAACACACAACATTGTTTTGACCTTAAGGCATTGACAAAGCGCTCAAAAGAGACTGGTAATTTGGCAAAGCTGGTGGTATTTTGAAAAACGTTTACTCACAGAGTGACATGAACAGAAATGACTTGTTGTTAGGCTACAAAAATAGGCCGGAATAGGTGTATCCAAGTACTAGTTCACTCATAATCCCGTGTTACTTGAATAAATTAGCACCATGCCAATTACCTCCAGTTCAGAGATTATGCTAACAGAACTAATATTTATCCAAAAATAACATCTTTGCATTTTGGGAATAATTCCTAAAGATACAATGTTTTTTACCACTATGTGAAGGCCACTAACCGCTGTTGTTGCTGAACGTCTATGGTCTCATAATGCAAATGACTTTGGTGATTTTTTGAAAAGATTGGAGAAACTTCGATGTCGAATGAGAGTGTAAGTTATGCATGTGTATTGAAATCAAGGCATGTATGCATGCCAACTCTTTTTGTCAATCTTGTAACTGACAGATATGCTACAAAGTTTGATCTCAGCAATCCCATGGTTTGAACTGATTCGAATCTCTGAGCTGGGTCAAATCGGATACACCGCTAATGGGCTTGGCCGCAAACTAGGGAAACTTCCGCCATGTGTCTAGATCACCTCAGTCTGGCTGGATAGCAAGCACTACTGGTTGATGTTTGTATGGCATTCAACTACTCACCTCAGTCAATCAGTAGTATATATACTTCTATGGAAATTTGCTTGTTTTCTTGATTACTATTCATGGAATCAATTAGATCACACTCAATGAACTGCATAACTTGGTTTTCAAAAGAAACCATAATGAAATCACACATCTCGAACTGTGTGCACTGAAAAGTGCTTACTGATTTGATGTCAGCAAACCGTAATCTACATCTCAGTTCACTTAGGAATGTACTCTGAAGTGAGATTGTGAAAGTGTTGGATGCTTTAGAGAAATGTCCACCATGAATACTGACTTCTACCATTTCACGTTATATTGCTCATAAGTCAGACAGTTTCATCAGCTGGTAACTTTCCTCTCACGTGACTTGGTTGATCCAGTTGACCATTACTTCTCACTGAAACTACAGGCTATTTCCTATACAGCTTCAGTCTCAGGTGAGCATCGGAATAATTTCCAAGTGTTGGGTTGCAAGGATTTCTTTCGTTGATTACAGGTTTGATTCTTTAGCCTGAGTTCCAACCCCAATGGATGCATACTGATGAAGATTCCCAAATTGGGATGAATCACCTGTCCAGTTCTCTCAGGTTTCTCTACTGTTCTCTTATTGATGTCACTCTGTGATATAACTTGAAATCAATCAAACTACTGCAAACCAACATTTGAAGACATCAGAAAACTACTGTTACTAATCTATTTATGTGTAGTGTGTGTTACAGTGAAGGATGTCAACGGTTGCAACAGATACACTACATGCTTATGCAAGTGTTTATCCTGAAACTTTCAAATTATTGATTATAACCGGAACAGAGACAAATTAAAACAATAAACCAATGGTCTAAAATAGGAAATATGTATATATAGATCAGAAATATAGAAAGATTATGACTGCCTAACTAAGTATAGTGTGTGCACAAACGACTGAGTGTAACACAAGAGAGTGTCGGATGAAGTGGATTCTTCACCGCGTACTTTCAAATTAAATACGTGATTTGAACGGTGAACATTAGCATCCAGTGTTGAAAGGTGGATTTTATTTTAATTATTTATTATTCTCTTGGGTTCGAAGTCGCACAGAGGGCTTCCACAACACATCTCTACTCTGTTCTATACTCTGAAGTCCTCTTCAGTTAGGTCCACGATTGTCATACGATCTCCCATATGTCACTTTCGCGCCGATCACCCACTCGTCGCTACTCATCCAGTTTTCACTCGAGCAATGGCCAGTGTTGCGCGCAATATGACTCGACAGCCTCCTCAACCTATGCCCGATCTACCTCCATTTTCTCCTACATATTTGTTGAGCAATTGGCTGTTCGGTGGTTTGTTGCTAATTCTTTCTGTCTGGCCAGCTGGTCATTTGATCTTAAGTATGGAGCCATCGAAGAAGGCAGCTGTTGATAAAGGTCTGCATTCTTTTAGAATTCCTTTCCGTGACACAGTGAACGTTTCTGACTCCTATAGAAGGATAGACCGACTTCACATTGGCGTTGGACAGAATCCGAATCTTGTTTTTATGCCTCTGGCTGAGTCAGTGCAGAAGATTTCCAAACTGGTTTCGGGTTGATGAATGTGTATCTTGCCTTTCCGATTCTGGCTTGCTTTGACATCTTCATCCATCCCGTCTGCCTGTGTTTGAAACAGTGCTCACTAGATGACTGAAGAAAGTAAGTTGCTTTTCACCTGCAAGTCACTGAGTTTGTGTGACATGATACAAATATCACCTGCTAAGTCCATACCCTCTACAGTTTTCTTATCGGTGGATGCTGCAGGATAATAATTTTGTGAAATTACTTACCACTTCAAGGAGGCGATGACAGAAGGTGAGCTGAAATCCTGCATAGTGATGCGATTTGGTAACTCGCCCTCCGAATTACTAGACTTTCTTTCAACACTCGTGCATCGTCTACTACATTAAAATAAATCTGCCTACCTAATATGATCTCAGATGGTCTGACCATCTATTGCTACTTTGTCAACAAACTGCTCATGTTTATGACTTCGCATTCTGAATCACAAAGCTTGTTTATGACTACAGCATTAAAAGATTTCAGACATCTACCTTTAAATTGACTGTATCTGTTTAAATTGAACCTACTAACGTCTTTTATACTCATATAACAACAAACTTCAACTCTTTTCTAGACTTAACTGGAAGGTGAAGCCGTTTACTGGGCCTGGATTCTGTTCCGTATGAAGAAACTGCCAAAGGATGTATGTGGCAAATTCAACCATTCACAAATAACGTTGAAATATTCGATTCTCTAAGTGGACATGTTGAGAATACAAACACAATGCCACTATTGAAATTTATTTTGAAATAAAAGTGCATTTTGTTGAGGTGGGATGGGGTGAAACTCAACTCTTTTCTTCATTTACACCAAACTTAATAACAGTGACATGTGATTTAATCCGCCCTCTGGTTATTTCTATTGCATACAAGGTGACATTTTTAGAGATTTCAGACAACTATGATGACCTCTTGATACTGGTATGTCTTCTTCCACTCCTTGACAAACATAGTGTTAATTGACTATGAGCATAGTATTTCTGACGATGTATCCTTCTGTTGATCGTGTCTTTTAAAGAAAGACTCTACGATTAGTTAAGAAATCGTCTGAGCAGTCGATAAGCTGCTAGATATTTGGTCATTATGTAACACTTGATCATCGTTGCTGAAATTCGTGATCTGTAGTACCTACCAAAACTTAGCCTGTAAAGCCTTATAAAGAAACATGTGTCAAAAAGAATTTGCTGGAAAAAGAATTCTGTTAATTAGACAAACGTTCTAGGTGAATTCAGAGGAAAAGAAAGGCAAATTACGTGTGTAATAATGTCTGAGTGAACAAGTACAAGAGCTTCGGAATGTGGTGATGAAGAATAAGTGGATGCGTGTTCCTTAAATTATGCATAAATCACACAGTTAAAATGGTGTGTTTAAACAGCTGTGCAATTGTGGCTGACAGAGTGAAGGATTAGGGAAAATATAAGCTGATGAATTCCTAAGTGTATAAAATCCTCAGATGTTTAATCGCAAAGGCTATCGACAGATGTAACGATAAATTCACAGGTGAAATCCATAGACGTCGGACGCTGTTCTGAGGGGAACTTCTGAAATTTCTACACACTTATTTTAACCCAGATGATCTTCTCTTTCGCTTATAAAACCTAAATCTTAATTTTTGCTGAAGGTTTGTCTTTTGATTAAGGCATTTAAATTTTCAATGGCTTTCAGTTCCTGTTTAGGAATCTCAGGAAACAAAATGGAGATATTCACAGACAACACAATGACTTAACCGCATTCTTCTTAAGTCCCGTAATTTACGGGATTTGCGGGGATTTATGCTGTGCTAACAGCATTTCCGCATCGCTTTCGAACTTGGTGATTCGTCATGTTTATAAATACTCGATTTATTCATTTGTTGTTCCCTCGGCACCCGAATGGAAAACAGTGCTTCAACAGTACATGACGGAATCAATGATCCTGTCTTCAAAATGTCAACAATCTACGTAAGAGAACTTGCTGGGCTGAAAGTATATAATAAGCGGCGCTTTTAGGATCAAGAAATGACTTATTATATGTGGAGACTTTTGGAAACCGAAATAAATTATGGCATGTTTGGTATCTCCGATAAGTTTGTGGAATACGGAAGTTAGGGAGATGGTAGGTCGTTCTAGACAATTGTAACCAGGAATGCTGAACCCGATTTAAGTGTCTGAGAGCACTAATTGGACAGAGAACATTCACCAGTCAAGGAACCTATCATCAGAAGTCATAGCTGAGAAAGATTTTGTGACGTTTAGTCAGCTGAAGGATCTAGAAACTCATTCGAGAAGCAGTCGAATAATAGGATAGACAATGGCATACGACTATCTTTTGACTTCTGCTCAACCAAATTATTATTTAACCTTTTGGTAACATGTAATGTTAATTCTCACTCCTCCAGTTAACTTCTATCTTTCTATTTCTATTTGAGCTCTATTGATAATTTGCGTAGTAGCACTTGAACTGTTTAAGGCCGTAGGCAGTTAACAAGGACCACTGAAATGAAAAAGATGAATGGCGTCGTTTCATCATGCTCAAATTGTTGTTCTTGCATAGTTCACATTCCTGTTTCTAGTTTTCGACTTTGGTTTCTTTGATACTGTCAGAGAAAATGGGAGAATGCACAGGGAGATTGTAGTTCAGGTTTTCATCGATAAAGTCGTGTGAACCACTTCTCATCCCTGAGGTAGTTAATTGTATTTTCAGGCATACAAGAGATAATCTTGCATCACCTGACAGTTAAGCTTGAAGCAATGAGAAGAGGAATAGCAGTCCTTCTGCGTTGGCTGACTCCTCAGGCGAATCTAAACAGAATTATGATGTATTACACCACCCCCGGCATAAAATCAAAGCAAGCGCTAAAACTAGTGGATCACACCGAACCAACTTAAAACTGAATAAACAAACGTCAATTCCGCCTGAAGATAAATAAATAAATAAATAATAGTATATTCTCATTTTGTACATGAGGGACGCCAGTTTACAGGCATCATCAATATGATAAATTACATATACGATTAGTAAACATATTTAATAATAGTAATTTAATAAAATACATTTTTTCCTACCTGTGTAGGACACACCAGTTGTACAGGCATAGATAAGTATTATTTAAATTACATAAATTTGGTTCATGGTAAAATTATAAGGTTGCAGTCATTTTGTCTATGGGAACAATATGATAACTAGTCATTCAATGGAGCACATCAAGAAATATAGAAATATTGTCTTCGCATTAACAAAAAAAACCCAAGTATGTTTTGGATGGATTACAAATACTTGGGAAAAAAATAAAGCTTGAAGTAATTCCTCCATATAACTTTGGTGTGTACGGCATCGAGTCTTATTCTTGATAATAATTTAAAATAAGTAATCCACTTGTATACTTTTGTCAGCATTTTCTTCGTAACATCACAAGTGAATAGTACTCAAGGTAGACTAATAATAATGGTAGTTTATATTTTCTTATAAACGGGTGTTTTCAAGAAATGCAAGCTATTTTGCAGACAAGATCAGTTATGTTATAAGTTACATTCGTGAAGTATTATAAATCAATACTTTTTTATTGGTATAAAGATATATTTCACAACTGTAATCCAGGTTACGTCGTTGGTGAAGGCAATGCGCAATTCACGAGGGAATTGTAAGTTATGGGACCAATAATGTTTGCAGATCATTTGTCATTGTAAATGGGCAAATATCTACATTCTTCGTTCTCATTCAAAAAGTTAAATGGAAGCTGAAATGGTGAGAGACAAAAGAAGACAAACAACAACAACAACGCAAAAGAAAGCAAGTGGAGTACTTAGGGGGTGATTAATATGTATACATACATTTATATTCTGTTTAGTAATTATAGTTATTTTGGTGAACTAACTAACTATTCCCGTAATGCTAACTTTTATATTGTGTGAGCTAATATTGTTGTCCTGTGTAAAAATGTCTATCATGTACTTCCAATAATATAAAAATTTATAATTGTAGTTTGTTGTAACTACACGTTTAATGAACTTAAAATATCTATGTTGGACGAAAAAGTGGATGTAGGATTCAGACTCAGAAGTGCACTGTCATCTTTGAGCAGTCTGGTGACTGAGGAGATGAACACTGCGAGTGTGTTTGCATCGCGCACATCAGCTGGTAGTCTATTCCAAATGACTGAAAACTTATTTAAGAAGAAATTATACCGCATGTGAGTCTGACAATGCTCTATAGCAGCTAGGTTGTGATGATTTCTAAGATTGTAACTGATGACAGCGGTAGGTTTAATTATTGGCTCGGAGGAGTGCACGAGCAGATTAGTTAGCTTGTAGTAAAAAATCAGGTTTAGCTTAAGACGTCTTTTCCAGAGTGGTTCTAAACTTAGTCTGTCGCAACGTTCCTAGTATTGGAGACCACTTTCTAAACCAAGAATTCTTAAGGTGAATTGCCGTTGCACTCCTTCTAACTTAAGCTTGTCATTTTGCCTGAGTCCGCTAAGAATAAACGGGCAGTATTCTAAAATAGGTCGGACACATACTTTATATAATAAAACCCTAGTTTCACAACAAAAGAAATTACGAGTTATGCATCCTAGGAGCCTTCGTGTTTTACGTCTGGCATAATCAGTTTGTTCAGAGAACGTTAAGATACTCAAGGTGTTTTGAATTTTCTTCTAATGAGTGAGCATCGGACTCAATCGCAGACATAATTTCGAGCCCCTCCTTTGTTCTGCTAACACACATCAGAGTCTTTAACTCAGCCATACTGGTCAGATAAGTTCCGAAATCTTTTCCCCAAATAGCCTAAACATTTTATCCTACCTCAGAGTATGATATCAGATAACCAGGCCTCTATCCAGGAAGAGATCAAAGCGGATGAAACCAAGGAAAGGTGGTCAAGGGAACCTAATTACCAGGGAGGAGAGACAAATAGAACAATGGGCTTATGACTTCTGATGACTCTTGTATTGACTATCACCTGCAACTTGTCCAGAAATATCGTCAACATTAAGAACAAAACTGCCAATGGACACCAGTCTTCTAATAAAAGTCGAAAACTTGAATGCGATCAGGCCAGTGAAGTATGAGAAGGCAGCAGGATCATAAGGAATTCACACCGGAGGAAAATGTCAAAGCCAGACAGACAGAATAGGAAAGGCCAGATACGCCTTCATCAATCTGAAACCAGTTTGGAAGTCTTCTGCACTCTGCAGTGTAAAGATCAAGATTCGGATTCTGTTCAACACAAATGTGGAGTCAGTCAGTCAGTTCTTCTATATATATGTCAGAAACTTGCACTGCGTACACCTCACGAAATGGATTTACAACAAGTTACAGACACTTATGAACAGCTGCCCGTTTCGTAGGATCCCCACTAGAAATCAGATGACCGGCCAGAAATAATGAGCAACAAGTATGTCTGACTGGTGACGAACCAGCCAGGAGCCGATTGCTCAACAAATATGTAGGAGAAAACGGAGATGGATAGATACGGCATATTTTGAGGTGGCCATCGAATCACATCGCGCACAATACAGTTCATAGGTGGAGAGGAATCTTAATGAAAGGCGACAAGTGGGTCGTCGATGTGGGGCGACATGTAGGAGATCGTGCGAGTCGGAAAAGTTGACAGATTATGGTCAATCGTGGGTCTAGCAGAGAATAGAACAAAGTGAAGATGTGTGGATTTTGAAGCCCTATGTTCCACTCGGAATCCAAGGGAACAAAATAATCAATGATAATTGTTATTATAAGTCGTTAAATCCTTTCTTCAAACGGGCTTAACATTTTGTTCTGCCTAAACCTATGACTCATCAGAGGACTTTTTCCGATAACCGAAACTTTTCTATTAGTGCATGCTAAACAGTGATTACAAAGATTCAGGTAGCTTAAATATTGGGTAACATCCTCTGAAATTCTTTCGTCAGGATTGTTATTTTTGAATTCCAAACAGGGAAACAAATTTCCAACTTCATACTCCATTAGTTTCGTTCTGCGTGTAACCGCGACTAGTTGCCACAAGTACTACAGAGATTATGAAGAGTCAAGGACACTGATAATAATTATAACATCACGATAGAACAGACAGAAATAAACAAAAACTATTTCCAGATGCATCACATGTGACACAAACTCAAGGTGTTACAAAAGAGATTTTCAAATGGGGTAAATTTAGTCCACAGGAATGTCACTTTATATTCAACATTCATCACAATGGAAGCTCATTAAAATATGATTAAACCAAGTGATTTACACAGAATTTTCATAGATATTGTGGATTCTTTATGTTCCCTGCAACACACACAATCAGTAATTTATCATTGTGTGGCAGTCTTCACAAATGTTTTCTCGACTTTGCCCATCTAAAACATTTTTTCATAACATAACACTTTGATCTCTTTTTCTCGAATTCTTTGTGAATTTGCGTGTTTCAATGAAAACATGCCACTTTGAACAAACCAATGCAAAGTCCACTTCAAGTGTACATTCATCTCGAAATATTAACACTATGATCAAATCGTAGTATAAAATGTCCACCATTTTAAGGAAACTAGAAAAACAGGTAGATTCGAAAGAGCACATTCATCGTTTAACTCACTCAATCCCAACCCAGCTGAGTTATGAGACGTGCACAAAGGATCCTGATCCATTCATTCCTATTACTATGGTTCATTGCAATTTCAGAGTGTTTAGTTCCCAAACCGAAACAATATGCTAGAGGAAGTAATCTATGTGGAATCACCAGATCCCTGAGTGTTAAACATAAATACAATTCATGCTATATTTTAGAGGATGCATTGAAACGTTTTGCATTACGTCTAGAAGAAGTACCAAAGCTGATTAACTCTCATTCAGCAGATTCCTGCAAAGTGACCACTGTACAAATTGATATTACCGAAGGATGTAATGAAGAAAATGGAAAATTATGGCCATCCGATTCAATGAAGGAATCATGTAGGTGGAACGCATTTTAGGTGTTTAAACACGGGGAATTTTGTTATCTAGATACGGCGAACATCTCCGAAGGTATTATACACATTCAATCAGATGAAATATGGGGAGTATTACATGCTTTGGAAACAGTCCTGCAACTAGCGTTCACAAATGTGAACTACAAGGTACAGTGCAGAAATGCGCTCACTTCACGATAATAGAATTCGATATATGAGTGTGGCATAGAAGATTCACCAAGATTTCCACACAGAGGAATAATGATCGATACAGCCAGACATTATCTAAGCGTTGAAACAATCAAGAATGTCATTGTAAGTTGCCTTCCACCTCCTGTTCTTGTTATGTAACTCACAATTCTGAATTGAAAGGCTGCATTATCAATGGTGAAGATGAATGTGCTACACTGGCATATGACAGATGATGAATCCTTCCCGTATGTTTCTTCAGTGTATCCTGAATTGTCTTCAAAGGTGAGATGTTCCCAGTCAAATGCGTTATCACCTTTTTTATTATGACTGTATTTTCAGGGAGCATATCATCCACATTCGTATGTGTATGAAAAGGATGAAATTGACTCACTGGTAGAATTCGCTCGATTACATGGTATCCGGGTGATTGTTGAATTCGACTCACCAGGTGAGGATTGTCGAAATTATTGTGGTGAGATCCGATTGTGTAATTTGTAATTGTCATCTACTCCTAATCTCAGTTTATGAGTGACCGATTCTCAAATTATGCGGTCATATGTGTGTGTTACTTGGTAGGAAAGAGTATTTTTTCTTCAAATATTTATAGATTCTAGCAAGTGAAAGTTACACTTAGTGTCTGGGACATTCAGACAACATTCGTGTCCATGAAAAATAAGCCGAGATTCAGTAACCAGATCGGTCTGATCACTTAATGTAGACAATAGAATTTGGTTTAATTCGACCGCCGAAAAATTGAATAAAAGATTAAGTTAGAAGTACAGAATAAGATGGTGAGAATGAAAGGTGAACTTCTCAAATAAATAATATACAACATCTTAATGGCCATATTCACTGTGTATCACATGATTGAAGAAGACCTTTTCATATATAGAGCTGCTCCGTCCATGAAGTGTTATTATCCTTAGTTTGAATGAGTTCTCATAAACCCCACTGTTCACAGGAGATTCTGATACACACTGCAGATGACATTAAGACTGTCTTACGGAATTTGCCAGGTGGCCAAAATCGATCACCTGTTTGGACATTGAGATTGAGACTTAGTCGCTGAAAAGTGATACAATTTGCCAGCCTCATCCACAGAAATTATCGAAAGTTATTTTTGGAATATAATTTTTGATTATACCTTGAAACCACACAGTATTTTTGGTACAAGCATGGAATTTTCAGCATATGATATCTTTAGCCAAAATCTTGCAGACTGATCATAGATATCAGGTGTGTGTCGGCAGAGGATCAAACCCCAAACCATATGTACGGTCGGCGAGCGTTCTAACCGCTGTGCTAGCTCAATCAAGTGTGGTATACCTCAAGTTTATAAAAATGAAATAATTTTTGACCCAAACTGGTAGAACCGGAATAAAAAACTTATTTTGGAATAATCGGTAACATAGCAAATAGATACTCTTCTCTGAGAGGTAAAACTTGTTTTTTTTCAAGTATTCGTTTTTGTAGGGATTATTGTTTGATTGGTTGGAGAATTTCATCATGAACTGATGTGAATTGGAGAACCATTGGAAAACCTGGGAGTACTGGACAGCCTTTTCGTCCCAGTTTGGTACTCCTTGTCAGTATGCACCTGGCGGGGTAGAAGAGTCCTCAACAATACTTTCCAGTAATTCCAGGTGTACCAATGTTTCTCTAACTGATGTCAGCTCATGATGAAATCCTCCAACCAATTAAACAATAATCCCTACAAATTCAATAATGGAAAAATAATCACTAGCGACTGGCCCTGTTCTGGCATTGACCTGGGGTTCTAGTGGAAAGCCGTGACCAGTAGGGTGCAGCAGGTTGAAGGTGAGGCTTTTACTCATCGAAGAAGACATTGCGAAGTGATTGCGCTATGTCATAAATTGACAGAAGCTTGAATTCATGGGCTGGCCATTGGATCGGGTCCCAGTGTGGCTAAATGGTCTACAGGCTAGCTCACCTTGTAATCAAGCTAGGACGAGACAGCTGTCCAGTACTCCCTAGTTGGTCACCAGTGGTTGTCTAAGTGAGTTCAGCCCATGATAAAACCCTCAAACCAGTTAAAACTTGTTTCTAGTATTTTAACTGCATAGGGACTGGTACCTCTGACTCCATTTCAAAAACGTTGGATATAATACCGGTAATGTAGCGTCCACATTACTAACAACCGCCTCAAGAAATCATACACAGAAGGCGTATTTCATACAACAATCTCCTATAGTGATTGACATTCCAATCCAAGCCAGCAGTGTATGAAATTCAGTGAAATAAACACATTTGGTGTTTGCATGGAAATAACAAGCTGACTATCACCCATATCTTTCTGTCATCCAGGTCACACTCTTTCATGGGGCAAAAGTCATCCTGAAATACTCTCGGGTGAATCACATGACGGACCAATCAATCCGGTCGATGAGAATGTCTGGCCATTTCTATCAAATTTATTCAGCGAAGTGTTGAGTGTATTTCCTGACTGTGTCTTACATTTAGGTGGAAGCATCTACGACAGGCACTCATGGTAAGTGTGTTGACTTTTTCTGATGTGTGACTAGTTTCGCACACTTATAAGGCTGAATGATTTCTTGTAAGGAATCTGATGCGATTCGGCCTCCCCATCATGCGAAGAAAGGCCGAATTGCCAGATGTTTCCCAAGTTTAATTTTCGCTAATCTTTGCTTTGTATCTCAAATTCACTGTTTAACACTACCACTTTTAAGAGACATTAATGCACACATCACGGTGCCTAAATTCTGTTCTAATATTAACTAATGTTGTGAGTTCGATCTATATTTCATAGAAAGTAATGATGGTAGATTGGCATTCATTCATGCCTATTGAGGCGTTAGATATGCGTTTCCCTTTACTTCGTCACATGCACACCATGAAACACGTGACCGACTTTCTATTCTGGTGTCTTTATCCATTGAAAGACAAGAAGTAGTTTCATTGTTTCACCATTGCACAGCTGACACATCCGAATTCCCTCTTCGTCAATCCATCCAGCAAACTATTCATTAAAGAATGTCAGTAGACTCAATTTGTAGAAGGTGACATGCATTTCTAACAAGAAACATGTTGTTCTGTTGTGTGTAGGCAAGAAGACACCAACATCCAAGAATTCATGAAACAGAAAGGATTCGATCAAGACTACAATAAATTAGAAAATTATTATTTTGAACGCCTCACAGAAGTTATTCAGAAGATTACGTCAGAGTCACAAAGTGTGACACCTGTGGTATGGCAGAATGTATTTGAGAATGGGTTCCGAGTAAGTATTCTCCAATTTGCAATTGCTGTTCATAACTTTGTGCAGTTTTATTCTCACCTAAGTGACCAAATCAGATATTTAGTTTTAATTTGGAATATTTTTGGCATGTGAATTTCGAGGCAGATCATACATACAATGAAAGGAAGAAGGATAGTAGCAGATCTCTCATCACATTAGTGAATCAATAATGTACTACCCGGAAAATACATCCAGAGGAACTTCATCGATTTATCAGCTTTTTCTACTCATCCTCATCCTGTCTCAGTGTTCTAGTCACATCGACTCACATTTAGACCTCTCCTAAAAGTCACATATACTTCATCCCCATGTGGGATCACTAATCTAAGTGAATTATGAATAAACAAATGGAAGACTCAGGAAGTTGAGTGATGTAAGGAATACAAATATCCTCGCTGTCATTTCTTCATCTTAAAGTGAACATTGCTCAGTTTACAAGCCTGACTGAATGTGACTGGAAGTGACCAGAAGTGTGATTTGTATGAATATACACACTGCTTTCCAGAGTATGATTACAATACACTGAAACAAGCAGAGAGCTTAGAAGCGAACATGTGGAAATATATTCATGTCGTTCCATCGACTCAACTGACTACTCAGCTCAGTTCACAGGTATTTGTATGTGTTTGTCTGTTCACTTAATTGTTGTGTAGAAGCACACGAAAACAATGTTGAGAAACAGTTTCGTGAGGATAAAACTGTGTCCATATTTTCACACCTTGCTACAATCCGAACACTCTAAAACTTATTCCATTTATTATCTTAAATTGTACCACTTCGAATGATTGACTTCAATGTTACACAAGACGACGTACTGTTATCCAGTTTATGAAATTAGCATTCTGAAATTAATCTCAGCTATTTTGTATTTATCGATCGCTTTATAGGAAGTGGCTTGATCTGATCGGTCATCGAGTACAGCCACAACAAAAGAATCCTTCTTTTCACGTTAATTATTTCCACCACCACAACGGTAAGATCACTGCCGTGTGACATGGGAGAGAAGGTGCCGTGCTGGAGGAGAGACTGCACTGCCTCAACAATATTCAGAGACTACTGTGATCCCATATGCATAGCTTTTAAATGGCCTGGATACATATTACATTATCTAATATGTTGAAAATGTAACAACAAATGGGAGTTTAGCCTTCAAAAATACTGGGAATATAAACCTCGTGTTACTGGCTGTTTTGAGGTACGCGAAATCGGGAGTAATATAAAATAAGCAGTTCACTATTATTATCATCAACATCGTGTATCAGTTCTGTGTTTAGCGTCTTACGATGAGGAAGTGTGTCGGTGTAAGTATCCAAACACCTACACCTGCCTGTTGTATATCAAATCACTTGATTCAACATATACATGAGGTAGTGTGGTGATATACAGATCGTGATAACTAAGTAGTGTGGATTTCTTCTAAGAGATCCTGTGCGATAAGCGACAATCGAACTTTTGGTTCGAACAAGCTAAATGCTTGGCTTACATGGATTTGCCTAGAGAGGGGAAGGTTGGATAACGAAGGCACCAGTGATATTACAACTGGTAACCACATCAAATGAGTGAACTCAGGTAAGTGACCTCATAGGAATCAGGAATTCGCGACAGCAATGTGAAATTCTGAATCATGACACGCGCTTCATTTAAGCTTCCGTTGGAGGGAGATTTTGGGGCAGAAATCGGTTAGGGATAGGTAATGGTTAGGCAGAACAAGTGTAGGTTAACTGTAGATTGGGGTTAGTGTTGATTTAGGAATTAATAATGCTGGTCTTTACAAATTCATTGGTACGCTTGCTCCCCTTGGGTAGCTTCCGTTTAACTTAGTACCATATTACATGTGAGAAGACGAATACAACTCACAAACCTCTAGTTGTGAGGTGTCTGGGCTAAATTCTATCAAAGCATTATCACGATGTGGGTAAAGGAAATCAGTATAGCTGCATGAAATTCAATCCTGGGTCAGTCAGAAATAAATAGCCCTCAGATGTACAATGCAAGGTAAAAATAGTAGCAAAACAGTGGAATATCGACATTCACATTGATACTATAGTCATTTGGAAATCACTAATTCCTGTCACATGTTAGGAGTAAATTTTACAAAGTATGAGAGTTTACTACTTAATTGTGACGAGTAGTATACACCTAAACGCGAATAAAAACAGCAATATTGGATCAGAAGATGCCAGTAAACAGAGAAAGTGAGGTGACAGGCACTACACTAAAGCTCTGAAAGAACCCTGTTGATACAGAGATAGATGAATTCCGAAATTCCAATCTCACACACATTGTCATCTAAATAGTGTTAATATTTTATATTTTACATTACTAGGGTAATGACAATGCCGTCATCATACAAGTACATGATAATTCCCACTGGGAAGCTGTCACCAAGTCAGTCACATCATCTGGATACAGAGTGATCAATTCAGCGTGTTGGTCGAAAGTTGTTGGGAATTTCGGTGATGCATGGAAGACGTTATACGATTGTGATCCTGCTGCATTTGGAGGTAGTTTTGATGTTATGTTTGAATAAGTTATTAATGCCGCAAAAAACTAATGATAGAGAGCGGAGGGCTGTTCTCGTCTAATCTCTGAAAGAAACTTTGACAAGTCTCAGTGCAGTGCAACGCGTGGTTTGAAGCTGCATAATGTTTCGGTATCGAGACTTGTCACGAAGCAGATGTTAAGTTTCCATTAGACATCTGGCCCTCGTCAACTGCAGACGGAAGAAACTGTTACTACAATAATTTGTGTACATACGACTGGGGCAACTCAGGCGATATTCCAGAGTAATGATGAAAGTGTGGAATAAATAATAATTCGGACACCACTATACTGACTGACCTTCCCCATGAGTTATCATGGAATTCATTCACCCAGGATATCTGGATTAGGTCAGAATGGAGATGGGCGAAATGTACAGGTGTCTGAACACCGACAGCATTCCACATGCTCACAGCAAAATAGTGCAGGAAATATTTACAATCATTGTGGTGAAGTATCCTCACTACGTTTTTGCAGTAACACTGATGAATTACTGTTTTCTTCTGATCGCGAACAGGTACTGAAGAAGAAGCTCAGTTGGTAATTGGTGGGGAAGTCATCATTTGGGGAACTTATGTGGATGACACTAATCTCTTCTTACGATCATGGTAAGCAATTGACGGTCGATATAATAATCGATTAGGTAAACAGATTTTCAAGTATCAAGGTTGACTGAAAATTGAGTCGGTACTGAATTGCACATCAAAGTTCAACATAATTGCTCCATGAAATTGCCTATTTTATTAGTTTCTTGTGGTTTCTGTAGCAACGACAGAAGACAAGGGCAAGGCGACAGATCGTTTATTGAGAAAATCAAGAGACATCTGTAGATTTTTGTGTACATTAGCGTTGTTAACAGAGAAGTAACGTCTTATGATTGGTTGTTTTCTTGGTGAAGGTTATTCTGTCATCTCATTGTGGCCGTTTCTTAGAAAGTCAGGCCATTAATCTCAGAATCATATTTGCACACGTCTGCTGTGATTTGTTGGTGAGTTCCTCAAGGTTAAGCTATGTTATTGTTGTTTATCTCATGACCGTGATTCGGGACGTGAACATTAAGGTAAATTGTTGTCTACAGTTTTGGCTTGGAGCCAGCTCTCACCACAGTATAACCAAATGGATTTGTTTTGATTCGAAAATCATGGGGGGTTTATGCAGGTAGCTGCCGAAATGGGTTTCAGATGACGTGTTGGGCCGTTAAGATCTTCACAATGATCTAGTTCTATGAATCAAAAGTGATTCTTAGTCACAAGACTTGAAGAATATCAATCTTGATGGCATGTTGGATGGTTGTTAACAGTTAGTAAGAGAGACTGTCTAATTATAGTTGATGTCAATTTCGCAGTTATCACAAATGAATTCGTGATTTTCAGATTAATCAATTCATGGTAAAATTGCACTGAAACTTCCCTCAGGAAGTAAAATTATTCAGACATCACTCTGTGAGCTGCCTGATATCACAGATAGAAATCAAGATAGTAAACATAAGTGCAGTGTGTTTTCTAGTTGAATACAACTCATATTAACCGCTTTCAGTTGTTAGGCAAACAGATTGATTTAAACAGTGAAAGGCTGGTTTGCTTCTTCAGAGATGAAGGCGTCAGGGATGTGTTATTTCGACTGAGCACAGAGTACTGAGCCAGTTTAGTTGAAGTGACTGGTAGCCGAATACTCAGATCACTGAATCACTAGTATATAGAACTAGGTTGTGTCTCTGGAGAATCCACGGCCAGGTGTATCTGTAACCTCGAGATTACGCACTGCCAATAAACACCTCAGGCAGTTTCTAGTTCATTGACTGCAGCATTGTATAAGCCCGTGGTTCAGGCGGCCAGAACATATATCACTCTGCTTGATAGGGAAATCAAATTGCCTATATGACTCAATTATCACAGAATTATCCAGAAACAAGTTTAACCACTACAAATCCGTTATGGAGACTGAATCAACACGAGGTTAGAGCATACATATACGCTGAATCATCATACATAGAATCGAGCATTCCACATACATATACATATAACTATTCTATCGCTGAAATATATTATAAAACAACATTTCATTTCACTTTCATATCAATGGGGCGATTATGTTGACAACATGTCAAGGCCAATAACTGCTGTGGCTGCTGAACGTCTTTGGTCTATGGATCCAGGCGATTTTTATGATTTTTCATGGAGAATGAAAGATTTTCACTGTCGAATGTTACTGTAAGTCACGAGTATTTGTTTTAAATTTATGAAGTCAGTTAACACTGTAGAGATTCAAGGGAATCAAACCAGATAATAATAGAAGGTTGAATGAGATTTCAAATTGATTTAGGAGCATATTCATAATTGCAATTGAAAACTGGGTGCATAATTTAGTGTATTGTTAATTTTCTGAGACATTTTGTCCGCCTTTCGGGTTGGCGATTTCACTGAGATGGAGAGTCGAAATCACTGCAGATTCGTGGTGCATCACTTGTGACTATCGTTTGATTTAGTAACCAAGTGAAGTAAATCGATTTGTATGAAATGGGGAGTAGTGGTGGACAAGAATGGTAGATGAAATCTAGTCCCACATTAATGTGCGGTTGGTATATTTCAATTTTGCAAGAGCATGGCGAACCTGCTTCCTCGATTCAACTGTATCCATCATCAGGGAATCATAAAACTTGTGGAAAGGACTATGTCATAGTTGAATCACTTCTTAAGTGAACAGAGGCTGAATAATTCGGTCCAAGAAAATGGTCAATATGAAATTGAATTTCAGGGTTTCATTGGTGCTTCGGTAACCTAATAATGCACATCTGTCCTATTTGCTAAGAGTGTGTGGCGTACCTAGAGCTAATAAGGGAATATTTATCAGGTGAATCCGGGATCTTCATGTGAGATTCGGTTGTTCCGAAACTGCTCGGTATCTTACTGAGAAGTGAAACAATCACATTCACACACAGATAAACTGTCCACACGCACTCAATTGTAGGCGGACAGTGAATATATGTGTGAAACTTGGGCACTGTGTTAGCGTGTAATTCCAAACTAATTTGTTAATTAGATATATCACACACAGAGTGAAACAGTGTTATTTACTAGATGACAAAGTTTCAAGCACAATTCACTATTGTTCATAATCATATCAATTATCATGACTGATATGATAATTAACGGTGAATTGTGTTGGAAACGTCATCCAGTAAATAATACTGTTTCACTATGTTTGTGATGTATCTAGTAAACAAATTAGCACGGTTGACAGTGGCTGAAGGCTGAAAATCGAATTTGGCATCGAATCAAATTCGAAATTTGCAGATTAATATTCCATTTGATATTCATATATTATGAAGTTAGACTTCAAAATGTCAGCCTCGAACTGAAGAGTCAAATGTCGTTTCCCATTGGGATTTCACTCAAGCGATGGCCTGGCTATCACTCGATGTGATGGGACGGTCTCGATCCATCTTCATTTTCTCCCACATATTTGTTGAGCAAATGGCTGCTGGTTGGTTCGTCGCCAGCCAGAGTTTCTTGTTGATAATTCTTTCTGGCTGGTCGGCTGGCCATTTGATCTTCAGTATGGAGCCAGCCAGCGTAGGGGGCAGCTGTTGATAAAAATCTGTAACTTGTTGGATATCCTTTTCATGACACGCAGTACAATTTTCTGACCCGTGTAGAAGAACTGACTGACTTCATATTTGTGTTGAACAGAATCCAAATCTTTTTCTTTACGCTGAATCACTGCAGTAAACTTCCAGACCAGTTTCATGTTGATGAAGGTCTGTGTTGCTTTTCTGATTCTGGATTTAACGTCTTCAGCTTGTTTGGACCTCGAAATTATTAATAATCCCAAAAGTGGACCTGTTTGGTGCCATCAATCGTAATCTAGATGGTAAGCACAATGGTGGGCATGATGCTATATGCATCAGCTCCCATCAGCCAGTGCCGTTTGCTAGCCAGGCCAAGGTGATGCAAAATCTGGATAGTCGTTCCACCTATTTACTGCTGGCCACAAATAAAAACTCAGCGAGGCGTTCCAAGTGTATACAGGAGTAAGACAAGCTGGCTGCCTGCATATTATCACCAACGATGATATTCTTAATTGTGGTTGACTGGATTATGTGTCAGACTGTTCGGAGGCGAGTCAGGACTACGCTGGACGACCGGTGACAAGACTCTAGAACATCTGGATTTCGCAGGAGATATATGTCTTATGTCACATAAACTCGAAGACTTGCAAGTGAAAACCAACAAACTGGCAGAAGAGGCAGGCAGCGAAGACAGGACTGCAGGTGAACACTGAGAAGACGGAGGTGATGCAAATAACCAATCAACAGCAACAACAACCAGCAGCAATCACCATCAACAGGAGTGACTTAACAAAGACTGCCTCTTTCACTTATCTCGAGAGCATCGTTTCAACTACAGGAATTCGGAACAGACGAAGATGTCAAAGTCAGGCAGAATCGGAAAGGCAATACACGCCTTTATCAACCTGAAACCAGTTTGAAAATCTTCTGCACTCAGCATAAGGAACCAACCAACCAAGAGCCACTTGCTCAACAAATATGTAGGAGAAAGTTGAAATGGAGAGGGCACACACTGAGAACGCCGCCGAATGACATCGCACGCCAGACCATCAAGTGGAACCAAATAAGAAGCGACGAGTGGGTCTTCCTAGGTTGACATGGAGGAGATAGTGTGAGGAAGAGATGAGAGAGGTTGATCAATCGTGGACCCACCTGAAGAGGACGTCAGAAAATAGAACAAAGTGGAGATGTGTTGTTGAACCCTATGTTCCACTTGTAATGCAAGGTAATAATAATATTACATCACCAGTATGTCCAGTTTGAATTTGTGCAAGGACACTTTTCTCACATAAATCACAAGTGATTCGTGACGTATTGTGGTTTCATATTAGTACTTGCGTGGAATGTTGGCCTACACAGAAGGTTCACTGTATCCTACTTGTTGTTCTGAATTCTTAAATTTTTGAATGTCGACATCTGCTTACTCGTTAATACTAGATAGAACACCTAATGTGCTTATTGTTTGTGGATAAGTGAGATTCATTCCGTGTGCACCTGCCGTACATGTCCGACCATCAGTATCGTCAATCCACCTCCTTGTGGGGTTTACCATGTCTGAAAATTTGAAATCAACAGGTGTCCCGATTCAGAGTATCTTCCATTCCACTGGCATCTGCGGAAATCAGTGGCAAGTTAATCCAATACGGAGATTGAGTGAGGTAGCAGTTGTCCACATGTCTGGAAACGAATGAATTATGATAGCTGTGATGCACTTATGATGAAATCAAACTCTTGCGTCATAAGTCATCATCATAATTGTGTCCGTAATTTTCCTTGCTTCCTTTATGAGAACCATTTACATAGTTGTGTGTAAGATGTCACGATATATTCTGTTCGATAATTTGTGTTGGAACCAGTTAATATCACTCTCCTCGAATCTCCTTCTTGTTCTTGTCCTTTCTAGATTGAATTGGAATGTAAAAGCATTCGCAGGACCTGGATTCTGTCGAAAATGACGATACTCCTTCACATAAATGACAAGGAAAATGAGAACTGACATACATATTCAGCTGAAGACACCTGATAAATCATTTGATTGCTAATATGTGTGTAGACAAAAGTTTATTTTATTATATGTTTCCTTGGATGTTTGATCTTTTCTATTAACAGGCTGTCAATGGACTACAAAAATAATAGCTCGTTGATTCCAAATGACTGGTCCATAGAAAAGTCTTCCCTTTCAAACATACCGAATGTGTAAAATCGATAGACGTGTTATTTGTGTTATGAAGGACACGATTTCAATTTCACGCCTAATCACAATATTTCGATTTGCACCAAAGAGGTCAGCCGAAGATATGAATGCGCTGTGGAAGTGTGGACTTGATCCTGAATAAATACGACGGGAAGCATTGGTTGACATTCACTAATTACCTATCACTTCGCCTTCATATTGATCATAGAATACATTAATACACATATTTAGGCATTCTGAATTCAATTATCAATGCATTGAGCGCAACATTCAAATCTACGAGGAAGAGTATGAAATGCGGGTGGCCTTTGTAGTACAGCAATGAAATTTTAGGGAAGTAAAACGATTCAGTCTACCTGATTTACTCTCTATCAATCGTAAAATCAGAGTGAAAATGTTGACTTCAATGTATATTCATAAGTTAGAGGAACTTGCTTTGAATTTCGCTGCTTTATTGTATTTCTCACTACGCGACTGACTGTCTACAAGGCGATCAATGCATATGAAATCACGAATTCCACAAGAATTAAGTTTTACTGGAACGAAATCATACAAATCATTGAGGTTTTAAGAAACTGTATATACATTTCTAATGAAAATTGTCAGGAGATATGCACTCTGTGAAATATTTTCAAGAAATCCCTGTTGGGTATTTTCCTTTGCCTTATTACATAAAAGTGGATATTACGGAGATCAAAGACACCTGATGCATTTTCAGTAGACATCTACTATTTGTTCACTTATTTGCTCTGAATGAAAATTAGTCGGAACTCATGTATCATAAGGTGTGTTTGAATGAATAGGAATCAGTCATCAAATTGTAACCAGTTTACCTCGATACTGAAGTGAGTCTCTGTGCTATCGCAGTTTATTGATGAACATCGGATATTTATACAAAACAGTTGAAAGACGTAATTAATCTGAAATATCGCGTGGTTTTCTGATTCAAGCTGTCGCCTAGAAAGTTAACAATCCATTACGGTTACCCAAATGATCATCGGGAGAACGCCAACGGGGTGACTGTCATGATGTCAACAACAGCAGACAGAGATCTTACTCAGTGGGAACCAATCTCCTCCTGGAGGATTCTGACAGCAAGTTCCAGCTCGAAAGGAAGGAGGGAAGGTTACAATCATTCAAAGCTACACACAATGCTACAAACAACGTGGAACGAAAGGAGAGGGAAGATTTCTACAGAAACCCAAAGCAGTGATCAAAAACACCCTAAATCGTGACATCAAATTCATAATAGACGAAATGACTGTTAAACTCGAAGCAAGCAAGAGGACTCATAATTGGTTGGGAGGTTCCGCCAAAATGAGTGAGAATGGCACAGATGCTGCACCTTCAGTGATTTAGTGATCGGAGGTAGCATTTTTAAGCACAAGCATTTACACAAGGAGATATTGTTTTCCATTTATGGACACTCCCAAACTCAGATGGTGCGTCGGTGGCAGAGCGGTTAGGACGCTCGCCGACCATGCACATGATCCGGGGTTCGATCCCCGGCCACCGACGCACTCCTTTACCTCGCTAAGCCAGAAATAATGCTGGTGAAGAGGAAAGGTTGGGCATGAGGCTAGCAACCCCATCCTGTAAAATAAACACTGCTTCAGAAACTTCAAGCCACTAACTTGAAGCCCTATGTTCCACTGGGGAACGTGAAGGAAAAAAATCTCAGATGGACCTCACTGTTATTATTTTAATGTGAAAGAATTGAACACGCAAACTTTGATTCCACGCTAGTAAATAGTGTGATGTGTCTAGCTAGTCCTTTGTTTGGTTCAGACTGAATTCTACCAGTCAGGTTTGCAATGTGGCCAGCAGTTTGTAAGCTCACCATCATGGTGCGTATTGATTTGATGATATTAGGTGGTCGGAGACAATTGGCAAACTGCTTTAAGAGTAGCAGATGTATGCGCAGACCATCATCTAATGTTTGGAACCTTCAACGTAAAGTTGAAAGTATCCAAGTAGATGGAGATAGACCATAATTAATGTTTAACACCTGAAAGCTGAAGGACGAAACTACTAAGGATATATTCACTGCGTCCATCAGAGAAAAGTTGGATTTATAGCTAATATAAAACAGTTTTGAAAGTCTGCATGCAAAAGCCAACAGCCTAGTGTAAGAGACGGAGAAATGCACCGTCACTACTCTGACATCAGTTTGGAACTCAACCGCACTCAAAGTAAGGAAGAGGATCAGGATCTTCAACGCTGATATCAAATCAGAGCTTCTGTATAGTTCAGATACACGAGGTGCGCATCACAGAACGGACTTCCAACAGGATAATTAACGGATTTAACCTCCATTCTCTCTGGTTCTACTGCTGTGAATGCATAGATTCGTTTTCTCGATGGATCCATTAAGAATGATGATATATAGTCATATATTTCACATTTTTATGGTGAGATTGGAAGAAGGTTGTCTAGATATAACACTGACATAACACCATTGGCCATATATACGTATAATATGCTTGCACTTATAAGGATAGGAAACAGCATACTGTTTTGGCTGGAAGGCGCTCCACTTCTCAGCTAACTGAAAGTGGTGTGCCTCAAGGTGCAGTACTTTCTCCATTTCTTTTCTCTTTCTTTTTGCATGACCTTCCGAACTCACCCAAAGTTAACTTCATTAAGTATGCTGATGATCTGACCGTTTCTGTCCCTGTAGTTTCCACAATGGATTGTTCCCATGTGAATGGCTTCTTAGCTGAAGTTAAGGATTGGTCTGGCTCAAATGGTCTTAAACTAAATCCAACTAAATGTAATACTGTTGATTTCAGCTTGAGAAGTGAAAAAGACATGCATGGATTGATCCAATCTCATGATTGTTGTAATGTTGATGGTAACATGATAGAGAGTAAGTCAAGTGTTTCATATCTTGGCATTAGTTTCTCTTCAAACCTTTGCTGGTCGTCTCATATTCAATCGGCTAACCTAACCAAACTCCAAAGTGTCGTTGGCCTAGGTCTGAGGTACTCGAGTAACCTAACATTCTCTGAGCAAGTGGCATCACAGACTCAAAAATCGAGGATGATCTTAGGATGCATACTTAGGAACTTTCACGACAATAAAGCAAAGCTCATTCTGTACAAAACCTGTGTGAGGCCACTACTAGAATACTGTCCATTTATTATTAGCAGCACCCACACACGTGAAAAGCTAAGAATTGAAAGTATCCAACGATATTTTACCTCAAAACTACTAGGCTACGAATGGAAGAGAGACTACATCTCACGGTGCATGATTCTACAACTTGACCCACTCTGGACAAGACGACTAATTATAAACCTAGTATTCTTCTATAAGCTCCTACACAAAATATCATTCTCAGACATTAAGGACATACAATTCGCACAAGAAGGCTCTTACGATATGCGTAACCAAAATTGCACAGTGACAATAAAAGCCTTTAAGTCAACACTCCGCGTAAACTTCTTCACAGTCATGTATTCTAAAATATGGAACAATCTGCCCCTAGATGTCAGGAACTGCAATACAGTTTTAAGTTTCAAACGCTCTCTGTACACACTGTTTCACTCTACCGACTATATAAATAAACTATTTATTCCTAGAACGAATCAACTATTAGTCTACTACAGTACCTAAACGCGCTTAAATACCCTTACTTCTCTAAAGACTATAAATAAACTAGTAGCATAAATGCATAAAAAGACATAGTAGAAACAAAATTTTTTCATCAAATTACAATGTACAACCAATATAAACAAATATTTTTGTCATCACATACTTTTTCTTTGTCTTCTGGTACATTTCTGTTGTATTTACTTCGCAGTACAAGTTGCATTGATCTACATTCCAACTGAAGCTGAGAAACAATTGAAGTCAATTACTCATATATTATCCCTCAAGGTTTGGCTAGTAATGGCTCAGCATCCTTGATGAAATCCACTGTCACCATAACAAGACGCTGTACAGCATCTTATACAAGCACTGTCAACGATCTAAAATGGTTTTTATATAGCTTTCTACGCGTTTATCAACTTACTCGTACGGAGCAACCATGCTGTGACAAATGGCGGGCTCTGGCTGACTTGAGTGCAGTAAAACAAATCTGCTTGAAATTGACCAATATTAATCTGCATTCATTTGAACTCACATCTGGTATTACTTGCAAAACAATGATGTCAAAATCATAAAAATTAATCACTCATTTTAAATTAATACCCAATTTGAACATAAAACAAGATACGATGCTGCACACAACAAAGTTATATGGAGGAATTGACTTCAAGCTTTATTTTTTTCCCAGATATTTGTAATTTATCCGACATATACATGGGTTTTTTGTTAATGCGAAGACAGTATTTCTATATCTCTTTATGTGTTACACAGACAGACTATTTTGCAGACTGTTCTGACTGACTCTAATGTCAGAAATAACAAACAAATTGTAATTTATATAATAACTTATCCATGCCTGTACGATTGGTATGTTCCTGCATAAACAGGAATAAATATATATATTCTTGCTGTTGCGATGTTTTCCAGACTCAGGATTATGTTCATTCCCGAAACCGTTTCCTCATCTTCTGCGGCTGGGCGTCGGGACTTACTGAACTATTAGGAAACCGACGAGGAAAATATGGTGTCACTTGCAAGGCTAAGATCAAGGGATGTCTAAGCTGAATTAAGTAGCTGTATAGCACAACTGAAGGCTGAGCACTAAGTGTTCATGTGGACCATGGTTTGGTGTTGTGCATGACATGCCGGGGCTACCCGAAGGCTAAATGTGTTGCTATCACTTGAACCGAAACTGACTGCTTGGCAAGTGGTGACAGTGACAGCTAGTGTTAAACGTATAGGGATTTAATCCTGCAAATAGCCTCATGCTATGACTCAGAGGAGCATGCTAGATTCTTCCCGGGGCATAGTAGAGATTAGCATGTTTCAGGGCCGGAATACGATCGAGGAAGAATCCATCTAGAGGCTAGCTATGACCTCCATCAACGGTGATGATGTTTACCTGAGGTATTTTTATTAAAGCAATGCGCACTTGCTTAACAAACTATGTGCATGCTGACCGTGTGTTTTTCCTCGCCATTTCTACCTATATTTCAGTCTGGTCCTAGCCAGTTCGAATCCTTGCATGACGAACAAGATAGAGATACACAGGCTGTCGCTGGAAGAGGATAGGCACTCTTTGTGAAAGAGAAGTGTCAAACCAGTGGATGTTAGACCAGCAACCAGACAGGTACTATGTTCGAAGTTACTTCCTATATTTTGAGGCTGCAACTCCATGGGCCCCACAGAAATTCGTGAGGCATCTTACAGGTCAGCAAGTCCTACAGGTTCCAACCTTTCAGATCTTTGAACCCACTTCTCACTGAAATATAACGTATACATTATAATACTCTATTTTATCTTAACAACCTAGGTCTCCATTAAACCTAAAACTTACACTTTCATTCATATTCGTCGCTCGCATTAGGTCTGATTGCCCTGATGAGAAAAACACAACAACACCAATGCTTGAACAAAGCTTTATTTTCATCGAAAACGTCATACCTTTCATGGTCAGAGCAAATGGTTAGCATTAAACACTGTGAATGTATGCTGTCATTCCAAGGACTCTGTAGCCTCTTCTTGCATGTACCAGGTAGGTGTACTTTCAATGATGTATTATCCGTATTGTATTCTATGCCATTACGCAGTTTTCCAGGACGTTTTGCTCTTCCTGAACTAGCTTTTAATCCTGCGAGGGCATAGCGCTTACCTAAATATAGGCTATTCGCTGGTTGAACATATCTATCAGAAAGAAACGGAAAGAAGTTTGGGTTGGCACTCAACCTTCATGGTAACCTTAGTGAAGGGTTTATAATTTAACATTTATACGAACCTGTTCCGGTTGCTTGGGAACTACTCCACTAGATGTGATACACTAGGACTAGAAACACTATGGCTAAGACGCCTGAGACTAAACTTAACACTTTACTATAAGCTTCTAAACCACTTAGTTTTTACCTCTACTAATGCCACTCGAATTTCAGATGACAATGGCTACAAACTAAGACACACTAAGGGTACAGTAGCTATCGAACAATGTAAAACAGCCACCAGGCAAGAGTTTTACTTGATTAGGTATGCACAGATATGGAATAAACTACCAACGGAAATGCGTCAAGCAAGTACATTGGCCTCCTTCAAAAAGGTGCCTAATGACAAACTACAAGAGTCTGCAAACGATAGTAGTTCTAGTTCCTACCTGAGAGCCTCCGAAATTATAGGTCCATTTAATGTATGAGCTTGAATACTACACCTGTTACTTTTTGCCTATATTTATAATTCTAGCTAAAACATTAACGGTTAAGATATGTATCATCAAACAGACAAGAAATCTCGTTTGTAAAACTACTACTCAACACAATAAGTGGAATAAAATGGACGAAAACCGACAACATGAAAAAGGTATAACTCACCACAACATCACATGGACAGATGTACGCTCGTTGGGCACCATATATCCCTCACCAACTGTAACCCACCTTTCCTTAGATAATGTGATGAACTTATATCCATAATGTTGCTGAGCAGTTAATATTCTCAACTCCTGTCGGAACGGCTGAAATTCATAAACCTTCCTCACACTAAGAAAATACCCACAAGCAGTAGAAATCCATTAATTAATGCGTCTGAAGCTTATGTATTTACTCCCAACAATGACATTGCAGATCAAATGAAATAAACACATCACTGATTTCAAAATAACAAATCAATGAACTATAATTCAAGGACTCTGCACACAACGAAGTTATGTATGAAGATTGACTTCAAGCTTTATTTTTTCCCCAGGCACTTATAATCCATCCACCAAAGACCTGGTTTTTTGTTAATGCGAAGACAATACTTCTGTATTTCCTGATGTGTTGCACTCACTGACAATCTAGCAGACTTTTCCAACTGTGCACAGAAATGATTGTATATAAGTGAAAGGGCTGTTTTATACTACCGGGATTAACATTTATCAAGTGTATGTATAATCTCCAGCGAACATGTAAAGCATATCTTGCTACTGCCTGTAAATTGTGATTGAATTATATGGTTCTATTTCTGTAACAATTTGATGATGCCTGTAAACTGGCGTCCCTCATATACCGTACTATTTTAATAATAATAATATATATTTCGTATAAACGGGTAAGTTTACATGAAATGCATGCCATTTTTACAGGCACGATCAATTATGTTACGAATAACAATTGTTAATTAGCATACATTGTCACTTTTTCAAAAAGTTCATATTGTTGAGTTATAGTACAAGCAATCAGAACAGATTCTTATAAATGTTAATTTGTAAATATTTCACGAAGGTCACCATCGAAGTTGAGCGACAACCCGAAATTCGTTCCATTTCCCGATGATAGTTATGACCAATAGATAAACAACATATATTTGTGTGAGTGCTATGCCTTCAAATGCTTGAACGCTATTTTAGGAATTGAAGAAAATCTGGCGCAGCTGCAAAATGGTATAGAATGCAATTATGAATAATACATTATTAAAAGTATATTTACAAGATAAATACAAGAAGCTATGTAGTACTTGAAATGATAATACACATTTGCAATGTATGATGTTAAGCATATTGGTCTTACCATGGAAAACTATGACGCTTTCTATGAAAATATATTTATTCTCAAACATGAGTGTTGTTGTTTTTATCATCAGAGCAACCGAACTTTACGCGAGAAAAGGGTGTAAATGAGAAGAGGGAAAAAATTTCAGCTTCATTAGAGTCCTAGGAAGTTGAGATAAAATAGAGTATAATAGTGATTAGGTAGAAGGATTATCGTGAAGTATATAAGTGACGTTTCAGAGAGAAGTGGCTTGAAGGGTTAGAACCTGTTGGATATAGTGACCTGTAGGATGTCTGGCGAACTTGTGCATAGCCCATGGGGTGGCATCTTGACAAGAAACTGAGCAGGCTTGTAGATGTTAGGAGCGAAAGCATTGTTATTTTTTTACAAGCTAAAACTGTACAGTCACTATTTTTTTATTTTTTCAATTAATTTTTTTAAAGTCTATTTTTTTTATACATTTAGTATCTAAACTCATGTTTAGTTCTCGAGCTGCCAAAATAATGCATGTTGCTGTCCTACAGATCGGAGCGATTCACATTTGTGACCACTACCAAATCTGCTGATCAGCATGCGCCACCCTCCCTCCTTTTTTTGACATTAAGCTCTGAGACCATTTACAATGACTGCAGTTGTAATATTGGATTGCTTTGACTCCGTCCCAATCATACAGTATGCTGCACATTAACAGCTTTCATGACAAGTGCTTCCCATTAGGTCACATGGCACAATAATACCAGAGGACATCGTTAGCAATATTATCATCATACTAGTGAACAAGTGGGTTACTACAAAAGACTAAGAAATTAGGTTTCCCTTAAGAGTTATGAAGTATAAAAATAGCTAATATTAGAACAACTAAGTTATATTCTATTCATCAGAGTGATATGAGTAGTGGAACAATTAGTGATAAAGTTATGTAAAGTGGTCCTGAGTAAGGCAACTGGTTAGCAGAACTTGTTATGCTAAATTTTCACGACCGATTTTATATGGTGTGCGTTACACATTGCAAAGTGACTCATCAATTATATAATGGAGAAATACTACATAATTTCAACATTATGAATTTTTTAGAAAATTATATGAATATGGGTAGGTGTTGACTGAAGATAGTCATTTCAACTCAAAAATAGTGCTAATAATATAAGCATATATGTAAAATATTAAAAGATATGGTTGCTAATGTAATTGTTTATGGAAATAATTACACTGACGAAATTATTGGAGATTATAGTGAAGAGAAAGTCAGTGAGTTAGTTAAACGGTTGCTGCGCAGTTAGTAGTTAGAACATCTTTAAAAGTAAAAGGTAGAAGAGTTTTCAGTACTGGGTCAAATTAAGACATAATCTACGGATTAGAGTGTAGTGGATAGTGGTACGATTAAAGATAAGGTTAGGTTGAATGAGCTTGGGGAAAATGGTTGGTTGGCTGAGTTTGTTATTGCCAAGTTTTCCTGGCCACTTTTCATATGGCGTGCTTTAGACATTACAAAGTAATAGTTTGCTTATATTATGGAAGAACTATCACAACTAATTTGGGATTATACGTCCAGGATAATTATAGATAGTCTTATGAGTTTATAAGCCCGATTGATGAAATATTGATAAGATCTCCAATAAGCTGAATAACCAAACCTCAGATCAAGGCATGTGGGAGAAATTGGGTTGGTTTTATCACGTTTTAGGTGCGGTACTGTTGCTGGGGCAAATGAGTTTCCTCAAATTGGGGGTATTGCACTGGGGTCTGTAGTACCAAAGTTAGATGAACAGCCCATATGGGTAAAGTATGGATAAGTAGACCGAAGCTCTTTTGTTGACAAGAACTCGCTAAGGAGACGCTGGAATTCAGTGGGAGATCGGCAACTACGTACATTAAGTGGAAGTTCGTTCCATAAGGCACTGTACTGTATTTTGAAGAGACGTGATCGTAGTTTTGTCCGGTACCGGCTTATGGATAGAGTATTTTCATGATTTCTAAGAGTATATATGGTTAAATTATTGAAAGCTATTGGATTACTGCTTTTGAGGTAGCCATGTAAAAGGCGAAAAAGGAATGTAAGGTTGAGTTTCAGGCGCCTTAACCAAAGTGGCTGAAGTCTATACATTTTGCACCTATCCGCGTAAGTCAGTCCTTCATGTTTGTGTAATAGGCGTCGTGTAAAACTTCGCTGAATATTTTCAATACGAACCCTGTCATACCCATTCATGAAACCGAAGACAATTGTGCAGTATTCAATTACTGGGCGAACCATGACTTTGTATAAAAGGACTTTGGCCTCAGTTGTGTACATTTTTCGATGTAACAAGCCTGTGAGTCTTCGGCATTTAGAAACAAGTGCTTTTGCATACTGACTAAATGTTAAGTTCTGTGAGTAGGTAACTCCCAGGTCTTTTATGGAATTGAGGGTTTGGAGAGAGGAGTCACCTAGGTGTAACCTGAAACACGGGTGGGAGTTATTGAAATATAAGGCACCACATTTATCAGAATTGAATGGCAGTTGCCAATCAGTGCTCCAGTTATGTAATCTATCCAGATCATCTTGAATATGTGTGAATCCCTCGTTCATTGTAGAATGGGGGAAGCTGTATACAATCTTTAAGTCATCAGCAAAGAGGTATGGGGTACCATGCTTGATTACGCTGCAGATATCGTTAATGTAGATTACGAAAAGCAATGGACCTAGTACACTACCCTGAATTACTCCACTTCGTATGGGTCTGGGTGACGAGTAATTATTTGCAAATTTCACAACTTGGGAACGATCTTCCAAGAAAGAAACGAGCCAGGATAACAAGGGGTCCTGGAACCCGTACGACTTTAGCTTAAGGATTAGTCTCTTGTATGGGACTTTACCAAAGGCTTTTTTGAAGTCAAAGAAGAGGGTTGTGACAAGCAAACCATGATCTCGCTTAGCGGTAACATCATCAAAGTAGTCAAGTAGGCAGGTGGAGCATGATCGACTTTTCAAGAAGCCGTGTTGTGCTGGAGTAAACAATTTGTGAAGGTGGAGGTATGAAGGAATATCTTGCCCTATAACTTTTTCCATAACCCTAGAAACTACTGACGTGATATTGATCGGTCGGTAGTTTTCGATATTAGAAGTTGGTCCTAGTTTGTGCCTAGGGGTTATAAACGACAGCTTCCAGCACTCTGGGTAACTGCCATTATTTAAGGACAGATTGAAAAACTTTAGGAGGATAATGGGTATGTCCTCACCACCTCTTTTCAACAAGATAGATGGAATTCCATCAGGTCCAGCTTTATATGATGTCCGGAGGGATGCTATAGCGGATGAAATCTTTTGTTGGGTAAATGTTATATTACCCAAAAAGTGATATGGTATTATCGGAACATCAAGACTACCTACTGTTTCTTCGTTAGTAAAGTAGCTAGAAAAGTGGGAGCTGAATAACTCGCATATCTCCTGTGGGTCTTCGTATAGTTTTTCTCCATCTAGTAATAAGTTAGGGATACTTAATCTGTTGTTGTTAATTCGTGACTTGATTAGTTTTACCAATGCCTCTGTATTATCGGGCCGTGAAAGGAGGATGCGTTCTAGTTTGATGGACTCAGATAACTGATTAGATTTGTATGAATCATAAGTTTGCTTGAGTGTAATGAGTGATGAAAAGTCACTACATCTGTAGAATTGCCTAGCATGCTTAGGCAGTCGGTTTCGAATCTTTACGGGGATGAAGTCAGGCTGTTTAGGCCTTGTTTTCACAAGTCTTGCTGGAGCGATGAAGTCATGTGCAAATCCTAGGTTCTCGTAGAGTAAGTTGTTTGCCTCTATAGCCGAGCTGCATGTAAAGTATGGTCCCCAGTCTAGGGTGCGTAGGTATGGTTTCAGGTCATCCCACTGAGCGTGTCTGTAACCCCTGAATAATACTTTGTTGGCACTTATTGTCGCACTCATGCTAGTGCAAATATTGAATGTACCTAACACTACTCTGTGGTCGCTACCAGGAAACTCTTTACCTACTCGAAGGGTAGTGGGGATGATACCATTAGTGAAAACTAAATCTAAAATCTTAGATAGCCTGGTAGGATGCTGTACGTGTTGTTGCCAGTCTTTTGTTTCTATTATGTTAAAAAATTCATGATACCGTTTTGGTGAGGAAAGTGGTTGCCAGACTACTTCAGGCATATTAAAGTCCCCACATATAATTTTAGCCGTGTGAGGTAGTGAAGTGGCGTAAGCGAAAGTGCTAGCAAGTTTCATATCACCTTCAACAGCTGAACATGGGGGATGATAGATGCAACCTATAAGATAGGAAATGGAGTGAGACAGCCTTAGAATAGCCCAGACTGAGTCATTATCTGTGATGAGCTCTGGGTAGAAGCACTGTGTGGCCTTAATATCAGACCTGATATACATAGCGCATCCTCCTCCTCTGCCATGGTTTCTGTCACCTCTGAATACGTAATAGTTATCAATAGAAATATCTTTATCGCATATCTGAGGAGTGCACCATGTTTCAGTAATCATTATAAGAGACGGGTTGCATATTAAGGATAATGTCGTGAAGTCAAACATTTTGTTAAGTAAGGAGCGAGCATTGATGAGACAGAATGAGAGAGAGTTAGGGGTGACGATGAAATCGCATATATCTTTAAAAAAGTTTTCCTCAAGGTTTGTAGCATCTACAGCAGATTGTTTGATGGGTGCTAACTCAGATGGTGGCAACGTACTGGCAGTGCTAGAAAAGTGCACTACACCAGTATCAGCGCAGAGAGATGTGCTATCGTTGGTTACCCCGGCGGGTGAGAGGTGTTCATAATACCGTGACTGAAATGCATCGCCCTCCCCTCCGGTGATAAGTGGCTTGACAGTATGTGTGCTATTTGCGTCAATATTGAGGCTGAAATTTCGTGTTGGCTGAGAAAATTTAGATTGGATGAAGGGGAGGTAGGTATTTCTTGTGGATAGTATGCTGGAGTAAAGTTACGCGCATCGCAGTTATGATTAATATTTTGTGTGTTCAAGTTATTTTCGTAAATATTAGTCCATCGATTATCTTGGGTGGACTGTATCCGGTGGTTGTCAGGGATGTTTACTATAATCTGATAATTTAAACTTTCATGTAAACTTACCCGTTTATACGAAATTTAAATTATTATATCTACAAAAGACGGCGGTGTTGTATGGCGACGAAATCTGATATTTATAGCCTACTCTGTCATATTCGGTCTTTTTCTCGGCAGAATATGCAGCATTCAAACCAACTGTAAAGCTTCTTATTTCTCCAGTGCTGAAATTCAGTTGGTTCTTGGAAGGTATTCTGGACCACAGATACAAATATTCTAGCAGTAACACAGCAACTAAATCCATGTTGCTATAATACCTGATCTAGTCTCGTCTGCAAAATTTTGGCTACCAATATCACATGCTGAAAATTCCAAACCTGTACCAAAAAATACGGTGTGGAATCAAGCCGTAATTGAATATGAAAAAATAAAAATCCCTGTGTGATACCCGTCTGAGAACTGACTGCCAGAGCAGTGGGCGCATTCCGACAAGTAAGAAGAGGAGATTGCTGCTGAAAGCCTGATTTACTTTTGCAGTCAGTTGAGGTTGATGAGACCTAGTGTGTCAAGGGAGGTTTTTATTTCTATTGTTTTCTCTGAGTTTCTGAAATTCCTGAGAAGCTGTTTGCTATGGACTTTCTAGGACGTCTGTGGAGATGTTGTGAATCCTTAAGAAGTCGTGTAGGCTATGGTTGCTGAGGAAAGGAAAATAGTTTTCAACCTGCGAAATGTAAAGGAATCTGTCGTAGTTGAAGTACATAGGACAAATGAAGCACCAGGTAATGATGAAAGTCGCTCTGTTGAAGACATTCTATGGTGGGGACATTTAACAAATACCTTATTAATAATATTCCTGTAGGCTGGCGGTTCAAGTAGACCTCTACGAAACATTTGGTTACTTGTGAAGCTACGATACACCTGACGAGGGGTTGTAAGATGGATGCCATCATCTCGCTATACATAGGAAATACTTGCGCGTCAAGTGACACGATGTCACCATCTTCTAGGTGTTATGATTATCACTACCAACGAAAATCTCATCCCATATTCGCCAGATTACGACTGACGAATCATCAGTGGCCATTCTAATAAACCACTTACTCATTATGCGATGAAAGCAGGACGTAGTGTGTTATTAGTTGGTCCATCTGGAATTTTAAAAGAAGACTATGTTGGACCAGTAGAAACGCCTAATATCTAGACCACGTCAAAATGAACGGCTACTGTATAATATGCATCTGTCTGTTGCAGGATGTAATCATAGTCATCACAAACATCTCTGCGTGCTCCTTGAATACGACGTGCTTTTTCCTTTTCAACCGGAAAATACCCATTTTGTGAATTATCCGCTTGGGGAACCTGATATTCCTGGCCAGTGAATAAAATTCAACCATTACTTATATATTGAATCTCTCAGTGGTAATTCCATCTGTCTCGAAATACTGCCAAAGTTTCAGGTGCCACTTTTAGTGGCATCTTCCTCACCCGCTCAAATAAACAAGACTTGTTGGTCTACAACGTGATTGCTGTGAAGCCGATCATCCAGAAAGTACTAGGTAAAGTTGAAGACCTCTTTTCCTTATCTTGTACTTTATCAGTCTTATTCTTGTTCTTGTGGGTACGTACTTTTACTCTCTTATTCTTGTATAGCATAAGTTACAGTGATTTTCAATATGGCTGTTGAAAGTAGCCTTAGAATAAGCAATGAAACACCAAATTCTGTAGTCACAAGAGCTTCAGCCAGAGAAGGCAAAAACCCAGGGACATCAACCCCCTCCCGCATACCGATCCTAAAGACTTGTGTTGGCTTCGCCTGTTCTGATACTATGTCTGCATTGCCACAGTCTAGCACTGAAACGGTACATGCAATACCAGGTGGACAGGATACTACACCTACATCCACTGAAAGCCACTGCGTGAAACACAGCAAAACGAAAAGGAAACGCCCAAGACGTCATAATAATAATAGTACATTCTCATTTCGTACATAAGACCTCGAAAGGGTCATCAAGGAAGCGAGATGAATGTCAGGCTTGTAGTTTCATCGTTTCTAAAACTGACTAAGCATTTGAATGCAATTTTTCCAAACGTTGTGACAAAAGGGTGCCGAAATCATACTATGAGTTTATGCGAAATAATCCATGCCCATGGTTTCGGTATACCTGCCCACTCTGTCGCCCTGGCATAGTCCCACATAGCCTGTCTGCAGATAGCAGAAACAACACGCCACTCTTGTGTCTCAACACAGTCTAATGCAGCTCCCCAACTGTTAACACCACAACACCAAAACTGGTACAGACAGTAAGAAGGAAACTCCAGTCCAGCTGACTGGAAATGCCAATCTTCACAAGGTGAAGAGTCCAAAGGTTGCACCCACAACGTCAGGGAAGGATAGAATTGCCAAAGCACCACTTGCATCCACCAGCAAGCTTGGCAACGCAGCAAAGGCACGTCAAAACCTGATGAAGCCTAAAGTTACTGACCCTGCAAAGGAATGCAAGCAGCCAAAGGCCAAACCCAAGTCTGAGGTAAATCGGTTTAATTCCCTTATCCTTTTTAATGTACCTGTGAGCAAGGATAGCTTGCTTGAACAATGGGTCCCTTTTTATCAGGAGCAGTGATCCAACTGGTGCAATAAATTAGGTCTGAACATTAGCTCAGTGTGTAGGGGTATCCATAAGCCTAAGGGTAAGCCATCCCCATTACGGGTTACACTGGACTCTGCCGAAGAGGCCGAAAGAATACTATTAATGGCTAAGGTTCTAGCCATCGACAGAAGTTCTAGCATAAGGGTGAGACATGACAGACCATTGGCCAACAAACAAATGGCGAGGGAGTCACCAGAATTGATTCCTTCTACATCTGTGATCGTACACGTTGTTCCGGAGCTGGAAACGGGCACTGCTTGCGGAAAACACATGCATGACGTACAGCAGTGGAGATGGCTGTCATCACAGATGGCCCTTGGTGCTTCTGGAGCAATCTCCATTTTCCGGCTACCTCGTCCAGCTCATCTCACACTGATTAGCTCTCCAAGGCTAATAAGTGTCACATTCAACTCCCCGGAACAGTTGGCCATAGCACTTCAACGGTGGTAAGAGACCAAGGGGAAAATGAGAGGAAACATCCGATGCTGCGAAAGCAGACTCCGAACCATAAGGAGGCAGCAAACTGAGGCTTTAATACGTCCCCAAGCCTCAGTGAAACTAGAGCGATGCAGTACTCAAAATAGCAGTCTGTGTCACCCAAGTGTCCTATCTGAATCCATGGAAACAAAATAAAATGGGCCGGTTTCATCGGAATCGGCCAACTAGTCCCAACATTAAGTCCTCTACCAGCAGACAGCTTCATATCAACTACCCCACAACACACTGAGGTTGTGAGACTCACTGTCAGCTGCCTATATAACAATTCGAGAGGACTGAGAGGAAAAGAAGGCGAACTCAGAAATCTCCAATCACACCTACAACTTAAAATAATAATTCTCACTGAAAACTGGCTAACCCCACTGTCGCCGACAACGAAATCAGTATAGGTGATATGGTTCTGGCCAGGAGAGACAGGGATAATAAGGAAAGAGGGGAGATGCTATATACTTGGGCAGGCAACTTAAATGTGTACGTGCAACGGAACCACCACTTATTGAACTCCCAGACTCCATATGGTGTCATTTCACCGTAGGCTACACGACGTATTTACTAGGTGGCATCTACCCATCACCCAGCTGTGGGGCAGAGCACAACCAGCTTCTGCTCAGCACCACCACAGGGATATGGGACTTGATCAAGTCACTATAGTTGCAGATTTCAATACCCCATCACTGAACCTTGGCTCGGGATATGCTAGGGGAAAAATCTACTACAAACTATTCAAAATACAGGACTAACTGAGAATGTCGGAGACGACACTAGGGGGGGCTCTAGTGAAAAGACATCGAAACTAGACTACATTTTAAGTAATGACCAACTACTCGTCGAAAAGGTCAAGATCCTGACTCCTCTAGGAAGTAGTAACCATGCAGTTATAGGTTTCGATCTCGTTCTCCGTAAGCACTTTGCAGTGGGAAGTGACGCGACCATGTCTGCGTTATTGCAAGCCGGACAATGCTGAAATGCGGAGGCTTATGTCCGACGCAGACTGGCCCTTAGCATGAGATGGGTTATCTGTGGATGAACACCAGGAAGTGGTAAAAAAGGTTATTCATACAGCAACCTCGGATACCGTCCCTTTAGTCACAGTGGTTAGGACTCTCGCCGACCATGCACATGGTTCGGGGTTCGATCCCCCGCCGACGCACACCCGATATCTATGGTCGGCCTGCAAAATTTGGGCTACCGATATCCATGCTGAAAATGCCATACTTGTACTGAAAATACGATGTGGCATGAAGCTGTAATCAAAAATTAAATTAAACACAGCCTAAAAGAAAGTCATCATGGCTGAAGAGAGGCACGCAACGAATTCTGCAAGCAAAGCGGAGGGTTTGGTTTACGTGGCGCGAATCTAAGATTCAGACCGACCACGACGCCTACCTGGAACTCAGAAACCGTTGCAATGCGAGAGTCAGGAGTGACAGGAGGTCATTCCAGGCTAACCCTGCCAAAAACTCCTAGCAAACCCCAAAAACTTGCATTGATTCATGTCGGAAAGAAAACCAACCAACCAGGGGGTATGCGTCTTAGCAGGTCCAAAGGGTCAATATCTCACCGGTCTGGAGATGGCTGAAACACTAGGTTTAGCCTTCGCCAAACAGTTAAACAGCAATGTGGGTATTACCAGTACGGACCAAAATGGTGGTGGAGGAAGACCTAGTGGCTACTCCCCAAATAAATCCCACAATAGTACCAAGGAAGCTACAGTGAATCACATCTGGGAAATCCCCAGGTTGTGACGACATCAGGCCATCTGTTCTGAAACAGTGTGTCGAAGCTCTCTGTAGGCCCTTATACGACTTGTTCCAACACTCAATGCATTCGGGGAAACTGCTAAGGGAGTGGAAAAGAACCATCCTTTCTCCGATCTTCAAGGGAGGGGATAGGCAAAATCCAACTAGTTATAGACCAGTGGCTCTACTCCCAGTGGTATCGAAATTACTGGAAAATATTTTTGACGATCACATCAGGGATTACCTCGATAGGTCTAATATACTTCGTGAAGCCCAACACGGTTCCAGTAAAGGCAGATCCTGTGTAACAAACTTGCTATCAGCTTGGGACGATTGGACATCATGCTGGAGTATGAATGTTCCAGTCCATGTAGTCTTCATAGACTTTGAGAAGGCACTTGACACCACGACCTTCTCCTACACAAAATAAGCCATGCTGGTATAGGTAAGCCACTTCTGTCATGGTTAAAGGACTACCTAGCTGAAAGGAAATTTTACACTAAGGTCAGCCGAGTCTGATCATCTTGACACAGCTCGTCATCAGGAGTGTCGCAGGGTTCTATCCTAGGACCACTGATGTTTTTGATTTTTATCAATGACCTGCCATGCCGTCTAAGCTGCCCGACTCCTCTATACACTGACAACGTGAAGACATGAAGGGCAATAAAGTGTCCGGAGGACTGCATGCAGATGTAAAGCTTCTGGAAGACTGGGCGGGGGCTAGAGGCATGAGTTTCAACCTGAAAAAGTTCAGAGTAGTCAAATTACGCACCTGTAGACTGCAGAATACAAGTTACACCCTGTGTAATGAAAGCTTGTTCTGCACAACGTTGGAACGCGACTTGGGTATAGTTCTAAAAGAAAAAATGAAGACAGGAGTAAATTACACGGAGGGGCATATGCGGTCATACACTTTACACATAGACAGTTAGGTGCACTCACTCCTGAGCTCTTTCTAAGGTTGTACAAAACATAAGTCAGACCACACCTTGAAGTGCATAATATTATCGCATCCCCACTGCTTAGAAGAGACGCCAACCTCATGGAAAGAGTCCAACGACGGGCAACAAAAGGAGTGGTTGGTCTTCGAAATAAACCATATGACGAAGGGCTGAAAAAATTAGGCCTATTCACGCTTGGCTACTGTCGACTTAGGGGGGATTTGATTAGTGCCTACAAAATAACAAATGACCAGAATCACCCAAACAAAGGTGTTCTGCCATTGAGTAGGTATAGGCTCCCTCGTGGAAATCCTAGAAGGATAGCGCAAGGACCCAGATGCGCTCCCACTTCTTTTCACTGCGGGTTTGCCGTCCCTGGAATTCCTTACCGGTGGATGTAGCTTTGGCACCGTCTGCGGACGCCTTTAAGCGAAGGCTGGACAACCATGCAGCGACACAAGGACTGCCTATCCCTTTAAAGTCCCATGCACCATTCGGGGTAGACAACTAAGTTCGTCGTTTTACTTCTTTACATTCTCTACCGTCTTACTCTCTTGACAACTTTAATTACACTTATTAATAATATTACATATATATACCAACTTCAAATATAATCAGCTAACTATTATTTCGTTTTATTTACTTCTTTTTCCGTCTGTTATGCTGAATAACTTCACTAATTATATCCATCAATATAATTCTCTCCTTTCTTTTGACGACGATACCGGAGGACTAACTGGTGAAAGGATCAACTCCATTCACAGTAGTAACAGTCTTAACACACTTCATACTGCAAACCACATTTAATTAATCCCAGCACTACTCCTTTTGGAGTCAACCAAAGCTACACCAGTCGAGTGGAGAGAAGAGCTACGCAGAAGTTTATCGAAGATCAGGAACCTATACCTCAAAATCAAGAGGCGGGCACAAAGAAATCAAATTGGTTTATACTAGCTCGTAAAAAAGATATTGGAAAGTCACAAACAGAATAACCCTTAGTGACAGAATATATGAGGTTCATTTAGATTGATAGACTTCTGTTCCCTGCTGTCCATACAATACAGCAGGGGTAGATATCAGACCTCTCGTCCTCTACTGCGAAATGGCTTGTTTCTACCTGAGAAATAAAATTATTAGTGCTGTGGGGAAATACCCTACTTGTCAATGATATCTTAGTATATCTTGATATAGCATACTTCACATATGCTCCATAGCTTAAGATGTGCAACTGCAGAAGTAAGGAGTATGATCTTTTCAGCGGTCTTTCATAAGACACCATTCATAGTCTCCATCATAAAGAGTGGTGTGGTGAAGGATACAGAACTTTGTTTAGACTAGAAGGTCAAAGGTTGATACGTCCCGATGACCAAGATTCCTACCAGTTCACTGTAGGGTTTACAACCCATGTAGCAAAGTAACATCCATTTCCTCAGAACCAGGATGGGGAAGTCAAAGTGACTTTCATCCTCTACAGAAATACAGCTGAGAAACGAGGACGATACCTCCAGGACATGACTTCATGACGGCTGAAATTATCCCGCATGCTCAAGGTCATTGATGGAGTGAGACGCTCAAAGGTCATTTTCGTCCATGTTACTCGGTTATGTTGGATTGCAGTTCCGTAGCCATTCGTTTACACATTGGTTTTACGTTCTGTTGGCATTTATAGGTGATTACCATGTACTGATAGTATTCTTTTGTAAAATATACTGTTCTTCACACGAAAATAGCCACATTTTGACGTAGTCTTCATTGAATGACACTATGTCGAAAGCTGCAGCTTCTACAAGAAATAAACTATTTGTGTAGATGACATTACCCCCCAACTACCCCATCTTCTGCATTGTAGAGATGTTTTGACGCATTCAGCATGAAACACTAATCATTACAACCAATGTGCTAAGTGTGTCGCAGTCAGATTACATGACGCGGACACCAACATAACTAGCCAGGAAATGAGAATTCCTATCAATCCAGAAAACATATAACAAAATTTTATTAAAAATTATTGACAAAAAAAATTTGCCGAGCGAAATTTCAACCAACATGCTGGATAAGTCCAGCCCTTCATGACCTAAAAATTAAGTTTGACATTGTCATAATATTGATATCGGATCCTGAATAAAAATTTATATACAAAAATGCAGTCTAGTTGATTTCTATAAGTTTTCCCATTGCATTCGGTTAACCTCATACTTTCAGTTACTTAATGTAGCCATATAAAACACCCGGGTTTTCAACTCGGCAAACGCGTTCACATTGTGATTAATTAATTTTTGAGGTATCCTATTTTTTCTGTTTATTTTGCAGTTATACAAACAGTTTATTATGTTGGTTTAAACCCAGCTTTGCTATCATAGAGTGAGAATTCAAGCTGAAATACGAGGTAGCCGTAATAACACTAGTTAGCATAAATGATTTACAAAATTAGTCTGGTTTTTCGTCATTCCTTGCTTAACAATGTCAAACTATCCACTAATTGTCCATAAGGTCAATCCTCAAAGAAGTTGAAAAAAAAGAATTTAACAGAACCACGGTTTCTAACATCGCATTCTTAGCATTCTTATGACATTGACCGGACAACCTATATACGTAGCTACATTTCACTACATGTCTCAGACCATTAGTTAGTGATTTCATGACTGGTTATATGATTGAAACTGACCGCCCCCAACTCTTTCCCAAATTAGTTCCAGCTAAGTTAATTCTATCTTTTGATATACATGACACGTTGTCATCGCCTCATGATGCAATTGATTGCAACCAACGTACATTCACCATCGTTAAATTGTAATTCAGTGAATAACTATTCATTGAATTTTCCACAGTTTTATCCACCAGTATGCTTGGAATTAAACTGAATTAAAGCGGTTACAATCAACACCATACATGCAATGCAACTCCACACCAAGATGCAGTGTTATGAATCTTGATCGTTGGTCACCACCTACTGATGCTTAAGGAAATGATACATCTGGTTTCATTTACGAAGTAATTAAGAGATCCGAAAACACCTAGCCTTATATGATTTACATACTTCTCTAGGGGCTATTTGTCAATCTAATAAAACACCTCCCGGTTACCGCCACTTACGGAAAGTCAGTAACATTTTAACTTAATTTTCAATGCCATTACACTAAGTTTTGAATGGAACGTAGACCTGGCTTTTCAAGGCTGTTGATACGAAGTACTTTTTTCTGTGAGGAAAACTGTCTAATCGATGAGAATTAAGGTGAAATATGCTAAGTGCTTAACACTTCTTGTTGTTCTTATTTGTGATGTAAGTAGACTTGTAACTGATTTTTTGTATTTAATTTACGGACAACGTTGATTTCCTGAGGAATTACGTTTGAGTCTCACGAGAGGTGCTTAAGCCACCACTGATAACTAGTCTCGAAATGAATTTACCAAAGATTTCATGTGAAGAAATGACCCGTAATGTTTTATTTTATGTGGTGACTCGTATTCATCAATGTCATAGGATAGTAGTGATGTCACGTTTTAAACTGACAAGATTTAGGAGTCACGAGTCACAAGACTTCAATCCGATCGGTGAATATTTGGTAAAACTTCACTAATTCAGTGACGAAGTGGTTGTGTCAACCGATGGCGGGGCCCTCTAAAGAGAACCACAGGGAATAGGGCAAAGCAAAGATGTGCTATTGAAGCCCTATCCTTCACCCAAAACCCGAGGGAACAACTAGTAATAACCAGCACGGATACGTAAGATCTGTTTGACGTTTGCGAACTTGCTTCCTCTTTGTCAACGACTTAAAATTCGTCTACCCATTGAAGGTCGTCAGTATTCTGCCACAGAGTCCCCCTTTCTGCTCTGCAGTGGCGAGATAGCTGTTGAAAGTGGACGACTGTAAGAAACTGATCGCTTTTAACCATAGGTTTTTGCCTTCACTTCCTTGTATGAGGTGATACAATGTGGTCACTAATAACGAGATTAGGTTTTTTGTTGAGGTAAAGAGGAAAAATGAGTCCGATATGTTATAAAGCTGCACAGGTCAAGATGGTTAGGAGGTTTATCACGTGTATCGACTTGTTATCTTCAACGAGATATTTTAGTAATAGATTCGATAAGGGTTAGGGATAGTCAAAGGAAAACCTAATACTAATTCATAAAGTCTTAGAGCCACGTTAAATGTAGGTTGAAAATCGTTGGTGATATAGATCCAGATCGCCGTAAATCCCACAGATGTATTCACTCCTTGTGATCTTGCAGATCCTAAATGTCCTTACTAGTCTTCATTTTAAAACAAGACATGTAAGCGAATAATATTGTTTTCAGTTAGTTGTCAGGCTTTACTGGAAGGCACATAGCTTTATACATAAAATTTTTTTTAACCAGTTACGGTGAATTTGCGGATTAAACATTGGCGTTAAATGTTGTCAGCAGTAACGACAATTATAATAATAGTCATAATAATGATAAGGACAGTGTGATAGCAAAATTACAAGCGGTTGACGTAGGAGGCGACAACCAGTGTTAGTAACTAGTTACTGACTAGTGTCCGATCAAAAAGTATCCAATACAGTCTTATAAATCGATCGCGAGCCCAAATAGCTCAGTGGTAACATCTGACTGCAGCACTGGCTGATGCGGGTTCTAATCGCAGAAGGGACATGAGTTCCTTCAAGGTTGCAGATACGTCTTGCTGACTGGTAAGTGCCAACAAGCACAAAACCTAGGTCGAGGGCTTTGTGCTGGTCACTTCCAACCACCTAATACCAATGTGGGCAATTCAATAATTAGGTCAAAATCTCACAAAATTACAAGTTGCGCAGTATCGAAGATGAAGTGGATAGATAAAATCTAAGCAAAAATCATAGAAGTGTAGGGGCGAAGGTGGGCAGTCTTAATTCGTTCATTAGATTTACCTAGGCCAAGGGAGAGACAAGTTGAGAACAAACTTTTGTGTGTGAAGACTACATGATTATTCTACCTTCTGTAAATTTCTGTTTGCTTTAGTTTCAATGTGTTTCTTTCCCTTTAATTTGTGTCATCTTATGCACTGTAACAGCCTAAGCTGCCTCACTTTTGTACAAAGTTCAGTTCATATTGTTATTTTGGCGATGAGACTAGACCCTTTTATTCACAAATTATATCAAATTCCTCAAGTAAACTTAATTATTTGATTATAGTATGTGTGTAAAACAGAGCTTTTTCGTTTTGGTTACCGAGTGATGTAATAAGTACCAACTTAGTAGTGGATATAAATGATTTAAGATCGAATGTGCATTACATTCTGTGTATTCATCTTTTGAAATTGATTACCATAAATGGGATGCAGTTGCTTAAATCTGCAAAGTTTGAGATTTTCCATCCATGGCTGTGTTTCTAGCTGAGGAACTACCATGTAAAGTGAAAGGTAGTCAACTACAGGTGGCAAATTCATGTAATGGCGTGGACTGTTCAAATGACTTGACTAAATGTGATTGCCTTTTTGAATTTTTATGCTTTTGCATAATCTAATTAAATGTTTCTCTTTGATATTTTTTCATAAACAGGTATAACTATAGTATTCAGTTTTTTGTTTTGTTCAAAAGATGTCGTCTACTGCTGAACCGAAATTATCTAAATTAGACCATCGGCTACAGGCTGCCATCAGTGGACGACGTTTTTATGAAGCTCATCAGTTATACAAAACAATACACTTCCGTTGTATTATGCGAAAAAACTATCAAGAAGCATTAAAATATCTTAAATCTGGTTCTGAATTTCTACTTGATAATGAACAATGGGAAAGTGGGACAGAATTAGCCTGCCTTGTCCTAGATGTATACAGTCAAAGTGGATCCCTTCTAACTGAATCACATTTGGCCGAAGTGTGTGAACTATTAATCCGAATGACACCTGGTGAAGAAAGAACGCGATTTATCAGTAAAGCACTACAATTACTTCAAAAACAAAAAGATCTCTTGGCTAGTTTCAATGGTTATTTAGCTCGTGTCTTATGGCAAGAAGGATCATTTAGTGAGGCAAGACTACGCATTATGCTATCATCGAATGGTTATGCAGCTGGTAGTTTTCTTGTCGCATTACACCAACGCTATGGATTACGATCAGAGATTGATTTGTTTATTGCACAAGCTGTTCTACAATTTCTTTGCATGAAACAGACCACTGTAGCGATTATTACATTTTACACCTATACAAGAGGACATCCTCGATTAGAGCCGGGACCACCGTTTACACACTTTCCATTACTTAATTTTCTATGGTTTCTTATGTTAGCCATTGAAAAGAAGTGTAGTCTAGCGGTGTTTTCTGTCCTGTGTGAAAAATACAGTCCACAGTTGAATAGAGATTCATCGTATGTAAAGTATTTAGATAAAATTGGTCAATTATACTTTGGTGTAAAACCGCCAACCAATGAAATGAATAATTTTTTCTCACGAATTATGCAAATGTTTAATGATGGTGGTGATAAACTCGACGATTCAATGCTAAATGAAGGGTCAAGTTGTTATGCTGCATTAAATAATATCAATGATGTAAATTCATCACCGGATGAAATGTGTTTTGAAGATGTGGATTAAGCACCTCTCTTCTCTGTCTTTATTTATTCCTATCTAGTTAATACACAGTGCCTTTCAGTTAACAATGGATAACATATATATGCAACAGCATCTCGTTTCCTTTCTTTTTTGTATAACTGGATGAAGTGATTACACACAACTCGACCTTCTCCTATATGCCTACTTTCTTTATTGGCGATAATAGACGCGCGGCGAGAGTGGCCGGAGGAGGTCAACTTGTCTTGTTTCAAGGTTGTGTTTCTGTAAACTGACCGATACATGAATATCCTGTGGGTTTACTCTCTTCTTCTTATTATTATTCTAATGGGCATTGAATGCATCAAAAAACCCTAATCTTTATGTTCAATTCTATTCTTTTCTTCAATTCCCTTTGCCTCTTATTCCTCTTTCTTCTTGTCTTGTCTTTTTTTCTGTCATATTTCTCTTTCGAAAAGCAAAATGCACAAAATGTTTTCTTGTCTACTACTTTAAATAAATTGAATTGTGTACAGATTTTGTATTATGGTTTTAAATTTTGTTGGTTTGTGTGTGTTTGTGTGTTCGTGTGGTGCAACTGTTGTATACAATTTTTCTATTGAGCACTGTCAACGTGTCGAATAGTGTTAGCTGACACTTATGGTTGGGTTGGGAAAGGAGATAAGGCCGGTCAGACCAGATCAATGTTTTGGACTGTTGGTTTGAGCCAGCTGCGCAGGGAGATTGAGGTCTTTTGGACGCTAAGGACCACCAATGGTTGAGGACTGTTGTTGTTGTTGTTGTGGTGGTGGTGGTGGTGGTTGAAAAGCTTTCTCATTTGAGCAGATGCATTGCATCCATCTTTGTAATCTCCCGAATCTGTTAAGTCCTTATGTTTTTTCGCCATATTACTCCCCTTACTCCGATACACTTCTGTTCATAATAGGTCATGTGAATTTCGTTTTTCTTCCTTTTGTACTTTTGTGTGTTGTATGGAGCGTGGCAAGTTGAGCCGCTGCACTTCTGTACAAAGTTCTCTATTGAAATTCATTCAGTGTTAAGGTTATATATCTTTTTAACATAATACTATTAGTCATTTATTAGTCAATGTACGTGTGTGTAGTGGCGGGTGTCCTGCTCAGCAGTCCGCACCGTCCTCCTTTATGGCTGTGAGACATGGCCATTAAGAGTAGAAGACATGAAAAGACTAGCAGTCTTTGATCATAGGTGCCTGAGTTCTATCTCCCATGTGAAGTGGTATAATAAGGTCAGCAATATTGAGGTTAGGTATCGGTCGAGTGCTAGGTAAGGAGGGAAAATCAATCGACGAGGCTGTGAAATTACATCGACTGAGATGATGTTAGGAAATGTGTTACGTATGACCAGTCTAGCCATCGTCTTCCTCGACAATGGGCAATGTTAGCTGGCTGACATAGGGTCAGGCTGGAAAAGAGCTAGCAGCGGTAAAACCAAAACATGGCTTCATCAGTCAATGAAATCCACAACAGTTAGTTTAAGCGATGTTAAAAGGTGTAAACTTCCTGACTGGTTGGGGTCCTCGGGATGACGGTAAAAATCAATGGCTGGGAACAATCGGTGATGTGGTTCAAATTGATCGTTCTCAATGGCTGGTGCAGATGCACCCACTCCTTGTGACTTATGATTTCCAATGAAACTGTTTTGTTCTTCGTTATTACCATTCCTTTTGTCCGATATCTCTGTTTACTGTGTCTATTATGCATTTCTTTTACTTTCTTCTCTTGTTTTGTGTGCTACATGGAGTGTGGCGACTTGAACTGCTGCACGTTGGTGCAAAGTTCTATGTCGAAAACGGACAGAGACAGAACAGTAGTGGCTGACTGAATTTCAGTATAGAACTTAGCACATAAGCACACCACTTCAAGTTTCCGGACTCCATGTGGCACACAAAGGCAGAAAAAAAAGAGAAGGGATTCATAGAAGGACTATAATAAGCAGAAAATTGTGAGGGATAAAGAATAGTAACATTGAAGAAACATTAGGGTGTATTAGATATGGGGAATCAAAGAGAGTGATTGCCTCTGGACCGCACTTTGGTTCTTAGCATCCCGAGGAAATCTGTCTGTCTGTCTGTTTTCGACATAGAACTTTGCACTGATGTGCGGCAGTTCAAGTCGCCACACTCCATGTAGCACACAAAGGAAGAGAAGAAAGTAGGAGAAATGCATAATATAGACAGTAAACAGAGGTGTGAGACAAAGGAGTAGTAATAACGAAGAACGAACAGTTTCATCGGAAATCATAAGTCACAAGGAGTGGATGCATCTGCGCCACTGAGAACGATTTTGAGCCATGTCACCAATTGTTTCCAACCATTGGTTTTTACCGTCCCGAGGACCCCAACCAGGAAGTCTACATCTCCCTACGTGACTTAGACTAACTGTTGTGGATTTCATTGACTGGTGCCAAGTTTTCGTTTGACCGCCGCTAGCTCTTTTCCAGCCTGGCCCTTTATCAGCTATCAGGAAATCAACCGCTGGCAGTCTACACCTCCTTATGTTGATCATACTGGTTGTCGAAGATTTGATGGATTGTTGCCAGGTTTTGGTTTGATCACCAGTAACTCTTTTCCAACCTAATCCTATGTTGGTTAACATTACCCATCGAGGAAGGTGGTGGCAAGGCATACGGTACATATGTCCTAGCCTCATCTCAGTCGATGCAGATTCACAACCTCAACCATTGACTTTGCTTCCTTAGCCGCCACTTTCCATCTAACCTTAGTGTTACTCACCCTGTTATGCCACCTAATATGGGAGATAGGACACAGACACACCTATGATCAGCGACAGCTACTCTTTTCTTATCTTCCACTTTCTATGACCGTCTCATAGGCATAAAGGAAGACTGAACGGACTGCTGCACAGTATACATGTCTTTTGGTCGTTAGCCGGCCGAATATCACGTCAACTAGACCAGAGATGACTTAATTTGGCAAGTAAATGCTACACCATCCTTTGGTATCTGTGCTGAGATTTTGTGAGCAGTCAGTCCGCTAACACTGATGCAGCTTCCCAAATGAGTGAAGTGATCAACATGCGTCACTCTTCACTCCTCATCTTTTAGTTAGAGGAGTCGGTTTAGTCCAGTCGCGTAGCTTCATCGTGACTGACTGGTTTCATTGTAGAACTTTGCACTGACATGCAGCAGTTCGAGTCGCCACACTTCATCATTATCTTAAATTTGACAGGAGCACGCGAATCGCATGCCAGACATTCGACGATTGTTACTCAAGGTGTTCAGAAGACTGCATTTCACCAGCGTCTTCACCTAGAAGGACTATATCATCCGTATATTCTAAGTCGACTAGACTATTCCCTAAGTCTCTGAATTCAGTTAGGGTCAGCTCCATTAGTACATCTATAATAAAATTATACGGAGATGGGTAGTAGAAGACGCTCTTTTGTCTTAAACTTTTTATTCACCCACCTATACCAGTCTTAATTCGCCAAAAGATAGGAACTATAGGTATACTTCTTTGTTTTTTAACCGACATTCCATGATAGAATGAATTTATTGGATAAAACCCCACATTGAAACAGTATTATTTACTTACTTATTGATGACGTTATGAGCACAATGTGTTGATCATAATCCTATCTAAGTGCTCACTCACATAACTCTGAAAACTTTGTTTACGTAGTTCCATTATTTCTTATCCTTCCTTTGTTCGTACTGGTTGTAATATCCTTTTTCCGTATCTTTGGTATCGGCGTTGCGTCATTCTCACTGCACATGTCACGTATAAGTTCAATGAACAAAGATTCAGCAATCAAATTCTTCCTCAACTTACCCAAATAACTTTTTATAACCAAATAGGTCTGTGACGCTCTATTGTGTGACCTGACAGTCATTGCGAGGCATTTTGTAGATTACATTATTTTGCCTAATTGTGTCCGTAGGCCCTTTAGCCTACAGAGCTTGTCCTACCTGAGTGGGTTTGTAGGTCTAAATGCCATCCTAATTCCTGCTCTATAAAGAATCCTACGTAGTGTTTTGGTAAAACTGTAGATGCCTTAAACTCATTCTTATTTATATTATGGCCAGTAGCTCCCCCACTATTTTACCTTTGTTTGTGAGCGTTTTTGTGATCTTTTTAGCGGATTTTATGGGATAGTTTATCTGTAGCACCAATGCTCTTTTTTTATCTATTTCACCTCATTATTTAGGTTTTCTGATGTACTACTAAGAGTTGTTACTTAGTTTGTTAGAGACGCCTAACTAAGCCTGCCTTTACCAGATAACAGATGAAATGACTTGAAATCTAAGTGTTTGTTAGAGTGCGTTGGCTTATTTTAAACTCGAATGCATAACCTACTTTGTTCTGTACGCTTTACTGTACAATCCTTTTGCATTTTCCAACTCAAATACAGTATTCAATTCCATCTCCTAATGAGTTTAGATAATATGTGTGAGTCAAGAAACTAGAGATATGTTCTATTTTGGTATTATGTATAAACAAAGTTTGTCAGATTTGTGTGTGTATGTGTATGAGCGCCGTCATGTGATTATGAGCAGAGGCGCTAAATTGTACTTGAAACGTCATCCCTGTAAATAAATACTGTATTGTATCACTCATTGTGTGTGTGGGCACTTTTTATCAAATAAATGAAATTTTTCCGAGATGGAATTATACGTAGTCTACCACACACTGCCCAAATGCTATTCTTATATCAATTTTCATCGGTATGTGTTGTTTTTTTTGAAAAAATGTCATATATTGTGTTTCACTAAGGATGACGTTTTATGTTATGTATAAAAGATGTATTTGGCGTACATATATATATATATATGATGCGGTAGGTAGGTATATTCAAATGAGGATGGCTCACTCATGTCTATTAAAGTATCAGAGTATTGCAGTTTTTAATTTAAATTTTTGTTTCTTTGTTAGATACAGACGATGAGGTGATGGGTTTTGTATATGTGTAATCAAGTGATTGGGGGCATGTTATGCATTCCAGGCTACCACTAACTATCCTAGGGAGTGAAGTGGTAAGGTGTGTTGACCGTTTCACCTATTTTGGAAGTCACATCACCTCCAATACCCAGTCATCTCCTTCTTTCATAGGTACAGTTAACCGAAATAGAATTAGGTTGGAAAAGAGTTAGAGCTGGTCAAACCAAGACCTGGTATCAGTCCATGGAATCTTTGACAGTCAGTCGATATCAGTCATGTAGAAGGAGTCCTCGGTATGCTAAGACCCAATGGCTGGAGACTGTTAGTGATATGGCTCGAAATCGTTCTAAGTGACGCAGATGCATTCACTCTTTCTTATCTCTATATCGATTAAAGCCTAATGTTTCCCCTTGTTACTGTTCGTTCTGACGCGCACTTCTGCTAGTTGTAGTGCTTTTGAATCCTGGTTTTCGTTTCTTTTATCTGTCTTTGTGTGCTACGTGGAATGGGGCAACTTGAACTGGTGCATTTATGTGCTAAAGTGTATGTTGAAACCCAGTTAGTCATCCTAGTTAGTAAGATTATATGGGTGCTTAGTCTTTCATATGCTCTGAAGGTGTTTTTGTGACTTTTTGTTGCGATATTTACCAACGACAATCGGATAATATGTGACCTAATGGTTCTATGCAGTGTTTCGAAAAGGTTTGTATACGCCCCACCCTGAAAATGCTTTTGTAAAGATGAGTCTTACTAGGTTAAGCAATCGACAAATGGGTCTTGGGATCGATTCTCGCTTCGCCTGTTTCTGTCCGGGACCTCACACAAGAAGTGCGCGGTTCATAACCTTGTACCAGTTGAACAACTTGTAACCAACTGACTAATAAATAATGAGATTAGGCTGAATGAAGTTTCACTCGGTATTTATATTTAAGTTATGAACTATATGAACTGAAAGGTGTCTCAGAATGTTAAGAAAACATGAGTGGAACAACTTGTCTTTGACTCTCTAATTATTATGAATGTTCACATGTCCAAATCAATTTCCGGATTTTATTTTTCATTCTTGGCCTTCTGAGTGGGACATAAGGTTTCAAGCTCTTTCATCCTTGAAGTTTTCATAGCGATGGTTTTATTTTTATGGGATGGGGTTAATAGCCAGCGTCAGGTCCATCCTCGCCTCTTTTTGGGGCGAGGTTTAGGAATGAGTCGGCCGAGAGTTGAACTGCGACCACTCCCATGTGGTTAGTAGGCATTCTACCAATAAACCAAATAATGCACTAAACTATGGAGCACACTGAACAAGTGTTTCATCCTAGTCTGGGGCTCTTCAACAGTGGCTGCCCATGGCCCCATTGAGTATTGAACTCAGGGCCTTCTGCTGGGGGGTGCGAGGTGAGTATTCTGTCTCAGCCACAAGGACTGTTAGCGCCTGTGGGTTTGAAAAAATAACTTGGACATGGGTATGTGATATTCATTGGTAGAATTGCTAGTGTGAACACCCCAAACCTTATAAATTATAAAGCGTATTTATGCAACACCGATATCTCTTCATATATGTTACTGTGAAACTGAAAGTGTACTTGGGATTTTCTTTGTTAACGTTTATTTTGTTTAATTTTAATTAGTGTTTGATTGGCAATATTTTTTGTACTTTATGTGCGTGTTGGTGAGGTTTTGCGTCGGTGACACAGTGGTGGAATGCTCGCCGACCATGCATTATGTGGTGGTTCGGGGTTCGATCCCCGACCGACGCTCTCCTTTACCTCGGTAAGCCAGTAATAAGACTGGTAAAGTGGGAAGGTTGCGCTGGATGCTAACAACCCCATCCCGTAAAAAATAAACACCACTGCTACCGAAACTTCAAGCCTCTAGCTTGAAGTCCCATATTCCACTGGGAACATAAAGGAATACACCATCACCACTATGTGCGCGTTAACTGGAGTTGTATACTTATATGAGTAGACATTTATGCCCATCCACTTGAATGCTTTTTTAATTTAATTCTAACTTCCCTTAATTTTCTTTTCTATTTTTTCTACAGAAGGGGGAAGAATGTTTTGATTTGACCACCATCCATTTAAGATTCAGCAATGTCGAATAGCGCATTTGGCCCGGTTTTGAGTTCAGGCATTGGTATGCCCAATATCATGAATAGTAGTAGTACTAGTCACAATAGTAATAGTAATAATAATAGTAATATTCCATCAATGAAAGAAGAGCATACCACCGCTTTAGGCTTGAAAGCTATTTATGCAGCTTGTCGAGTGTTATATCCTGATCAACCGACTCCGTTACAAGTTACAGCTGTTCGAAAATTTTGGATGGGTGGACCAGATCCTTTGGATTTTATCAATATGTATGCAAATCCTGGTTCTGTGGAATTACAAAGTCCTTCACACTGGCATTATGTAACTAATGGTTTATCTGATTTATACGGGGATTCAAGGTTACACAGGTGAGTGAGTGTGTGAGATTATTGTTGCACTGTTATTTCCTATTCTTATTTATTTGGTGAGAAATTGATGCATTTACCTGAAACTGTTTATAGCACATAACCGAGCTGTGGCTTATTGATTGGAGTGTTCTACTCCCGGATACTTGGGTCACTGGTTCGGACCTCTTTCCAATTATTGAGGTCTTGGAAGTCGGATTGTACCACTGGGTGTTACACAAAGATGTGTGTGGGTCATTGCTGACTGGCATGGAGTCGCGAGCAGTTGTTTAGAGAATACGAAAATGATGTCAAAATAATTTTGTGGATTAACGAAGAGAATTTTAACTTCTTGGCTTCTTTTACATCGTCGTCTTGTAGAAAAATTACACTCATGTATGTTATGCTTAACTCATTGTCCTAATAATTTAAGCACTCAGCTTTTAGAGAATGAGTCCGGGACTCGGTCCCCTTACCAGCCCTCCTATACCACCTGATACGGTTGAGGGTGGATAGACTTCGGTCTTTTGAAATCGTCTCATGTGACCGCGCGTTCATAGCCTCTACCAGGTAAGTCGTAGTCATTGAATTCACACGGCTAGAATATGCCTCACAAAAGTGGAAGGACGAATGCAAACGTCTGGCGCTTACAATCAAACTGGTGGATATGCAGTTCTACTTAGGGAGGGGAGTTGGAAAACCCTTGATTACGAACCCATGGTGTACATAGGCTCCAGAATCCGAACGGGTCAAGTGGCGTATGAATTTATGCTGCGCGCCGGAAACCTTTCGAACTTAGCTCCTGACGCTACTCCACTGCCTTGTGAATCAGACTTCAAGCCAAGGGGGTCGGCAGAGGTAGTCCCTGAAGACAATCAGCTGCTTCGGTCCGGGTGTCCTGATAGTATTGCAGCCCTTGTACAAATTATGAGATTTTGTGTGGCTCATCTCTTGATGGCGATAATGTTATCAAGTTTGTGAATATTATGATCAATCCTCCTACAGTAAGTGTGGCTCAGTCTGTTTCAGGTAACTAAGTTCTACTACCACTACCAGTTATAAAAATATTTCTGTTAGTCCCAAGTAAAACATAGGGCTTCAGCAGCAGCACATTGCTACTGCACTCTGTTCTTCTTGGACTGTATTACCAGGCTACACGATTGCCTATAAGCTTTCATTTCACTCTTACACAATCTCCTCTATGTCAGTATCAGACCAACGCCGAACTCATTGCCTTCTATCGCAAAGCATTGCGGGTGATGTCTGTCAACGGTCTCCTCAGCGTGTATCCATTCCATCTCCATTTCTTCTGCATATTTGATCATAGGGAATAAAAAGACAGTTGCAGCGAAGAAAATTTTCTTTTCGACGAAGTCATCATCTAGGCTGTACATTCGTGTATTTATATCAAATGGATGGGAAAGTTCCAGAATAATTTCTGGTTAGGGGTTAAATTAATAAAAATTACAATTAGGAATTAGAATGCCATAATAAACAGGGGGATGGGTAAAACTCAAACAAAGTAGCATAATAACTAAGAAGATTGACATTGTGCAATTGGGGGTTAGAAATGTAAAAATAACAAAATATACAGGATGTTTGGATAAAAAACTAGTGTGATGAATAATTGTTTATGCAATCAGGGATTAAATATGTAGAAATAGTAAAATGACAAAATAAACAGGAAGTGTGGATATGAAAATATGGTAGTGTAGACAGGGATTAAGAAAACTTAAAATAACATGAATAAACAGGAAGTTTAGATAAGAAAGGCGATGGGATGGTCATTATTAAAAAATTTACCTGTTTACGATGGCCATGGCAGGGACAGGGGTTGGACGTATTTCTTTTGGATACAAAGAGTGGGTTTGAGTTTTTGGATAGCTAACGCCTCAGCTATGCCCAAATGTCTTGATTTCACTCCCTTTGATAGGTTTGATTGAATCTTGTATATTACTTTGAAGGACTTTTCGAAAGGCGCTGAATGTCCTGAGTTGACCAGATGTTCTGTCACTGAACTGTATACACGTTTTTGCTCTCCTTTTACTAGCCAGGCTGGGTAGTGTTCACGAGCGCGTTTTCCAAGTTGGCGCATGGTACGGCTGATGTACTCAGCTCCACAAGAGCAAGTAAACTGGTATATGCACGTTGAGGTGGCCCAATGCGACAGCTTGTCTTTCGCGTTCTGGTTGAACAGTTTCTTGCAGGAAAACGTCAGTCGTAGGCTTGCGGCGAAGTATGTTTTCCTCAGCGATTTGGAGAGGCGTTTGCGAAGGATTTCTGCTTCAGTATCACCTTTGAATTCTAGATTAAGCAGAAGTATTTTCTTTGGGACGGATTGGACTTGTTCAGAAGTCTTCTTAGGTTTGAGATTCTTGTCTATGAACCTGGGCGGGAAACCGTTTTCCATCAGGGTTTTTCGGAGATTACGCAGTTCTTCTTCGATCACTTCCTCGCTGCATATCTTCCGAATCCTCGAGGAAAGAGCATATATCAGAGAAACTGGACCTTGAAAACTTACTTCAAATCTCCAACAACGCCCACCCAAACATCGACTTTACACTTGAGACCGAATCTGACGGAATGTTCCACTTCCTGGACGTCCATCTGACAGAGGGTTCCAACTCACGACCTTCCGGTTACAAGCAAGTAAGCAAGCTTGTATACCATTCAGCCACTGGGACCCACCAATCCAATGGCCAGCTCATGAATCCCAACTTCTACCAATTCACTATATAGCGCAACTGGCACTAGCCAATGTCATCACTGGTGAGTATTTGTCCTCATACGTGAATATCAATTTGATGCTCACTAGTGACTGGCCCTATTCAGGTAAGTAGTTACCTGGGTTCTGGTGGGAAGCAGTGACCAGTGGGGTACAGCTGGTAGGGTGTAAGAACAAATACTCGCCAGCGATGACATTGGCTAGTGCCAGTCGTGCTGTATTGTGCGTGAATTTGGCAGAAGTTGGAATTCATGGGTTAGTTGTTGGATAGTGTCCCAATGGCTGAATGGTCTACGAACTCGCGTCGTCGTAACCGAAAGGTCCTGGGTTCGAACCCCTGTAATGGGTGCGTACTGCCAAAGAGTCCCAAACTAGGCTGACGAAACAGCTGTCCAGTACTCCTTAGTGGTTTCCCAGTGGTTCTCTAACCGACGTCAGCTCATGATAAAATCCTGTATACAGTCAACTCAAATCCTTGTAAACCAACACTTGTAGATCTTTCATGTTTCAGGCTTACCGTATGAAGGCTGATGATACTAGACAATATCCGAGTGTGAGTTACTTCGGATGGGAGCACGAACTGCTAAACCATTGTCTGCAAGCCTAGTTCTTAGGCCGATATGTACACTCCAAACATATTGATTATTTTCTTCGGCACAACACCGTAAGTATTTTGTTCTTTGTGTTTTTTTTGTTTCTTTTAGTCATTCTAATACAACTGATGGTCCTAGCGGTTTTGGTTTCGAGTTAACATTTCGTGTAAAACGTGAACCAGGCGAGACAAATCCACCAACCTGGCCAGCTCATTTATTACAAAGTCTTGCACGTTATGTATTCTATTCACAAGCTCAATTAATGGCTGGTGACCACATCCCCTGGCCGACATCATTAGATAAACAACCGAATTCAGCGCAACAATCTGAGAAACGACAGTCTCATCATCCTTCTCAACAACAACAGACAGATAAGCAAACGAATACCGAAGAACTGGAAAATGCTAGAAAATCGATTGCTATGGCAGCTGCAGCCACTGCAGCGTCTATCTTAGCTGCTAATAGCGCCAAAACAGGAATGACAGCGTCAACATCAGCTACTCTATCGGCATTGACGAATCCATCGACGTATGCATCAATGGTTGCAGCGGCTTTAGCTGCTGTCTATAATAACAATAACAGTAGCTCTTCATCAGCCAACAACACTTCAGAGGATACTACAATTAAAGAAAAACAATCAGCCAATAATTCATCAAGTTCACGTATTCATCATATGCTGTTAATTGAAGATCCTCAGTTGAAAAAGATAACAACACCATATGGTTATGTTCAATTTTTACAGGTATGTTCATGCCAACCTCTTCAAGAGTTGATTTGTTTTTTTTTCGAGTTTGACCGCGGATTAATATCGGTGTTAGAGAGAGAGGACCATTAAAAACCCACAGGGAGGAGTACTGGACAGCTAGCTAGATGTTTCGTCAGCCTAGTTCGGGACTCATCAGCAGTACAGGATGGAGTTCCGTGGAGTTCTAGTGAGAAGTCGTGACCAGTGAAGTCCATCTAGTTGCAAGTGAGGATCGAGTACCCACTGATGATGACATTGGTTGATGGTCTGTCTGTCTGTTTTCGACATAGAACTTTGCACCAATGTGCAGCAGTTCAAGTCACCACACTCACTCCATGTAGCACACAAAGCAAGAGAAGAAATGCATAATAGAGACAGTAAACAGAGATATGGGACAAAAGGAATAGTAAATAACGAAGAGTGGATGCATCTGCTCCATTGAAAACGATCACTTTGAGCCATATCACCGATTGTTTCCAGCCATTGGATTTTACCGTCAGGAAGTCTACACCTTCCTACGTGGCTGGCTTAAACTAACTGCTGTGGATTTCATTGACTAATGAAGCCATGTTTTGGTTTGACCGCTGCTAGCTCTTTTCCAGCCTGACCCTATGTCAGCCAGCTAACATTGCCAGTTGTCGAGGAAGGCGATGGCTAGACTGGACATACGTAACACATGTCCTAACACCATCTCAGTCGATGTAGCTTCACAGCCTCGTCGATTGATTTCCCCTCCTTACCTAGCACTCGACTGACTCCTAAGCTCAATATTGGTTGATGGTTGCACTAAGATCATGAATTCTACCTCTCTTTTCTTTAAAGCCTTTCATTAGTTTTCTACTGTGGAGAGTAATAATATTGACATTTTAAAGCATCGACGGGGCAGCGGTAGAATGCTCCCCAGGCTGACGCACACCCAAACCCTCACCTACCTGGTAGCAATCTCAGTAAAGAGGGAAGATTGAGCGTGAAGCTAGCGACTCCACCGCGTAAAAATAAGTCCACTGCGACTGAAAATGCAAAGTGTACAACTTGATTGAAGCCTTATGTTCCGTCATGGAGTGTGTTAGACAGTAATATTTACGGATGATATCTTGAGCACAACTTATTGCTTACAATCATATCAACGTACCTACACAACTTTCTAACTTCGTTTATATAATTTCATTGTCTCATCTCTAGATCTGATTGGTAGTAATACCTTGCATATCTCTGGTATTTGTACTGAGTCATTTCTGTTGCATGTGTTGGGTGTAGATTCGATGAACAAAGCTTCAGTAATCAACCTCTCTCTCCACCTACCTAGATTACTTTTTAGAATTTTAACCCCCTCCCATCATGCTATTGTGTGGTTGTGTGTTAATGCATGCAGTGCAATTCCTGAGATTTTTTTCTAAATTACTTATCTTCGCGGGGTCAGTCATTCTACATTAAAGCTAAATTCTTATGTTCCGACAATCAGACTACCCTCGATCTACTGGTTTGACCTATATGCCTGACTTAACTCACAATCACTGCAAGGTATTTTGTAAATAATATTATTTTATCTAATTGGGTCAACCTATAGTGTCCTTTTACCTACAGAGCTTGTCCTACCTGAGTGAGTTTGTAGGTTTAAATGCCATCTTAATTCCTGCTTTATTAAGAATCCTACATAGACTCTCAGATGTCCCCTCCTTCTATGGTAAAACTACTGTAGATGCCTTATATTCTCCCTTATTTATGTTATCATTATTAGTTTCATCATTATTTTTCGTTTGACCTTTTTTGATCTTCTCACTAGATTTTAATAGGATAGTTATTTAAACCCAACACTTCTATCTGTTCCACTTCCTTATCTTACTAAAACGTATTTTTTCTACATTAAGGAATTATACTCTACCACAGTACTCAGGTTCTATTCTTAGACTCTATGTTCCGCCCGGAACTCAAAGGAATTAATGAAGGGCAATCACTTAATGCATTTCCCTGCAAGTTGACAATAAGCCACATCTATTATGTGAGATAAGGAGAGACAGCTAGTGATCGATCGTATCACATGACCTCTCAAATCTTGGTAGGTAGAGCTGGGGTTCAAACCACTGACCTGACCCATTTGTTGAAAGTCAAGCTGACTGACTGACTGGTTTCAACATAGAACTTTGCACCGATATGTGCAGCAGTTCGAGTCACCACACTTGACTTAGCACACAAAGCAAGAGAAGAAAGAAACAAGAAATGCAAAACTGAGATATGAGGCAAAAAGAATAACAATATCGAAGAACCATATAGTTTTATTGGATATTATAAGTCTCAAGGAGTGGATGCATCCGCACCAGCCATTGAGAACGATTTTGAACCATATCACCAATTGTCCCCAGCCTTCATTGGTTTTTACCGTCTCGAGGACCCCAATCAGGAAGCCAGTCTACACCTTCCTACCTGAATGGCTGGTTTAAACTAACTGTTATAGATTTCATTGACTGATGCCTCCTCAACACCAATAAGTCACACAGCAAAGAAAAGACCAGGTTAGAAGATGCCAGACAAGAAATCGGTAATGCTTTCCACTCCAAAAGCAGTTCAAAAAGTCACTCTACAACCATTTTACATTTTCATACATTCGACAGTGATTTACACCAATCTTATGTTAGTCGATGATACGTCCGCTTGACACTATCCCTTGGTAGGCGGTGGAAGTGGGTTTCGGATTCCACAAGCCATTTGATTGGAAGTTGACAACGACCTGCACTAATGAATTACAGCTTTTCAGTTGGGTTGATTGACTGATTGGTCGACTGACTGAGCTATTATAATTATTCCTTTGGGTTCCGCGAGTGGAGCATAGCACATTGCCATTTCACTCTGTTATCTGCAATCGTCTTTTGCTTTACCTTAGCGGACTCCACGATTCCCCCCCCCCCACACACACTTTTAGCGTTCATTTCCTCTTCACATCATGGCTTCCGTGTCAACATTGGATGTCTAAATGACTTGTTGTTTTTATTTAAAGTGTGAATAATTCATTTTATTATTATTATTTATTACAACTACTACTATTCCACAAGCCATGACACGTCTGTTTTTTATATCGATTTGATTAAAGTTCAAGGTCATATGCATTTGGCTGTGTTCCATCCTACAGTTGCTATACCCTTTATCTTGGTATGAGTAAAGTACTTAGTTATTTATTTATTTACATATTTATCTAGTTACTTGTTTTGCGATACATTTTACATGAGAGAGAGAAGTGTAGGCCTAATTGTGTAGTAGTTAGTACTTTCTGTTTAACTTCATCATAGATATGCTAATGGAAGTATCCTTAACTGAATTTAACGACTTAGAAATCGACTTATTACCAGGGAAATAGTCTTATGGACTTAGAATATGCAGATGACATTGTCCTATTAGGTAGGGGAGGATGCTGACAAAATGCAGAGTCTTCTGAACACCTTGAGGAGCAACAGTCTTCGTATGTTTGGCATGCGATATGCCCCTGTAAAATGTAAGATGCTGCTACAGGATTGGACTACGTCAACTGCTAGCTTAGTGATAGGGAGTGAAGTGATAGAACATGCTGACCACTTCATCTATTTGGGAAGTTGTATCAGCGACGGAATCTCAGCACGGATCTAAAAAGCTCGAGCTGCTTTCGCTAACTTACGCCATCTCTGGCGTAGCCGTGACATCCGGCTATCAATCAAGGGGCGTGTGTACTGCTCAGCAATTCGCTCCATCCTTCTCTATGGCTCTGAAACATGGCCAATACGAGTTGAAGACAAGAAAAGGTTGACTGTTTTTGATCATAGATGTCTACGATCTCTTTCTCACGTTAGGTGGTATAATAAGGTAAGTAATGTTGACGTTAGGCGTAGAGTGTTTGGCAAAGAGGGAAAACCAATCGAAGAGACTATGAAGTTACATAGATTGAGATGGCTAGGTCACGTGCTGCTCATGCCTAACCATCGCCTCCTCCGACGGGCATTACTAGCTCATATAGGTGCAGGTTGGAAAAGAGTAAGTGGTGGTCAAACAAAAACATGGCCTCATCAATCCATGAAATCCCTGACAGTTAAACTGAGTCAGGTAGGGAGATGCAGACTTCGGGGTTGGGGCCCGCTCTCAGGACTCTAAGAATCAATGGCTGGAGACAATAGGTGACGTGGCTCAAAATCGTTGTCAATGGCTTACGCAGATGTATTCAGTCTCTGTAATCTTTCATATTCCTATGTACCATTACTCATTCTATTTCACTCATATACTCGTCAAAACTCTATTGATTCTCTTCACTCATTTTCTTGTCTACCTTTGTGTGCTATTTGGAACGTGGCAACTCAAACTGCTGCACTTCGGTGCCAAGTTCTATGTTGAATCCAGACAGACAGTTAGTACTTTTAAGTGATACAGTTGGAGGTGGACTAGTACTTGTGTGTATGTGTGTGCGTGCTACTGGGAAGAATTTATCTCTGCTGATGTTTTATTATATCTCTTAGTTAACTAGATATAAAAGGAATGACATGGGATGGATACTCTATCTTCTTTCTACAGGATGGGGTTGCTAGCCTCATACCCAACCTTTCTTCTTTACCAGCTTTATTACTGGCTTAGCGAGGTAAAGGAGTGCCTCGGGGGCTGGGAATCGAACCCCGGACCATGTGCATGGTCGGCGAACGTCCTAACCGCTGTGCCACCAACGCACTCATAGTCTTCATCTTATCTGTATACTCAATTACAACAGCAACAATCCAATAACACACAAAAAGAGTTCCATTCAAGGGAGCCAGCCAGGAGTCATGGCAGCACAGAGCTTCACGCAGTAATAATAATATCAATGGATTACAGTTTGATAGCGTCAATATAACAATACATTGAATATCAGAGAAATTAAGAGAAGTAATAATACAAATTCATGAATTTATAGCCTCAAGTGTGTCACCACACACACAACCAACTAAAAGATGCAGTACCTAGACTAGTCACTTCTACCAATGCAACTGCACTTCTTAAGCGAGTATATTGACCGTCGTGTTCGGCTACATCTACCTGTGTGGTTAAATAAAGGTGTAGTGAGAAGTATTAATAGCTCAATACTAGAACACCTGGTCCAAACGGACCACAAAGCCAGCATTGAAGAGCCCTTCTCCATCATCGATCGGGTACCGAACAAATTGTCAAAAACATCAAGGTACCAAACAACAAAGGCTATCGCGAATCGCCTTAAACAACCGGTGCTCTGTGTGGAGAAGAAGCAAGCCCATCCACCATAACTGCCCTGGCTGGCCGGCCTTCAGTAGAGACTATAAATTCATGAATTTGTATTATTATCTTTCCTAATTTTGCCGTTTGATATTCAGTGTGCATTGTTATGTTGATGCAATCAAACTGTAATCCACTGATATTATCATTATTATTATTGATTCGATGTTATTTAAACAAGATTAATGTTGTTAATTGTGCGTCGGTGGCACAGCGGTAGAATGCGCTCACCAGCCATGCAGGTGGTCTGGGGTTCGATCCCCGGCCACCGAGGCACTCCTTTACCTCACTAAGCCAGTAATAAGACGACTGGTAAAGAGGAAAGGTTGGGCATGAGACTAGCAACCCCACCCCTTAAAAAATAAACACCACTGCTACAGAAACTTCAAGCCTATAGCTTGAAGCTGCCCTATGTTCCACTGGGAACGTAAAGCAATAAAGCATTCAGTTTAAATTAAGTTACCTTACATTAACATGTATTATTATATACGTTTTGCAATGTTTAATTTCCTTTTTTTTTGTAGTTGGTTGGATTGTGCGACGAAGAATTACGTTTAGTACAACGATGGACTGGTTCACACGTGGCTGAACTGATGAGTTGTTCCATTGAAACTGGTGGTGGTCTCCTTGTCACTGATATGCGAAGAAATTTAAGTCTATTTGAATTACAACCAAATCTAGTGGATTATATCAATGAAAAGTTGAAACGTGAAGGTTCTAATTTATCCGGTGTTACTACGTCGTATTTCGCTTGGTCACCTATTACATTGTCAGCGTTAGGTGAACTTTTGCCTGGTGAGTTGGAATCACGTCGTCTACGTCGTCAAACACAGAAACATGACTGCCCTTCACCGTCAGCATCGTTATCAACGAGTTGTTTGTATACGTCGAAAACGAGTGGACAATCGTTGTCTAAATCGATTTTATTCCCTAATTATAGTTCTACGCATAAATCGGATACAGATATTGGGTCAAAAACAATAGCAATGGATACGGATGACACATTAGTTTCATATGCAGTGAAGAAACGAATTGAAGAAGATGAATTTGTTGATATTGTTGGTGGCAATGGAGGAGAAGGTATAGGTGGTGGTGGTGGTGGTCATGTCGGTGGAGGTGGCGGTGGCAGCGGTGAGGATGTTGACTCAACAGCAGCACAAAAGTTAACCAGTGAGAATTATATCCACTCATCAACTACAGCTATTGGTTCAATGTCGCCTGAAGTGAATTCATCGTTGAAAATGTCACGTTTTGAGTCGAAATCACGTATTCTATCATCTATGAGTAATCGTAATGCAGCAGGCGGCACAGATGGACAAACAATTAGTGCACCTGGTGGTTTCTCGGCATGGTGTGGACGAGTAGGACCGATGGATATGTTTAATCAATCACCGTTTGGTGGTAAGTACATGTAATCTGATTTCTAAATTCAATCGGGAATCGACTTCAGTTGAAGAACCTTTGAAAATCAGCAGGCAGTACTACTACTTGACAGCCGTTTCGTCCTTGTTTGGCACTTTTCAGCAGCACACACCGGTGACCCCAATAGGGATCCAATCCAGGGACTTCAGGCTGCCGTTCAGCTACTGGGATGGAACCCAGTAGCCTACAGATACACCCATCGGGTCATTGGTGCCTGCCGGTGAGGAATCCCGAATCGGGACGAAACAGCTGTCCAGTACTCCTTGATTTTCAGTGGTTCTCTAACTAATACTTTGTAGAGATTAGAGAAGGCAGGCGTTCAAAGTTTTATACTGAATGTATAAAGTCATTCTTCCTTTGTTGCCAATTCCTGAAGGCAGCAAGAAACTGATCCTGCCGAGAACCTATAGCCCAATATATATATCAAAGAAAATGGAGATGGACCGGATAAATATTGAGGAGACTGTTAAGTGACATCGCGTGCTAGGTTGTTAGGACAGCGATTAGACTAAAAGCAGTTACCGGCATAGTGTAAGAATTTTTTTACACTATGCTGGGGAACAGGGATGTAACAACAGTGAGGTGTTTCCCTCAGATGACCAGCATGCCAGCTATGCTGTTTCTCCACTCCGGAGAGAGGGGATTAGAAAAAGTCGACCCCAAAAATTGCACATCTCGACTTACCCTACGGTGGTCCGTAAGCGGCGGGAAGTTTATTAATACGGAACCAAACCAAGAAACCAGTTCATACAGGCCGTGTGTGATCGGCCTCAAGCAGTTGTCCCCTGGACTCTGCGGTATCGCCACACTAACCCTCTTTCTCTTTCAGGTACTCGAAGAATCAACCAACTTCCACGGTGTGGGCAGCCGAGAAATAACAACTGGCCACACACTTCCAAGAGCACAGGGAGCCTCCCCGAGCATCATTCGCGTGCTAGGCCCTTGAATAGAGCCTGAATGGAAAACGGTGAATCGGTTATCTGAGGGGACATGGGGGAGATGAGGTCTTATTAACAATTGTGGAGACATGCAGTAGAAACGACTTCAGAGAATCGGATAAGATTGAAGTCCTTTATATCCTGCTCGAAACCTAAGAAAATAATATTACATTGATAATATTGATTAAGTGTCCTATATTGGAATGAAACAGCTGACCAGAAGTAATTTCTCCTCCAGTTTTCAATAACTCTCTAACTAACATAATTCAGCTCGTGATGTAACTTGAAATCCCAGTCAAATCTCTGAAAATTTCTAATTTGAGTATCATTGGATCAAGTCTCAGTGGCTTAATGGTCTACGAGCTCGTCCTGGGTTCGAACCCTGGCGGTGTTTGCGTACTGATGAAGAGTCTCTAACTAGGCTGACGAAACGGCTGTCCAGTACTCCCTGACTGGTTTTCCAATGATTCTGTAACCTATATGAGCTCATGATGAAATCCCTGTAAACTAACACTCGAATATTATTTTGTAAGTTTATCCGAAGTAAGAGGGAAGGACGGGGGGTGGTAATAGAGATTGATGCACCTGTTGTTCTTATTGTCGGAAGTCATAAAATTCAGTCGTGAATGGTGTTTAATTACCGCCTACAGTTAGACCTTATACTTACAATTACTTTCGTCCATTGGTCGTGTAATCACCTTTTGCTTCATAATAACTTCACACCTGTTTTTATTTTTTCAATATACCGGCACACTTTCTATTATTGTAATACGTTAAAAATGTAATATCCTAACTGTTACAATTTCCATAGTAAGTAAGTTTATTCCCGCCTACTTAATCCTCTTTGTAGGTCGTCATGGAATGAATAAAACCGGTGGAAATAGTTGTGCATCCAGTGGAGGTGTATTCCGTGGTTCTTTAGTCACCTCACCTACAGAGCTGACAAATTCACTTGGCGGTGCACTTGGATTTAAAACATTCAACTCAGAACTACCAACCAATATGATTACGGATAAATTGTTTGATCCGACTACAGCAACTACTACTACGACTACTGAGCCTAAAGGAAGTCGTACTCCGGGTACTGGAGGTGGTGGCAGTGGAAGTACTACTGGGGATGGATCTGCTCCATGCACTCCACTAGCACATTTATCACTTTCTCCGGCAAGTTTAGATATGATGCCAACACGTGTTATTGACTATTTGGATGTACATTTATGTCGTGAAGCTGGTGAAATGCTCCCGTTAGCTGTGAATGATCGTCTACGTCATGGTAGACATTTTACATTTTTAAATGCTAATTATCCCGATCATGCAATCACATTAGTTCCAACTGGTGTGTCTGGAGCATTTGTCAGTGAAGAGACACCATATGTTGCTCGTGGACCATGGTTACAGGTAAGAGTTTATTTTTTTGCCACCTATCATATGTATAAAATTCATTGTTTTTATGTACAATTTACCAATGCTGACAAAATGACATCATATACTCAAATCAGTAGTGATGATTGAATGCGAAATGACAATCTGTGTTGCGGTAAGGATAGTAGAGACAGTGACACCGGAGTTACTACTGTAGCGCTAGGTTCACCACGAGTAATGCATCCAGTTGTCATGTGAATCAGTGATACTACTCTACTGTGCCGTTTATCGTTCACATTTGTTGTTCGGTCTAGTCATACAGAATAGAGGCCCTCATAAATGACGTGGTTGGTATGGACGAGAGTGGGTAGACTTGGGTCTTCCGCTTCAAATGCTCTCACGTTTCCATACTTTCATAGACTCCGGCTTTTATGGATCGCGCGCGGATGTTCGTCACAAAAGCGGAACAACGAGTGCGAATGTCTGGCGCGTTTACAACCAGACTGGTGGAAATGAACGTCTATCTAAGGAAGAGATTTGGACAACCGTGATTCCAAGCCTTTGATGTACATGAGCTCTGGAGTCCGAAAAGATCAAGTAGTGTGTTAGCCTGTTTTGATCACTATCAGTGCATCTCTTGGTGTCCATAATGTGACGCACCAATCGATGCTAATCTAGCACAAAATATCCTTCATCCCACGACACCATGTTATGGTCTGACCACCTCTCCGCCTTTTACATCCCGTCGCAGGGCTGGTTAGTGAACAGAGACCTGTACGGAAGCCTCAGAGATGACATTTGCAGCACATGTCCAAGCCACCGAAGCCGGTGTTTTTCTAAATGACGACACTCAACGAATGGTGATCTCCACTGTGTTCAAATACACGCCGCAGAACCTCAGAATTACTCACACGATGATGTAATCGAACGCAAATAATCCTGCGGCGACGGCGATGATCGAATACGCAGAGCCGCCGCACATCCTCAGCTTGGAGAGGCCAGGTTCCACAGACGAAGAGCAAGACAGCACGAACCGAAGTATTGTATACCCGATCTTTGACCGCCAGACTAACGTCGCGACGGCGTGAGAGGTGGCTCAAGTTGATGTATGCCACCCTAGCCTTCATGATACTGTTGGAAATCTCATCCGTCAGTAAGACGATATCGTCTGGTTAATAATCTTCATATGTTTGAGGTCAGGGTTTGACTTCCGGCTGATACATTTCTAAGCCTCTTATTCTTGTAGCCGTTAGTAAGCCGCCCATTAAAGAGGTAAGTTTGAATGTGAGATTAGCAACCCTTCACCCCACAGCAGAAATAATACCACCGATACGGGAAATTCAGAGCTGAAGCTTCAAGGTTTATGCTTAGCACGGAACGCAAATGAATCAAATGAGGCCGATGTACTGACTCATTATCTCTTAGTAGGCAGAATAGAGGTTCTGAACATGTTTATCACTTCTCTGGCAGTCTTATTTCTTGATTCATATATCATCCTGTTTCACTGTTTTCCCTACTTTTGTGTGTTTTTACTTCGAAATATGTTTAATTCTTAATGATTCACTTCTGTGCGCGCACGCTTGCGCTCACACCCCACACTGACTGACTGGCTTCAACATAAGACGACTTCACATATGAGTGCAACAGCTCGAGTTCCCACTCTCTATGTGTAACTCACAAAGGTTTTCGTTTGATGACCCCTACCTAACTCTTTTTTCTAACCTAATTCCTATGTCAGGTGGTAACATTGCTCCATGAGGAAGGTGGTGGGGTTCTCGGCATGCACAAAACGCGTGTCCTAGCCAACTCCATCGATGTCGTTTCATAACCTTCCTGATTGACTTGACCTTCTTAATTAACACAGTGCCTAACGTAAATATTACTTACAAATATGATACTAATTAACACGCGGAATAGGGCGGAAAGGTGTGTGGTCAAATGACAGAGGTTCTTAACAGGTGTTTATCGCTTCTGTAGTGGCAGTCAGTCATGTTTTTCTGACTGATACATCCTTCTTTTTCTTTTACTTACTTTTGTGTGTGTGTGTTATTTTAGAATATGGCGCCCACACACAGAGTCTTAACATTGATATATCTGTCTGTATGGTGTGTGTGTAGTTCTGAAGAGTCTCAAACCAGGACAAAACATCTTTCTAGTACTCCCAATGGTTCTTTTACCAATGTTAGCTCATGATGAAATCCTTTGACCAATCAAATCAAATCCTTGCAAACCAACAATGGAATACCAATCGGATGCTCACTAGTGACTGGCCCTATTCAGTTAAGTAGTCACCTGGGTTCTAGTGGGAAGCCGTCACCAGTAGAGTACAGCAGGTAGGATGTCAGAACAAACACTCGCCAGCGACGACATTGGCTAGCGGCAGTCACGCTGTATCGTGAATTGGCAGGAGTTGGAATTCATGGGCTGGCCTTATCGTAACCAGAAGGTCCTGGGTTCGAACCCCTGTAATGGATGCGTACCGCTGAAAAGTCCCAAACTAGGCTGACGAAACAGCTGTCCAGTACTCCTTGGTGGTTTTCCAATTGTTCTGTAACGGATATCAGCTCATGATGTAGTCCTGTAACCAATCAAATCAAATCCTTGAAAACCAACACTTGAATATGTGTCTGTTTGTCTGTCTGCTACACTCAACCCTATGTTGTTACACCTTTTGGGGTCAATAAAACTCATACAAATAAGAATAATACATACATACATACAAACAAATTAGTTAGATGAATAGTACTCATCGTATTTTTATTTTAAGAAAAACGGTATATAGAAACAGATGTTTTAGATTTCAAAAAAAGTAATAATGACTGATAAATATTTCATAGCACACCCAATATTTTTGTTTGTGTTGTGATGAAACCAGCATTTATAAAGTAGAGTTTTAATGAATTCTCACACCTTAAAAGGTGAAGTTTCTAGATTAGCCTTGTAAAAACGAAGATAGAGAGAGAGAAGGTGTGTGTACCTGTGTGTGTGTGTGTGTGTGTGTGTGTGTGATATTATTGATTGAAATCACCTCTATCCTTAAAAGTGTAGATTTTGATGATGTTAATTAATGAAGTTGTGCGTATACATTATAACAGCCTCTCTTTTGTAATTCGTATTACACAGCTGAGATGACTGTTACTCTCTCTCTCTTGGAGCCACCGAAATGAACTTGTGATAAAGTTAAATTATTGATAGTATCACCATGGCGCCATGATCTTTGACAACCGGTTCAAGTTAAAGGCGGTAGGTAGTTGAAATTATGCCCTTTCTTTTTGGATTTGCTCAAGAAGTTCCAGAAAGACCTCTGGGTGTTTGATTACTGTATAAATAATAGATTAATTGGCAGGGGGGGGGGAGAGAGAAGGCCGGAAGGATTATTGGAATTTTGGAGTAGATTGAAATAACACAATCAGAAGTATACAACAATAATACTCAAAACACTATTTCCCCTCCCCCCCCCTGAAGCACTGAAAATGGACCCAGAGATATGCTTACACCATTATTGCAAAATATTTGAAAAGAAGGAAAACTACCTACCGATTAGAAGAAAGACTACCTCGTCAAGCTGCCAATGAAGGGCGACTTACACCTGCCTGTGCAAGAACTGGGGTGGAATCACGCTGTTGTCCATGCCGAGCAAAACACTAAGTCGCTTCATCCTGGATACAGAACTATGCTAGCCCACTAGAACAATCTGGATTCAGAAAAGGCAAATCATTTACTGATGAAATTGCAAATATACGCGTCGTCGTCATAGAAAAAAGCATAGAATGGCAGTCAAACCTGTACCGCAACTTCGTGGATTTCGAAAAGGCCTTTAGTAGACAGTGTTGACGGAGAAGTAATTTGGAAACTTCGTCAACACTATGGCGTGCAGTGCCCCAAATCTTTATCGACCTTATTCAACAGCTGACTATATGTCAATGCCACTTGTCAGGTATTCCACAACAGATAACTCAGTGAGGCGTTCGAAGTGAATACAGGAGTAAGACAAGGCTGGCTGCCTATTATCACCACTGAGGATATTCTTAATCGTGGTGGACTGAATTATGCTCAGACTGGTGAGTGAGAAGACAGAAATACGCTGGACAGACAAGAAGACTTTACAAGATCTGAATGTTTTATGTTTAATGGCTCATAGGTGAAAAGCAACAAACTTTCTGAAGAAGCAGCGAAGACAGGACTCCAGGTGAACATGGAGAAGACGAAGGTGATGAAGACAACCAACCAACCAATAGCAACAACAACAACCAGCGCCAATCACTATCAACGGGAGAGATTTGACACAGGTTACTTCCTTCACTTATCTGGCTGGGAAGCACGGTTTCAACCATAGGCACAGAGCACGGATGAAGATGTCGAAGCCAGTCAGAATCCGAAAGACAAGATACGCCTTCATCAACTTGAAACCAGTTTGGAAATCTTCTGCACTCAATCAGCATAAAGAACAATATTCGGATTCTCAACACCAACGTCAAATCGGTCCTTCTGCATGGGTCAGAAAATTGCACTGCGTGTCACGAAAACAATTTCTAACAAGTTGCAGACTTTGGTCAACAGCTGCCTTCACTGGCTTCACACTGAAAGTCAAGTGGCCAGTTGGACAGAAAGAATTAGCAACAAGAGACTGGCTGGCAGCAACCCAATCAAGAGCCGATTGCTCAACATATATATAGGAGAAAATGGAGATGAATTGATCAGGCACACGTTCAGGAGGCTGTCGAATGACATCGCGCGCAATGCAGGCCATCGATCGAGTGGAATCCCAATGGGAAGCGGCGACGAGTGAGTCGTTGGTGCTAGGGTGACATGGAGGAGATCGTGTGGCGAGGAGGAGGAGATGAGAGATTATGGGCAATCGTGGGGTCAACCAGCCGAAGAGGACACATCAGGAAGTAGAAGAAAGTGTTTATTACTACTATATTTATATTGAAACTCCTCTAATCCCCAATCGGATAAAGCAGATGGTACACTTCTTCGTAAAAGGGATATGTGCCAATATAGTTGCCCCCTACTGCTTCACATTTTGCCAGTGACGGAAGAAGAAAAAAATACCCTAGGGGATTATTTAATTTTCTAGACCCGCGGTAAGTTTACTAATACGGAACCAAAACAAGAAACCAGTTCGTACAGGCCTTGTGTGACCGGTCTCAAGCAGTTGTCCCCTGGGCTTTGTGGTCACACAACACTAACCCTCCTTCTGTTTCAGGTACCTGAAGAAGCAACCAACTTCCACAGTGTGGGCAGCCGGGAAGTAACAACCGCCCACACACTTCCAAGAGCACAGACAGACCGGACAAACATTGCGTCACATGACGTACGAAATTAAGCTCCAATTACTATTATGTTTCACAATGGAACAACTAGGTCGTCTTTAATGTCACCATTAGTGTGTTATTTTCTAATTATTTTTCTTTTTCTTTTCCTTCTAAAAGATTCTGCTGACAGATGACTTTTTGGAACAACTGGAATTTCAATTTTCATGTTTATTATATCCAGATGAATTACGTCTCCCGTTGGTATTTCGTTGGCCTGAAAGACACCTACGTATCTGCTTGATTGATGTGAATTCACCAACCTCTTCATCTGTAATACCAAGTGGTGGTTGTGGAGGAATTAGTATGCCAACGAATCCTCTTCCATCCTCATCGGCGATGTCATCCACTTTGATGAACTCGAATACGCCTACAACACCTCCTACTGCTACTACTACTAGTACCAGTGTTTCGATTACTCCATCTCATCCTCAAAGTCACCCGCATAATATTCATTCTATTGTATCGAAGGCATCGAATTCCCCGTGTAATTGGAATATATCATCAATGTTTGAGAATAAATTATTATCGACTAGTGGGACACCTTCTTCAGTTATACCACCACCACAACAACGACAACAGCAGCAACAAAATGCATTTACAAAAACTGATTTATTATTCCCTTCACCATCAGCATCGTCGTCATTATTTTCATCATCTGCATCGTTATTTCCACCGGGATGTATCCCACCGCCGAATGTTTTAGCCTCTTTATTCAGTTCCTCAGCCGCTAGTAATATGAATAGTAATAATAATAATAGTAATTCTGGAAGCATTCATAGAAGTACCAATACTACTACTTCTACTACCAGCAATATTCCGAGTAGTAATACTACAAGTAATAACAATGAGTCATCTCAAACAGAATTACTAAGAAATCCTTTTCTCCAATCAATAACTTCTTTACAACAAACCCCGTTGGCACCAACAATGCCAGTTCCATCGCCAGTACATCCTCAACAGCCACAGTCATCATCTTTGCCATGTTCAACAGACTCTGGTGTAATGATGAAAATGGATCCAACTGTCTTTATGAATAATTGGTCAACATTTTTACAAACACTCATGAATAACAGTGGTAATGCAGATCTGTTTAGACAGACGATGTTCGGCGGTCATCCTAGTAATCCTAGTGCTTATTTTATGGAAATAATGCAAAGTATCCTGAATAACAGTAGTAGTAGTAGTAGTAATACTGCTAATAATAATAGCGGTACTAATCCCAGTGTTATGCTGCATCATCCACTGACTGCTATTACATCATCCGGTGGTGGTGGTGGTGGTGGTGGGGCAGGATTACCGTCTGCCGGCGCCTCCTCCGCCTTTGTCGTCGTCATTATCAGTAACTAGGCATTTTTAAACAAAAAACCTATTGAATATGAATCAAAGTTGAGCACAGCGATAGTGTTTACTCATTCATTCATTCATTGGCAGGGAATTACTAATAATGACAATGATAAGTGGGGATCCGGGCAGACAAAAGACGACCCTGAATGTTAAGTAATCTCTTTTTATTTCGTCATGTTTTCAAGTTGTGCACTTACTATCCTTGAATTTATATCTAATATTATAGTTTATTTAATGAGCACATATTTATTTATATGTAATTTCATTGATTTCTTTCATTGTCATTATTATCATCATAGTAGGTAGATAGGTAGTGGTACATTTAACTCTAGTAATATTTAAACTTTACAACTATTATTAGTATTAATATTGTTATTTTTCTCATTGAGATGACTAAAAAGTACACTTAAGCGCCATTCGACAGATAGATAGACAGAGAAAGCGCCATTTTTACCCTTCAACCGGTATTCTTCACTCTTATGCGCCGTATATATTCCTTCTTCTTTTTGTGTGTTTTATTGCGTAATTACCCCGGTTAAATACAATAATGATGTAAGAATACATCATACATCACCCTTGAAACTACCCTTGATTGATATTGAACTTTAAAATATCACTCTGTCACATTATTTCATAGCATTCACATGCCTGGACGGTGGACCCCCGTGTGCCGTCATTTTGATATTTTCTCTTTTTGTCATTGTGTTAGCATATATATATGTATTAGCCCTTTGTGTGTTTGTGTCTATGTGTCCCTCTGAGGGTGAATGAGTGAGTCTGTATGTACTTCCGGTGGTTAACCGTACAACGAGGCAGTAGTATTATTAATTACTGCTTCACATATATTTCATTGCGCCTTTCCCCAACCTACCCCTCATATTCACATACGTATAATTGTAATTGTATTATATAATTTTACCATAGTATACTGTAATTGGTTTTTTCCATATTTTTTTCCGAATTCTTTAGTTGTTTTAATTTTTACTTATATTGTATTGTATTGTTTTAACTATGCCTTTTTATTCTATTATATTGAATAATTAATAATATTTATTATTATTATTACTATTATTATCATGATATTGTTATTATTACTATTCCTTTGGGTTCCGAATCGAACATAGGGAGGGAGGGTGTCAGCTGGACATCTCTATGTGTCATCCTATTCGCTACAGTTCTTCTTTTTCACCTGACCCCACGATTGCTAACACGAGCTCTCATCTCCTCCATGTCGCCCTTGGATGACTCTCTGTCCACCTCGTCGCTTGCTTCGCATTCAGGTCTGACTCGACCGGATGGTTGACACAAATGGGATATTTTCACCACGATATTGCGCAATACTGTTAGATATGTATGTTGTAGTGCTGTGTGTGTATGTGTTTTTTTCGAGGTCTAGTCGGTGGAATGGAATAGTGGTTGATGGAAGCAAAGAATGGGATGGGGAGGGGGTCTGTTTTTTAATCTTTTTTTATTTCTCTCTTTGCTTCTCCTTCTTGTCATATATGAATGGCATTTTTTGACAGACTAATCATGCTTCATTGTTTTTGAATTACTTTTGATGTCTGTACGAGTGTTAGTGGGTGTGTATAGTTATTTCATAAATATTTATATGCAGTGAAGAAAATAAAAAGAAAGAAGTCCTACCAACATATTTTGAGTTTTTTTATACTTATCTGTTGCGTGTATTCTCTCTACTTCAACACTTGAGTTGAAGGGGAGGGGGTGGGAAGAGCGATTCTCTGTGTAGATTGGCCGAGTATGAGCACTGAATAAAGTACACCGCTCAGTTACCTCAGATGCAGGTAACTTGAGTTGGGAGTCACATTTTTATTGTGTGAGACCTGATGACCCAAGTAGTGTTTCACACGATGGGTGAAGGGTTCAACTCCCCTTCGCGGGGACTACATTACTTACCGGGGAGGTGTAGGTGTGTGGTGAGAGCTGTCTACTAGCCAAATTGGTAGACAGTAATTTACGTCAATGTTTACGTTCTCAAGATTTGTCGTGAAAAAATGTGAACAAAGATTGATTCAAAACCGACCACAGCAGACTTTGCGTAGGCGGATGCAGTTAACATATAGAGGATTTGACATTCAAGAAACAGTCACAAATAGATGAAAGATTAACTTTACGTGAGAAACAACCAATCGGAAGACTGTTTGTTTGCTTAAATATCCATAGTAATGTACATGAAAATATATAAATATGCGTTGATTTCCTTAATAAATGATCTGCTGCCTGACCCTTGCCTTCTGTCGTTACAGGTGTATTCAGCTGACTAGTTCCAAATAGCACAAAGTACGCATCTTAAATATCAGTGCTGGTCACCATCAACCAAAGATGCCGATTTACTTCAAGGTGAAGTCGACTGCTGTTAACCCAGCCATTTTGAGAAGGATGTTCAAGGTTGTGATTGGGGCAAGTGGTGTATCACTTAGCCACCTTGTTACAACGTAAGTTGGTAGACATCTAGACTCATGTGAGAAATGGTCTAAATGCATACTGTCTGACCCTCAACACCTTCCCCCGTCTATTCCCAACTCCCCCCTTGTATGCTATCTGGTAGAACTAGAATTCAGTACAAAAGAATTATATGCTCGTACTACCAAGTATAGGAACACAACGATACCATATTTGACCAGGCCGTGTTCTATGCGATAGAGACAATGTAAGGCATGAAACTTATGAATTACTATGTTGTCAGCAAAATAATCAGCTCTTTTGTTATCTCCTATTTGTAATCTATGGTGACGCTATCTCAACTAACTGACAATCGTAGCTACTAACCTTATGATTATTATTTACAATTTTTCTTGGATATATATGACTTCACTGTCACGACCGATGGCTGGTCGGGCTTGCATATCGCAATGAACCAACGAGCTATACTGGCTGGAACTTATGTTCCTGCAGGTCTTACCATGCCAGAAAGGTTGTTTGGATAACGGTTAGACAAAGAGCAGCTACCCAATCCAATACTATGATTCAAACAAATTCACAAAATATCATACCGGATCGGTCGGGGCCCAGATTAACAACGACTGCGCTTCCTGCTGCCGTGTCACAGGGCAGAAGTGATAAACATGCTACTGAGACACACCAAACAAACAAAAACCGGCCTCAAGCAGTTGTACCCTGGGCTCTGCGGTCACGCAACACTCTTTCTGTTTCAGGTTCCCGAAGAATCAATCAACTTCCACGGTGTGGGCAGCCGGGAAGTAACAACCGCCCACACACTTCCATAAGCACACGAAGCCTTCCTGAGCACCACTCTCCCTTACTCACATCACCTTGCTTCTCTACTACAGTTAGCACTATTCTGCAGGCTAGTGAGTCATCTTCACTTCACTCTGTGCCCACAAAAAAAGGTGAGAGCCATAGAAACAACCCAGATAGCCGTTTAAAGCCACGTCGCCAACTTCATATAGGAGCTTTTAACGTCAGGACCCTCTGCCAAATCGGACAAAAGGCATCACTAGCAAGACAGACTGTCACGACGAAAACCAAATAAGAACTGTCATTAACAATCCCGTGGTATTATTTTTAAAATTGTTCTTAATGTTATTCGATAAAATTAGATGCAATATTGTATGTACCAAAGGCTGAAAATTCCACACTATATCATTAGTACTGTTTTGGAGTAAAGAAAATTATTATTAATTAAAACAATTAGTCCCTTTGATAAATTTGAATAAGGCATTAAGAATAAAATATGCTTGGAGAATTTATGCTGTATAAACGTTATGTAGATGATACTCTTATTATTGGTAATAATAGTAAATCTGTTGAAAACTTTATTACCCTATTTAATCAAAAATAAATCCAAATATTCGAGTGACTTCCGAACTAGAATCGAATAACAAACTCGGTTTCTTGGATATTACTGTGACTAGGAGAAATGATGGTACGATTCAGCGAACTATTTTTCGTAAACAGACATGGAGTGGACAATATCTTCATTTTATAAGTTTTGTTCCTATCCAGTATAAACGTTCCCTAGTGAAATGTTTGTTCTCAAGGGCCCGAAAAATATGCACGAGTGACACATTGATGGATGAGTTTCAACATATACATTCAGTTTTATTAGCTAATGGTTATCCGGAAAACTTTATCACTTATCACAGTAAGAAAAGACAGCTTCTGTACCAAAGAAAGCTACCTTTATCAACCTACCATTCAAGGGCGACTAGATTATGCAGTTGACAGCTAACTCAAAGACTTCGGTCAGCTATCGAACGCACATTCTACGCCGTCACATCTCTTTTTTTCTCACATACCAAACATTTTCGATCCCTGTACCTACGATTAAAGGACGAAATTCTGTGGACTGTACTTCAAAGTGTATCTACAAGTTCACCTCCAGTTGCGGTGACACCTATATAGGTAGAACCAACAGAATGTTCCAATGTCGTCGAAAGGAACATGTTCCAAAATGGCTACTAAATCATATAGCAAACCCCAACGCGACTAATTTTAGTAGAAATCCATCATCGTCATCCACTGCAAAACACTTATTAATGTCACGTCACAAAATCAATATTAATGATTGTTTCACAATTATTTCATCACATAACTCGAATTCAAGGCTGGTTATTGAAGGTGATGGAACCACTTTTGGGGATTAATCACATACAGCATAAACTGTGTGTACAAAAAGCGAACAATAGACTTCAATCTTCGCCTACCCTGGACTACATGACCTATCTAAATATGATTGGTCTTTAGTATGTACTTTTGTTTTTTATTTAACTGGTTAATTGTCATGAACTTTATTTTATTATTGTTAACCAACCATGTTAATTGTATAGCGGTTGTAAATCATCTACGAAATGACGATATCATCTCGCGAAATTTGTCTTCTTAATGTATTATTATTAAGTTTGTTTTAATAAATATCCAGAATCAATAGTTACTGGTCTATATTGTTTTGTACAAATTATTCAAGTTTTCATGTTCGCTTCAGTCGCCGTCCCCTAAATATTATTATTATTATTATTATCAAAATTCATACACAGTCTGTTGATAAATGTTTCCAACAAGTTACGGACTTCTCTAACAGAATGCAGTACACCGTATACAAAGGTAAATGCTCCTCTGCTGCGCTCACTGAAGCTGGTATCCCCCAAGGTGCTGTACTCTCCCCACTTCTCTTTTCTTTCTTTCTACATGACTTAACATCTTCAAATGACATTAATATTGTCAAATGTGCTGACGACCTGACAGTATCTTTGCCTGTCAAATGTCAAAGTGACTGCTCTAAACTTAATGGCTTTCTGTCAGAAATCAGCCAGTGGTCCAAGGAAAACAGTCTTAGCTTTAACCCCTCCAAATGCCAAACAGTCAATTTCACCTTTAGGCATAAATCTGACCTAAACAAACTGGTTGGCTCTCACGAGGTGTGCAATATTGATGGCACTGAAACAGAAACCAAGTCGGAAATTAAATATCTTGCTGTCATTCTATCTGCTGATCTCTCCTGGTCGTCTCATACCTTGGCGATTTCCAAGAAAATATTCCGTCTTCCCTTCTACACCAAGAAGTTAAGACATTCTAGAATAACCCAACCCTTACTCCTACAATTCTTAAACTCTCGCATTCTGCCTATTATTCTGTATTGTTCCCCATTAGTTTTTCCCGGGCTACTGAAGAAAGACTATAACATATTATGCAGGATGTTAAAGGTCGTCAGCAGGGTAAGCAACGTGCCACTTAACCAGCTTGTTAATATTCTGGTCGACAGGCACTTGGACTCATGTGAAAAATGGGCCAAATCCATTTTATCTAACTCACCACCATCTTCACTCACAACTCTCCCCTTGCATTTCATCAGGCAAAACCAGAAACCTATATAGAAAACTATATGCTCGCACTGGCAAGTACAAAAACTCAACCATACCCTACTTAGCTCGTGTTCTGTGCGATAAAGAAAGCATTAGGCGTGACACCTATAACTTAATAAATAGTCAGTAGAACAACTGGATCTCGTCTTTCCAACTCATATCACATTTATAAGTACAACGTTTTTCTTTCTTTTCCTTTTCTCTCTCTCTTTTTTCCGTTATGTGCTGCTTTGTTTCTTTCTCTCGCTTACGCCAGTAAATTTGACAGCACCTACTTTTCTAACAGCTTCAAACACTGCTCAACTTTGGCTTTGCTACCGACATGCCAATGTGTTGTTGTCATAATGAACTGAGATCTCCTTAATCTATGTAGAATTTTATTTATTGTTAATGTACTAACTGGATGCAATACTGTAGTAAAAATATGCTGAGAATTCCATTCTGTATCACAATTACTGTTTTGGAATAAGGCAAGTTATTATTATTTTATCAGCAGCTAGCTGACCACTTCATTGGCTCCATTTCCTTAATGCTTGTGTTTGTTATATTTCCATGGTGAGGTTGCTAGCGTCGTTACACCCAACCTTCTCTCTTTTCCCTCCAGAATAACTACCAACTAGGCAAGATTTAGGGGAGTGCGTCGGCCGAGAATTAAACCCAAACCATGTAGTCGAGCGTTGGACTACCAACACCCATTTAAATTACTTTAACCCAGTTGAAACCAAGCTGTATCATCCTGAAGAGAATAAAAGATGCACTAGATGCATAACTCCGGCCACAGGAACAGGCTGGATTCATTTGCTGATAAAATTACAACCCTACGTATCGTCATCGAACAGTCAATGCATAGATAGAATGGCAGTAAAACATCACTGACTTCGGAAAGGCTTTCGGCAGACAACGTTCTCCGTGAAATAATTTGAAGATTGCTTCAACACCACAGCGTGCAGTGCCCCAAATCTTTATCGACCTGATTCAGCAGATGGCTATATGACAATGCCAAGTGTGTGAGGTGATCCACAACGGAAAACTCAGTGAGGGCGTTCGAAGCGAATACTGGAGTAAGACGAGGCTGGCTGCCTATTATCACCACGGATGGTATTCCTAATTGAGGTGAACTGAATTATGCGTGAGGGTGTGCTTCGGAGTGAGAAGACAGGAATGTGTTTGACCGATAAGAAGACTCTAGAAGATCCGGATTTTGCTGGTGTATGATTTATGTCTAATGTGACACAAACTCGAAGACTTAGAGGCAGGAGAAAACCGAAAAATTGGCAGTGAAGACAAGATTCCGCGTGAACATAGAGAAGACGGAAGTGGTGAAGATAACCAGCCAACCAGTAGCAAAAACAACAATCATCACTATCAACGAGAGAGATTTGACAGAGGTTATATCCTCCAATTATGTAGCTAGGAAACACGGCTTCAACCACAGGCGGATGGCACGGATGAAGATTTCAAAGTCAGCCAGAATCGAAAAGGCAAGATATGCATTCGCCAACCTGAAACCAGTTTGGAAATCTTCTGCACTCCTCGGCAAAGAGAACAAGATTTGGATTTATAACACAAATGTGAAATCAGTTCTTCCATGTGGATCAGAAACTTGGCCAGAGTGTCACGAAAAGTATTTCCAACAGGTCACAGCAGACTTGTATCAACAGCTGGCTCCATACTGAAGATCAAATGGCCAGCCGGCCAGAAAGCACTAGCAACAAGAAACTCTGGCTGGCAACAAATCAACCAAGAGCCGATCGCTCAACAAATAAGTAGGAGAAAAAGGAGATGCATCGGGCTTACGATGAGCAGGCCGTCAAATGGCATCGCGCGCAATGCAGTCTATCACTCAAGTAGTATTCAAATGGGAAACGGCGAGTTGAGCGTGCGTCCAAGACTGATATGGAGGAGATCGTGTGGTGAGGTGGAGATAAGAGATTATGGTCTATCGTGTGGTCAACCAGCAGAAAATAGAACAAAGTGAGTGGAGATGTGTTGTTGAAGCCCTATGTTCCACTCGAAACCCAAGGGAATAATAATACTGTCGATAAATCACATTCGTAATTTGCAGTTTACACAGTTCGAGAAGGTTGAATTTCACCACAGTTCCCTTTAGAAAATAAAATTATGTAGATCAGAATATATGTGATCTGCTATAAATGGTGATCAAGCAACGACGCACAGAAGCATGGTGCTGTAAACCACTTGCACCTATGATGACCTTAACAGAGGAACTACCGTCCAGTGTTGTATAGAACACGTCAGTCTGGCTAGTAAGCACCACTTATTTTCGTAAATGGCATAGAACTACTCATATCAATCAACCAGTAGTATATAGCGTCATAAATCTATCAATATATAAAACTAAATTCACCACAGATTATAGTAGTAATTTATTATTTTATACCGAAATCAGAAAAATCCTCAGCATCTATGTGAAATTTTAATTTTTTTTATCTATTCTTCTGAAGAGATTTTATTTCTCAAACACTTAAACACGTATGAATATTCAAAAAATAAATAAATAAACAAACAGATGGCTGTTGATAATACTCACACAATCTACTTCAATATTCATTATACTTAAATATACATAAAGTGAACTGTTTTGTCTGCTTTGTTTGTACTATATTGTTCAATTTTCAATGGTTGTTTTTATTCAATATCATCTGTTGATAAAGATAATTGAAAATATTTACTCTTTTCTTTTGTCAAGTATTCAACACATTAAAAAGAAAAGAAGCCACTTATATATTGAGAATTATTAATTCATGTGCAGAAAATTTTTTGAACAATTATTTTTCTTTGTTTTACTATACTGTCACATTGTGGCGCCTAATTTAATTTATTATTAATGAAGTTTAATCAATACGATATGGCTATCACCTACATGCAATTGTGATGCTTAATAGATGTATAGAAAATTTTGGACATATTTTGGTGTGTTATTTTTGTTGTATTCTCTAAGTTCGGATAAGCTTTATTTTATATACTATCAGTATTATTTAAAACAATTTAGACAAAGCCATAAGAAGACGTAATTTGTGTGAATCGTGTCGGTCGGTCGGTCGGTTTTCGACATAGAACTTTGCACATATGTGCGGCAGTTCAAGTCGCCACAATCTATGTAGCACGCAAAGCAAGAGAAGGAAGTAGAAGAAATGCATAATGGAAACAGTAAACAGAGGTGTGAGACAAAGGAATAGTAATAACGAAGAACAAAACAGTTTCATTGGAAATCATAAGTCACAAGGAGTGGATGCATCTAGGCCAGCCGTTGAGAACGATTTTGAGCCATGTCACCAATTGTTTCCAACCATTGGTTTTTACCGTCCCGAGGACCCCAACCAGGAAGTCTACATCTTCCTACGTGGCTTAGACTAACTGTTGTGGATTTCATTGATTGGTGCCATGTTTTCGTTTGACCGCCGCTAGCTCTTTTCCAGCCTGTCCCTATATCAGCTAACATTGCCCGTCGAGGAAGGCGATGACTAGGCATACGCAACACATGTCCTAACCATCTCAGTCGATGTAATTTCACAGCCTCGTCGATTGATTTCCCCGCCTTACCTAGCACTCGACGCCTAACCTCAATATTGCTCACCTTATTATACCACTTCGCGCGGGAGATAGAACGCAGACACCTATGATCGAAGACAGCTAATCTTTTCATGTCTTCTGCTCTCAATGGCCAGGTCTCACAGCCATAAAGGAGGACGGAGCGGACTGTTGAGCAGTACACACACCCTTTGGTCGATAGTCGGATATCGCGTCTACGCCAGAGACGGCGAAAACTGGCGAATGCGAACCTAGCCCTCTGTATTCGTGCTGAAATTTCGTCGGAGATCAACGCGTTGGGGCTGATGGTACTTCCCAAGTAAGTGAAGCGGTCAACGTTTTCTACCACTTCACTTCCTATTTCTAATCTAGGGTTCGATGAGGTCCAATCCTGCAGCATCATCTTACATTTTACAGGGGCGAATCGCATGCCAAACATACGGAGATTGTTGCTCAGGGTGTTCAGTAGACTCTGCATTTTGTCAGAGTCCTCGCCTAGAAGGACTATATCGTCCGCATAATATAAGTCAACGAGATTATTCCCTGGTAGCAAGTCAATCCCTGAGTCGCTGAAGTGTGATAGGGTTAAATCCATTAGTACGTCTATGATGAAATTGAATAGGAATGGGGATAATGGGCATCCTTGACGGACGCCACTAGTCGTCACCACTTCAGATGACAACTCGCCATAAGCCCTCACCTGGCTGCATGAGTATGAGTAGAGTGCCTTAGTCAGTGCAATGTATTTTCTTGGCATTCCCTTTACAGCCAAGCATCGCCAGAGAACCCCCCGGTCGACAGAATCGAAAGCCGCCTTTAGGTCAAGAAATATAATGATTGTCGGACGCCGGTAGGAATCCCTATGTTCTAGAATCTGTCGAAGGGTGAAGATGTGATCAATACACCCTCTACCTGGCCTAAAACCTGCCTGGTTTTCTCGTGTTTGTGTCTCCCGAGCACCACTTGATCTACGCAGTATTATTGAGCCTAGGATTTTAGATACTATATTAGTCAAGCTAATCCCTCTGTGATTATCACAAGACGACTTGTCCCCCTTCTTGTATATCGGGATGATCAGTGACTTACACCAACCCGATGGGACTTCCTCTGATTCCCAGACGCTGCCTAGAACCTCCGTTAACGCAGACAGTAAACTGTCTCCTCCGTACTTAAATACCTCTGGAGTCAATAAATCAGGTCCCGCTGCTTTGCCTAGCTTCAGATTGGTGACAGCTTTAGTAACCTCAGTTAAGGACGGAGGACCTGTGTCTATCTCCCATTCAGGGAGGTGTTGGATGTCCGGCAGGTTAAGTGTGGCTGTGGGCCAATTAAACTGCTCGTCATAGTGTTCTTTCCAGCGCTCCAGACGTCTATCCTGGGAGCTAATTATGGTGCCATTTTTCTCGGAGATTGTTTCGCTTATCATTTGCCTTTTACCACCTGTTTCCCTGATAAGCCTGAATAGTTGTCTGGTGTTGCCTATCGCCGATGCTTTTTCCATCTCTTTCGCCTTTGTCAACCACCACTGTTCACGGTCCTTGCGGAGACTTTTCGTAAGTTTCTTTTTGTGCAGCTTTCGCTCCTCATTGAATTCGGAGCTCGCCGGAATAAGTCTTCTAGCATCTATCAGTTCGGATGAGGCAGTCGAAATCCAATGGTTTTAACTCACCTTTGGATATACCTTATTCACAGCTTTTACAGCTGTATCTATGGCTGACTGAATATTCTTCCAGGCTTCTTCACGGTGAGCGCAGCTGTCGAACTCAGATATGTGTTTAGCTAGTTCTTCCTCAAATAGGGACTTAGTTCCCTGGTCGAGCTGGGGACGTGATGGGTTTACCGCCAGCTGTTTCCTACGTCCGTTCAGTCGTAAGCACATACGAGCGCGGACCAGTGCATGATCGGTATCTACACACGTGTTCCAGAAGGAGCGACAATCTCCTACCGACCCACGCCAACGATAGCTTATTGCTATGTGGTCTATTTGTGTCCAGCGTTGATTTGATGATGGGGGTCGCCAGGTCAAACAGTGTCTCTCCTTGTGTTTGAAGTTAGTGCTTACAAGATACAAATGATTATCTGAACAGAACTGTAGGAGACGGTCACCGTTGTCGGTTCGCTGGCACGGAATTCCGTATGTGCCACCGATATTCTTCTCAGATTGACACAATTTCCCTACTTGAGCATTAAAGTCACCAGCTATAACGACTATATCTGAGCGTCTAGCCTTTCGCAGCAAACTAGCAGCTTTTGGTAGAACTCATCCTTCGTTTCATCCGAACTGCAGTAATTGGGGGCGTAGGCGGAGATTACGAAAAGGCATCGGCGAGTAGTGCAGTCCTTTCTCCTTTTCACTGATCCGTTCAGACGGACAGCACACATTCGGCTATCTACCGGGATCCAGTCAAGTAATGTCTTTTCTGCTCTAGTACTTAAAGCTATCCCAACACCAGCTAATCCTCGTGAGCTAGCCGTCGCGTCTCCTGACACCCTCAAGGTGAATTTTGCAGATTCATCCTGTTGGCCAGGTGGGGTTAGGTGAATCGTGTAATGTTTATTTGCACAACACACTTTCGAACAATCTGATCACACACGGACTTGTCATAGGAATGAATATATGCATGAAATTAATAAAGAGTTAAGAGGTGAGAAAATAGACATAGGTCAAGTTAAAAGGACACATTGAAGGTGAAAATAACAATGAAGATCACTAAACCAAATAACAGTACATCTACCATGACTGGTATCAAAACAAAATTTACCAAGGGAGATTTAGTGTGATGGTGAATTGTTGTTGATGAACTTGTCCGGATAATTGTTATCAACCAGAGTTTGTGTCGCCTTTCTTCCTTCTTCATCAAGTGTGTCTTCTGTGCATATTCGTTGGGTTCTACTGAAGAGGCACCTCGCTCACTAAAGCTCTTTTGCACAGAACAGGACATAAACTGTGGTAATTAAGATACTGTCCTGTCCAGGTAGGTAGGTTTTCTATAAATAGGTCGTTTTATTGACCCATCAAGCCGTCAACTAAACAATATGTCTAGGAAAGGATAAAGAATTATCTTCTTCCTCTTCTACAGATGTAAGTGATATGCTTGCTATTCTGAACTTCATTCATTCGATTTAAAATTGAGGTAGCAGAACAAGGCGTATCACTTATGATTACAATATCATCTATATACCCTCAATAAAGTGGTACATTTTCGATTATTATTATTATTATTATTATTATTGTTATTCCATGGGGTTCCGAGTGGAAAACAGAGCTTCAGAAGCATGTCTCCATTGCATTCTGTTCTTTAATGCCTTTTTCAGCTAGTCGCCCGATCGCCCATAAGGTTTCATTTCTTCTTGACATGATATCCCCCATGTCAGCCTTGGACACAAACACACACTCGAGGACCTGTCTTCAGTGTGATGCCACTCAACTATCTTCTGATCGCATATCCAGTCTATCTGTACTTCCGCCTTTCTTATAACTAGAAAAGAGAACGGTACAATGAGGAGAAGAAGTGTATATAGAAAACCTACACCAACTGACTATCAGTATACTCACTTTTTCAGCTTCATGCTTTTGAAATTCAAGCGCAATCTGATAAAGTGCTTGGTCCACAGAGCCAAAGCAATCTGCTCCGATGAATAAATGTCTTAATGAAGAGCTTCAAAATTCTTAAACAGTTTCTGAGTGAGGACGGTTATTCAGGAGAAATTCATCGTTAAGAATCTGAATCACGTATAACAATAAATATGGCTATAGAGGCAGTCAGAAAAGAAATCATTTCTGACCAAGAACTCGAAATTAGGACGAAAGTGCCACTTGAGGACATAATGCTGGGAGTACAGCTATGCCTGACTTCCACAGTATTTAAATTCCAAGGGAAAATATACAAACTAACTGAGGTATTTACCATGGGGTCACCAATATCCCTGATTGTGGCAGATGTATTCATGGATAGGTGGGGAAACATAGCGATTGAAACGTTCATCCCCACCCCAAAAGTTTGGTGGAGGTATGTAGGTCAAACATTCACTGTACTTAGAACAAGGGATATAGATAGATTTTTCGAACAAATTAACTCAAAGGTGGAGGCAATTCAATTCACTTATGAATTGGAAAGTCAGGAAGGGGAGCTTCCAATGTTAGATTGCAGGGTAAAAAGGAAAGAAGATGGGAAGTTAAACACACTAGTGTGTTTACAAGAAACCCACACATTCGAACCGATACATTTAGATTTCCGACTATCCCACTCACTTAATGTCAATAAAAATAGGATTGGTGAAATGTTTAAATGATAGAGCACAAAATCTAAGACAGGAAGTGAGGCATATAGAAAAGCTTTGAAACTTAATAATTACCATCATAAATTAGTCAGAAAGTATTTAGGGAAATGTAAAAATAAATAATGAGAGTAGCAACAGTGACAATATTAATAATATTAATGACAACATGCATGTTAAACATGCACAGAATAATATCAGCACCAACAATAAGGAATCTAAATCATCAGTAGTAATTCCATACAAGGAAAGAACGTCAGAAGCCTTACGGAGAATTCTTAACAATGTAGACATGAACAAAAGTGGTTGGCATTCAAACTACCCACAAACTCAATTTGAAACAAGCTTTGTTGGTCATAGGATCCTGCCAGCTGAGCCAATTAAACAAAACAATTTAGTTTATCTAGTACCCTGTAATGATTGTCAGGTCAAATACATAGGTCAAACTAGTAGAACAGGGGCAGTCAGACTAGCTGAACATAAAAACTGAGCAAAATCTAGATTAATTGACCCAAATAAGATAAGAAATCTAGAGAATAGTTCAGCTATAGCACTACATGCAGTTACACGCAAACATACAATAAGATGGGATGGGATAAGATGACATTTGTAAAATCTAATGTCACAGGGTGGAGGGAGAGATTGATAACAGAAGCTTTGCTAATCGAATCAACTGCAAATACATGTCTCCAATAGGAATGATTCAACACCTGCGAAATTCTACTACCCCAACAACGACAAATAGGACAGAACAATTAAAACTATAAAACTCAAGTTTCAAAGTCGTGTGATTATAATTGATTGGTATGACTATGAAGGATAAATTGTGTTCGTAACGTCATCCAGTAAATAGCAATATTGTTTCACTGTGTGATACATCTAATAAACAAACTAATATGAGATTATTAATACTTTCTTAGTTATTATTTGTTAGCATTTTGGCTAGTCATGAACACAGCTCAAATAAATAAATAATCACTTCATAAATTCGTATTTTTCCCTGACATGATCGATCCCATCTTCATCCCAATTTAATTATCATCAGCCAATAGAAGAAAGCTTGGTTCGTCTTTCAGTAACCTAAATCGATGAAGCTTTGCTTCTATTGGTTGGATCACCTTCTTCAATTACATTCCACCTAGTTTACTCATGAGGTGACTTCAAAAACCCACTGGGTGATGTTAACATAACCACGATAACGACAGTATACACCAACTGGCTACTGTGAGTGCCATCCATGTGGTCATGTTAAACAATTGTACCAATGTAAAGAGGTAAAACTATTTTACGAAAAACTGCTTTTTCTTTAACACATACATACACACACCTACACACATACGCACATGAAATTGTCAGTTATTGATTATCAAAGGATGAGAACAATTGAATCAAATAGTCGGATAATTTATAAGCATAAAGCTAAAAAATAACAACAATGGTAGCATAAACATCTTAGATACTTGGACTATGATCACATAGACAGTTGCGACAACAACAACTACTACTACTTCTAGTAATCCAAGCGACACTTGTATGAAGTAAACTCAAAGTGTCTTTGAAGTTTATCTGTGTTGTAGGTCGATATAATGATGTCTGAAATTTTTGTACTTTTAAGAAGATGCAGAACTTTACACTGTCGGGTTTCTCGAAAATGCTCATGACATAAATATGCATAAAATTTCAAGTTATCGTTCTACAGAGATTCGATTAATTTCTAGTTTCATCACTAACTGATTGAAATCAGTTAGATACCATTGAAAACCAGCCAGCTGTTTCGTCCTTGCTTGGAGCTCTTCAGTAGTAGACACCCGATAGCGTTCAAATAAACTGGTTGAGCATTCAGCCACTGAAATGGAACCCACTGTCACATAAATCCCGAACCATGGAAATGAGCCATATATATATATATATGCATATAATATATTGGTCAAAGTGGACGTCCTATTCGATCGATAATTGAAGGACTTGAAGTAGGTGTCAAACCACACAATCTGTATTCGTTCATGTCAATTCATGTAGACAACTATGAACAAGAATTTGTCTGGGAAAATGTAGGAATTCCGAACGGCTTTCCTTTGTTAACGTGCGTCGCTGGCATAGTGGTTAGGACTCTCTCCGACCATGCACATGGTCCGGGGTTCGATCCCCTGCCGGCGCACACCCGATATCTATGGTCGGCCTGAAATTGGGCTACCGATATCCATGCTGAAAATTCCACACTTGTACTGAAAATACGGTGTGGAATCAAGCTGTAAATCAAAATAAAAAATAAAATAAGACTGATAAAGAAGGAAGGTTGGGCATGAGGCTAGCAACCGCATTCCGTAAAAATTAACACCAATGCTACTGAAACTTCAAGCCTCTAGGTTGAAGCCCTATGTTCCACCCCTAGGAACGTAAAGGAATAAAACAAAAGATATAAAATAAATTTGAAATTTCACGCATTGGGAATGCAGTATTAACAACTGGATGACGTTTGAAGCAGAATTTACTACTGCTCATAATCCATAGTTAGCCAGATGTTATCAATGCTGAAATCCAACCAATAAAGAAAATATTACTACTGAATAACTAACTACCCACCAGAATTTATTTAGAAATATGTGAGGAACCATAGAAAAAATAAGATTCACAAAAGAAATAACAAAAATAATATAGAATCCAAAGCCCCTGTTGTACTGCCGTATAAAGAAGGAACGTCAGAGGCTTCAAGTAGAATTCTCAATCAGGCTGGAATTAGTCAGGGTGGCATTTAAACCAACCGACCAACTCTCTCTCCACATACTTACATTACTTCTTACAATTGTAACCCTCTCCCACCCTACTGTGGTGTTGTGTGTTAATGCATGCAGTGCAATCGCTGAGCTCCTTTCTAAATTACTTATCTTCTCGGGGTCAACCATTCTTACCTCAGCTGAATTCTTATGTTCCGACAATCTGACTACCCCTGACCTACTAATTTGACCTATGTAGTTGACCACACTCACAGTCATTGCAAGGTATTTTGTAAATTACATTATTTTGTTTAGTTGGGTCAACCTACAGGGTGCTTTAAACTGCCGAGCTTGTCCTACCTGAGTGAGTTTGTAGGTTGGAATGTCACCCTTATTCCTGTTTTATTGAGAATCCTATGTAGGGCCTCATATGTCCTCTCGTCATATGGTAAAACTGTAGATAGATGCCTTATATTCTCTCTTATTTAAGTTATCATTATTAGTTTCAGTTATTTTTATTTTGCTTTTGACATTTTTAGATATTCCTAATGAATTTTATATGATAGGTATTTAACACCGACCAGCTATTCTTCTATCTGTTTTATTTCATCATGTAGGTCTTTTTTTGAACTACTTAGTGCTACTGCTTGGTTTGTTAGACACTTAACTAAGCCTGCCTTCATGGATAAGGTTGATTACCGAATCCTCGTTCATGGAATCTACACCCAACACAACACACGCAATACGAATGACTCATCACTCATAGCGGAAATATGGAAATATGATATGATTATGAACAATAAATTTTGTTCGAAACGTCATTCAGCAAAATAATACTGTTTTACTCTGTGTGTGATATATATACTAAACAAACTGATAAAGAATATGAATCAAATATCAAGACAGTCAAAGGTACCAACAGTTCCAATAAAGGTCTTTTGTTAAAACTTCAGTTCCTCGGGGATAAAATCTATTAGATATTAACACAACCCCATTTGGAGCTGCTAAAGTATGCTGTGCCTTCAAAACCACCCAACCCCTATTTTGCTTTGGGGAATTGAAGAGAAACTTCCTATGTAAGTGTATCTATCAATTTGACTGCTCCTGTGGGGTGAGCCAGTTACATAGGCTGTAAAATTAGGCGTGTTTATCGTCAGCTTTCCTAACACTTTCCTGCATGACTTAGTAAGGGACAAATGAAATCCATTCGTAGTTTTATATTGTCTCATGGCCTATGTCAATGGATGTGAACATTGAAAGTTTGTTTTATTGGGTCTGGCAGCCATTAATGGGCAACTGAAAGGCGCGAATGGTCGATCGCTTGCAAGTTGAAGGAAGACTGGAGTTAAATACGAATAAAAGTACTTTATAACTTCATTTGTACTTAACATTTGTTTGTAGACTTTGTAGTTTTCTTCACTTTAATTGCCAAACAATATAATTTCGTTCAAGGAATACTGGTGTTTTGGATTTAAAGTTGAAGGATATACATAGTATTTATCGGTTCAATCGACTACGTCTTCATTACAATAGGAACTTAGGTCTAAGTTCCTTGACAGCCTAGATACAGAACACAAAATTGAAGTAAACAAGACCTTCAAATTCATCTATCACGCATACTAAATAATCTTAATTTTGCCTCAGGATTTCGTCTACTACATATTGCTGAGGCTGTTGGAATCTACATTAAGAAGCCCAACCTATGTATCCAAAAGAAGAAATTGCTTCACACACTTTCTTTGCCTTGACCATCAAGGTTTTAATGATCCTTAATTTGTTGTTGTGGAAATTTCCTTAATTTTATTTGACATTCTATTGCCTATTACATTTTTATGCTTATTATAATTTATACATCTTTCGTGAAATGTAATTCCGCTGTGATCTTATTTAACAAATCGATAATATTTAGAAACACCAATGTTATCAATGGCGACTACTCTAGAATATTCTATGTATATAAACATACGTATATATATAATTGTAGAGCCAGGACAGGAAATTATCGAAAAGAACATCGTTTGCTCAAATTTTCTTTGTCTTCTGAATGTCTAAATGAATATTTGCGCTATATTGAAATCGCCTACATATGTGTTGGGCGATATACTTCTGATTGGTGCGTTACCATAGTTTCTTATTGCTTATACACAGTCAGGCCATTTGAATAAAGGCAGCTGTGTGCGACAGGTTAGAAACACTTTCTCTACTAAATAGAGGTTGTTGCTGAAAATCCGAATCTTGTCTGTTATAGTGAGTGGAACAAATTTCCTCTTCGATGTCACAGTAATGGATGCCTATCTTGATTTCTCAATCCCGACTGGCTTTGATATCCTAATCCTCACCGCTTTTAGTTGAAATAATGCCGTCTAGATAAGTGAAATGTGTGACCTCCTTCATATTTCTCTAGTTATTGCCTGTAGTTGTTGGTTGGCCATCTTTATTACCTAAGTCTTCCTTAAGTTCACTTGGAGTCACGTCTTTGCTGTTTCTTCTACCGAATTGTTGGTTGGTCTTCGCTTGTGTATCTTTGAGTTTCTGTGACATTATACATAAACCTATCGGCGAAGTCCAGTTCTTCTACAGGCTTGTTTTAGGTTGACCATTTAACTAGGAAGTTGTTATTATCCATATAAAAATGTGACCAACTCAGGTAACTGAAAATCAAAGAAACATCATCCGCCTAAGTTGTCAATTTTCTCTCGATCATTTCAGTATTAGACATCAGACCATTAATTGTTCATATCTGAATCGACACCAAGAAGTTTAGAAATTATTATTTAGAGTCGTAACACTTTTAGAAATAGCTTTTAAATGATTATGAAATGGAATTTATAAAACTGAACATAGGTTAATCAAGCCTTATTTCATTTCAGTTGCTTATCTCCTGTCATTCGCCTTGAAGGTATTGAGTCACAGATGTTGATGCAGTTCGTGTCTCCTCTAAGATTCGAACATAAGTCACCTAGTTTCATGCTTTCTAGCAGTAGTTGTTGCCATCAGGAGAACATGAAACTTTTCAAGTGTTCGTCTGCAAGGAATTAGACTGGTTTCAAGTTTTGATTACAGACTGATATCACTCAGAGAATGATTGAAGACCAGGATGTACTGGAAAGCTGTTTTTCTCAGTTTGGGAATCTTCAGAGACACGCAGCTACTGCTTCACGAGGGGTCGAACTCAGGACCTTCAGGTTAGGAAGTAGGCTCGATCGGTGAGTATTTATCCTCCCACCCGACCTCGTGGACCCCATGAAGTTGCTTTCAATTCCAGTGAGATATTGTAATCAGTCAATTTTCCATTAAGTTAAGTGCCAGGACACATACTCTTTGATGGCAATGACGTTATATTATCGCGAATTGAAATAAAGTTAGAATTGATAAGATATTTGATACTGTCTCAGTGGCTAAATGGAGCTATGAGCTAACCCTATAACCGGCAGTTGTGAGTTTGGTCCTTGATGGAGTCATCGATGCCTGGAGGGAGAGTCTCTCAAACTAGGATGAAACAGCTGTCCAGTACTCCCCGGCATTTCAATGTTTCTCTAACTGATATGAATCCGTGATGAAACCTGGGAGATCAAAATCTCTCAAAACTGTTAACAAAGACATTACAAAACGACAATTTACTGAATTGTATATAAGTGTCATATCACCTAACTCAGTGATCACATAAGATGTCTTGTGGATGAATTCAATCAACCCTGATGTACAGTCAGGTTCTTTGTCCTAATTGCTTGAATTCTAATGTACAAGTCAGAGATACATTGTAAGAATAACAAAAATGACAAGAGTAATCACCCTAATTCCACACGATAATTATTATACAGTATAGAATTTTCAGCACTGTCCATAGTGCAATAATTTACCTCCTTATACAAATAAATAAAATAATAAAAATAACAAAACTGTAAAAACTGAAGTTGACAGAAGATGAATATTCACGTAATATTTGAATAAAGCAAGAACACAACAATAGTTTGTGAAGGATAAGAAAATGGTACCATCATTGTTTATTTCGGCTGCTTACAGACTAAATAAATTATTCTTAAGTTCATGTACAGAAACAATTTTAACATACTTGCAAATTTCACATGATATCAGTTGACGGGACGTTCTAGAATTAGTGAACATTGCTCACATAACTACACTTATATAGTTGCTACCAGAGAGTTCAAGTTTAAACAAAGTAAATGTATGCATACAACAGTAAAGGAGTTACGTAATAAAGACGAGAGATGCGTAAGGGGATGATGAGTGACTAATAAATTAAGTAGCAATGTACTGAGTTCAACTCAAATCACAGAAACAAGAGACAGGCAAAATTACACTACAACAATCTGGAAATCTTCGTCACTCAGCATCAACAACAACAAAATTCGGATTTTCAATACAAACGTCAAGTCAGTTTTGCTATATGGATCAGAAAATTGGCGGGTCACAAAGAATATTTCCAACAGGTTGCAAACCTTAATCAACAACTGCCACCTTCGCTCTATACTGAAGATCAGATGACCAGAAAGAATCACCAACAAGAAACTGTAGTAACAAACAAAACAAGAACCAATCGCCCAACAAATATTCAGGAGAAAGTGGAGATGGATTGGATACTCGCTGAGGAGGCTGCTGGGTGACATCGCGCGTCAGGCCAACGCTCGAGTGGAATCCGAAAGGGAAGTGGCGAGTGGTTCGTCGGTGCAAGGGTGACATGGAGGAGATCGTGTGAAGAGGAGTTGAAACAGTATGGACTAACATGGATGCAGGTGAAAAGTACAGCAGAAGATAGAAACAAGTGGAGACGTGTAGTTGAAGCTCTATGTTCCACCAGGAACCCAAGGGAACAATAATAATAATACAATGGTACAAAGGAAGAAAGGGTTAGAAATTTGGTAAGGTGAGAAAAAACGTAGTTCAGTGTCAACTAAACAAGTGTGAAGACGGTTAGGAAACGGATGAAAGGAACATTTGAGAGTAATAATAGTGAATTAATTATTAAGGTAAATGTAAACTAAAAGTAAAATTGAAAATTAAAAATAAAATTTTTACTGGGAACAACTAAGGAAGAGGTTAAGACCATAGTAAAATAAGAGACTGCAATTACCGTCTCTTGACCAGTATCAAGGAGATAGATGTCTGATAATGGCACTGTTGTAAGCATTTGTTCCCTTGAGATGTCAGCTCTTTGGTACATGTTCAGAAAATCGGAGGTGTTGGCATTAATTTCCTGTTTATTCACAGACTATCAAACAGGTTGAAAGCCTCTTTTCGGAAGTCTATGGATTCAAACAACACCCATGCTAAATATAACATAGTTGAATTTCTACATTTAGTCGTCGTAGAAACATCAATTCTTATGGAATTTCTTCTAGTTGTAGCCGAAGAGATACAAGCAGAAAGTTGCGAGTAAAAGAGGATATTCACTATACGACATGATGCCTGTAGCTAACTCCTTGTAAAAATTGAAATGCCTTCTAACAACATTGGCGGATAGTAGAGTCAAACATGGACCATTAATCCTTCATACAGCCTTCAATGTTCTACGTAATATGACATAGTTTCTCTTGAGAATCAGAGCGAAGCATAAGGGTAGAACAATAAAGAGGAACTAGCATGATACTTAAATCAATAAATTTCAAGATAAAAGATAAAACTTTGGCCCTGTGGTAGAGTATAACTATATTATGCCTCGCATCTACTGTCTTTAAATTCCAGAGCAAAATATATAAACAAGCAGAATGCTTAGCAATGGGATGAAACACCAATATCCCTTATCGCGGCAGATATCTCAATGGACAAATGGGAAAATGTTGCTCTTGATACATTTAACCCTGACCCAAAAATATAGTGGAGATGTGTGGATGACAATTTAATACACTGTGTTAAAAACAGAACATATCTCTAGTTTCATCACACCCATAAACTCACCAGCAAACGGAATAAAATTCACATTTGAATCGGAAAACGCACAAGGAGAATAAACTTTGATGTTTAGTTGCAAAATAAAACGAACAGAAGAAGGTAAACTGCACACTAGCGTTTATAAAAAACCAACGCATTCTAATAGATACTTAGACTTGAATTCATCTCACCCGTCAACTGTCTGCAAAGGCAAGCTTACTTAAGTGTCTAACAAACCGAGCAGTAGCACTCAGTAGCACAAGAAAAGACCTAAGTGACGAAATAAAGCAGTTGGTATCAAATAACTATCCTTTAAATTTCATTAGGAAGATCTAAAAAGGTCAAAAGCAAAATAATGGTGAAACTAATAATGATGAAATAAATGAGAGAGAATATCAGGCATCTACAGTTCTACCATATAAGTAGGGGACATCTGAGACCATCCCTACGTAGGATTCTTAATAAAGCAGGAATTAGAGTGACATTCAAACCTACAAACTCACTCAGGTAGGACAAGCTCTGTAGGTTAAAGGACCCTTTAGGTTGAATCAATTAAACAAAATAATGTAATTTACAAAATACTTTGCAATGATTGTGAGTTAAGTCAACTACATAGGTCAAACTAGTAGATCAGGAGTAGTGACGTTGCCTGTCAGAACATGAGAATTTATCTAAGGTTAGAATGATTGATCCCACGAAGATAAGTAATTCAGAAGAAAGCTCAGCAATTGCACTGCATGCATTAACACACAACCACACAATAGTGTGGGTGGGGCAGAGTGAAAATTTCTATGGTTCCCACTACATTTCTGAATAAGTTCTGTTGTGTAGTTCGTTACTCACTAGTAATGTTTTCTTTATTTGTTTTATTTCATCATCTAAAAATTCTGGCTTACTGTGGATTATGAGCAGTAATAAATTCTTCTTGCAACGTCATCCAGTCATTAATACTGCATTATCACTGTGTGATATTTCAAATTTCACTTTATCTTTTATTTTATTCCTTTACGTTCCCGGAGGTGGAACATAGGGCGTCTTCAAGCTTGAGCTTTGAAGATTCAGTAGCTGTGGTGTTTACTTTTTTATGGGATGGGGTTGCTAGCCTCATGCTCAACCTTCCTTCTTTATCAGTCGTATTACTGACTTGGCGAGGTAAAGAAGTGCGTTGACCCTGAACCCCCACATGAAGCGTGGCTGGCGAGCATTTCACCGTTATGCCACCGACGCACAAATGCACCAACGCGCACATAAAGTACAAAAAAAAGTGCCGATCAAAAATTTATCGAAATTGAACGAAATTATTATTTTTTGATTTTTTTTTACTACAGCTTGATTCCACACCGTATTTCTTGGTACAGGTATGGAATTTTCAGCATGTGATATTGGTAGCCCAAATTTTGCAGGCCGAAGATAGATATCAGGTGTGCATCAGAAGAATCATGTGCATGGTCGGCGAGAGTCCTAACCACTGTGCCACCGACGCACGTTAACAAAGAAAAGGTCGTTCGGAATTCCTACATTTTCCCAGACAAATTCATGTTCATATTTGTCTACATGAATTGACATGAAGGAATACATATGGTGTGTTTTGACACCTAGTTCAAGTCCTTGAATTATCGATCGAATAGGATCTCCACTTTGACCAATATATATATATATATATATATATATAGAGAGAGAGAGAGAGAGAGCTCATTTCCATGGTTCGGGATTCATGCGACAGTGGGTTCCATTTCAGTCGCTGAATGATCAACCGGTTTATTTGAACGCTATGTGGTGTCTACTACTGAAGAGTTCCAAACAGGGACGAAACAGCTACCTGGTTTTCAATGGTTATCTAACTGATTTCAATGAGTCAGTAATGAAACTTGAAATTAATGGAATCCCTGCAAAGCGATAACTTGAAATTTTATGCACATTTATGTCATGAGCATTTTCGAGAAACCCGACAGTGTAAAGTTCAACATCTTCTTAAAAGTACAGAAAATTCAGACATCATTATATCGACCTACAACACAGATAAACTTCAAAGACACTTTTAGTCGACTTCATACAAATGTCGCTAAGATTACTAGTAGTAGTAGTTGTTGTTGTTGTCTCAACTGTCTGTGTGATCATAGTCCAAGTATCTAAGATGTTTATGCTACCATTGTTGTTAATTTTTTTAGCTTTGTGCTTATAAAGAATCCGACTAATCGATTTCATCGTTCTCGTCCTTTGATCATCAATAATTGACAATTTGCATGCATGTGTGTAAGTGTGTGTGCTAAAGAAAAGCAGTTTTTCGTAAAATAGTTTCACCTCTCTACCTTGGTACAATTGTTTAACATGACCACATGGATGGCACTCACAGTAGTCAGTCGGTGTATACTGTCGTTATCGTGGTTATGTTAACATTACCCAATTGGTTTTAGAAGTCAGCTCATTAGTGGAGTAAACGGAGGGTAATTGAAGAAGGTGGTGCAACCAATAGAAGCAAAGCTTCATCGATTTAGGTAACTGAAAGACGAACCAAGCCTTCTTCAACGAAGCCTATTGGCTGATGATAATTAAATTGGGATGAAGATGGAATCGATCATGTCAGGGAATAATACGAATGTATGAAGTGTCTAATTATTTATTTGAGCAGTGTTCATAACTAGCCAAAATGCTAATAAATAATAACTAAAAAGTATTAATAATCTCATATTAGTTTGTTTATTAGATGTATCACACACAGGGTGAAACAGTATTATTTACTGGATGACAATGTTTCGAACACAATCTATTATTGTTCATAATCATACCAATCAATTGTAATCACACGAGTTCGAAACTTGAGTTTCATAGTTTTCTTTGTTCACTCGTCGTAGAGGTAGTAGAATTTTCCAGAAATCTGGGACAGGTGTTGAATCATTCCAATTACAGACACATATTTGCAGTTGATTCGATAAATAAAGCTTCTGTTATCAGTCTCTCCATCCGCCGTGCTGTTACATTAGATTTTAAAACAGCTATCTTATCCCATCATCCCATTGTATGGTTGTGTGTAATTGCATGTTATGAGCGCTATAGCTGAACTATTCTCTAAATTTCTTATCTTATTCAGGTCAACTAATCTAGATTTTGCTAGGCTTTTATGCTCGGCTAGTCTGACTGACTGCCCCTGTTCTACTACTTTGACCTATATATTTGACCTGACAATCAATACAGACAGGGTATTAGATAAACTAAATTGTTTTGTTTTAAAGGCTCCACAGGACTGATCCCCTAACCGACAAAGCTTGTTTCTAATTGAGTTTGTGGGTGGTTTGAACGCCAGCCACTTTTATTCCTGCCTGCCTTGTTAAGAATTCTGCGTAAGGTGGTTTCCGAGGTTCTTTCCTTGTATGGAATTACTGCTGATGATTTAGATTCCTTATTGTTGGTGTTGTCTCGCGCATGTTTGACATGTATGTCGTCAATAATATTACTATTATTATTGTTATTATTATTGTCACTATCATTATTTATTTTAGTTTTGCATTTCCCTACATATATTCTGACTAATTTATCAGGGTTTCAAAGTCGTGTGATTATAATTGATGATATGATTATGAACAATAATAAATTTTGTTGGAAACTGTGTCATCCAGTAAATAATACTGTTTCACACGGTATGTGATACATCTAATAAACAAACTAATATGGAATTACTTACTACCACAGTCCCCAAGTTTAACACGTATATTAATATTAATAATCTCGCCTACCTTACTGGTTAGCTAGTCTTCTAGACGGATCCTAGGCCAGGAAATGGGAGAGGGTTGGGCGTCGGGCTAGCTACCCTACCCTGAGAAATCAATCAAACTGCTACATAAACTTCAACACACAAGAAAAATGTTAAAAAATAATAAAAAAATGTCAAAAAGAACAAACTGGAATCGGAAGGGCAAAATGACGCAGGCTGATGAAAGTCTTCAGGAAGCCAGTCAGCTGATGTGTCTCCTTTCGATGAGAGCAAAACTAAGAACGGGGACGTGGAGTTAGCAGCAAGAAACTATGGGGACAAACTAACCAAGAACCTATCCCTCAGCTAATACGTCGGAGAATATGGAGGAGGATTGGACATACGCTTAGGAGACAACTTAGTGAAAACGCTCGTGAGACAACTACTTGACTGGAACCCGAATGGGAATCGACGAGTTTGCGGTGGGGCCGACGATAACATGCAGGATTGCATGTGAGGAGGAGATGAGAGACTATAGGCAGTCGTGCGGCCAGCTAAATAGGACAGCAGAAAATAGAACAAAGTGGAGATGTGCTGTGGAAACCGTATGTCCCACTACTGAACCCAAGGGAAAAATAATAATAAATACAGTAATACAGAGTGTTGATAATAAAACTAAAAATTCAATTATTGGTTTGTAGGGATTTGGTTGATTGTTTATTGGATTTCATTATGAGCTGACATTGATTAGAGAACCATTGGAAAACCAACCAAGGAGTACTGGACAGCTGTTTCACCAGTCCTAGTTTGGGACTCTTCATCAGTACGCACCCACCACAGGGGGTTCGAATCCAGGACCTTCTGGTTACAAGGCGAGCTCGCATACCATTAAGCCACTGGGACCTGGTCCAATGGCCCATGAATTCTAACTTCTGCCAATTCACACACGATATAGCGCGACCGCTAGCCAATGTCTTCGGCGAGTATTTGTCCTCACACACGACCTGCTGCACCCTACTGGGCACGACTTCCCACTGGAACCTCAGGTAACTACCTACCTGAATAGGGCCAGTCGCCATTGAGCATCTCAAAATTATTTACATTTATGAAGATATGTACAGCTTTTCACATATTCAAATATTCAGGATATTTTCACTGAAAGTGAAAAATTTAAATAAACCATCAGTTTTTGACCATAAGAGTTTGTGTTCTGTTTTCCATGTTCATTGACATAATATGTCACAGAGTGTTAGACAACAAGGGGTAGTCAGTCGATGAGGTAGCGAAGCTGAATCGATTTAGATGGCTAGAACATGTGTTACGCATACCAAGTTAATGCCTTTCTCGTCGAGTAGTGTTAACCAGTATAGCGCTGGTTTAGAAAATAATCAAATGTTTGTGGTCAAATCGAAACGTGAAGTAAGTAACTGTTGGCCTAAGCTATATGGGGAAGTGCTGACTGCTTTTCTGGGGTCCTCAAGAAGCTGGGAATCCATTGCTAGAGACCAACTATTAAGGATGTAGCTCAGAATTGTCCTCAGTGATGCGGGTATTTTCACTCTCTGTGATCTCCTAGATCCACTTATTATTATCATTATTAATTCCTTGAGTTCCGAGAGGAACATGCGGCTTCAACAGTGTGTCTCTACTATGTCCTACTCTCTGCAGTCCTCCTTAGCTGACCCCAAGACTGCCTGTAGTCTCTCATCTCATCCCCCTCACACGACCTCCTCCATATCAACATCAGACAAACGCCCAACTCATCTTTTCCAACTTGAGTCCTACTCGAACGATGGCCTGCATGGCCTGCGATGTCATTCGACCGTTTACTCAGTGTGTGTCCAATCCATCTCCATTTTCTTCCACATTTTGTTGAGCGGCAGGATTTCGATTGGTTTGTTCACAGTCAGAGTTTCCTGTCATTAATTATTTCTTACCATCCAATCCTGAATATATAGCGAAAGCAGCTGTTGGTGAATGATTGCAGTTTTCTCGAAATAATGTTCGTGACGCGTGAGCCATTTTTCTGATTCATATAGAAGAATTGACTGACTGACTTCAAATTTGTGTTGAAAACCCGAATTTGTTCATTATACAGTGGAGTGCAGGAGGTTTCGAAACTGACTTGAGAGTGGTGAGTGTCTGTCTTGCCTTTCCGATTCTGATTTCAACATGCCTATCTGTGCTGTCATCTCCAGGTTGAAGGTATGCATCCTGGTGAGATAAGTGAAGGAATTGACCTCCTTCAAATTCTTCATGTTGGCGGCGATTGGTACTGGTTGTTGTTTCTGTTGGTTCATGGGTATCTTGATTACCTCCGTCTTCTCTATGTTCACCTGGAGTCATGTCTTCGCTGCCTGTCAGCTTCTTCTGTCAGTTTTTCTGTTGTCACCTGACTCTAAGTCTGCGGGTATGTGTAACATTTTGCATGAATCATTTTCGAAATCAAGGTCTTCTAGAATCTCCTCTAATATTAAAAATAATAATAATTTGCTTTATTCCAAAACAGTACATGTGATACAGAATGGAATTCTCAGCATTTTTACTACAGTATTGCATCCAGTTATTACATTATCAATAAATAGAATTCTACATAGATTAAGGAGATCTCAGTTCATTATGACAACAATATATTGGAATGTCGGTAGTAAAGCCAAAGTTGAACAGAGTTTGAAGGTGTTAGAAAAGTAGGTGCTATCATATTTACTGGTGTAAACGAGAGAAAGAAACAAAGCAGCACAAAACGAAAAAGAGAGAGAGAAAAGGAAAAGAAAGAAAGAAAATGTTGTACCTATGAATGATATGAATTGGAAAGATGAGGTCCAGTTGTTCTACTGACTATTTAATAAGTTATAGGTGTCACGCCTAATGCTTTCTTTATCGCACAGAACACAAGCTAAGTAGGGTATGGTTGAGTTTTTGTACTTGCTAGTGCGAGCATATAGTTTTCTATATAGGCTTCTGGTTCTGCCTGATAAGATACAAGGGGAGAGTTGTGAATGAAGAGGGTGGTGTGAGTTAGATAAAATGGATTTGGCCCATTTTTCACAAGAGTCCATGTGCCTGTCAATCAGAACATTAACAAGCTGGTTAAGTGGCACATTGCTTACCCTGCTGACAATAATATTGAAAAGACGCCGTGTCTGTTACATTATTATTCGTACTATTAGTATTCTCTTGGCTTCTGAGTGCAATATAGGGCTTCATCAGCACTTCCTCATTTCAGGCTGTTCTCTGCGGTCCTCTTTAGATTCCTCCACGACAACCAATAACGTGTCATATCCTCCTCACAAGATCACTTGCACATCATCCTCGGAAACAACACTCGTCGCTTGCTTTCCACTTAGGTGTTCTACTCGAAGGCTTGTCTTGAATGTGACTTCACTGAAATCTCTCCATTTTCTTCTGCATACTTGTTGAGCGATAGTTTCTTATTTGCTCTGTTGCTGCCGGAGTTTCTTGTTTTTATTCCTTTCTGAACTGCCACCTTTTTTGTAGTATCAAGCGAAGGGGGTAGCTGTTGATGAAAGTCTGTTTGAAATGCTTTTCGTGACTCGTTCACCAAGCCCCTGTATCATATTGCAACACAGACTACCATCTACATAAACTCTCATTTCATCACATACGAACAATTCCGTTCATCTACATAATTTTTACAAGAAAACCAAAGATCCATTATAATAAAGGTTCCTTTTGTATTTCCCAATGAATGAAAAACATAACGATATTGTTGCTTTCACTGATATTTTGCTATTTAATGCTGCTGCTAATAGCTTTATCAGAGTAGTAATATTAAACCAGAATTTACAAAATCCACTCAGCTTATATATAGCAACTTAATCATCGTTCATCGGCATGGGGTCGTTTTTGAGCCGTCAAACTGGCCATTTGGTAAAGATAACAAAACCAGGTGTAGATTGTTGGATTTAATAAGTGTGTAAAATTTTAAAAGCAGCGTGTGCTTACAAAATGAAATTGCTTATCACATTTGTGCTGATTTTGTCATTTCATGGGGAAGAAAGGGATGTTGTAACCAGTTCAAATTCTGTTCATTTCCATCATTCCTATTCAGACAATGTGGATTCCATTTGATATGAAGTGCTCCTGATGATATCAGAAGTTCCTTGTGATTTATGACATTTTTCTGGATTATTTCAGTATTGTCAAAATCAATTCTGTGACCCGATGGCTGATGATTCTTCAAGCTTTTCTAGTTCAACTGGATTTCTCGGTGTTTGGACAGACGTGACTCTAAGGAGTTCATTTCTTCTGATCACCTAGATTTCTCGTGACATTTGTCCGATGTATATCGCATTACATTCCAAGCATATATTTTATTTTATAGACGCAATTAGATAGAGAATCTATCGGGTTTTTGTCTTTCATATGGATAAGGTTGATTCGCAGTGTGTCCGATGTTTTGAAGAAAAATCTGATGTCTAACCTATTGGTTACTCTCCTGATAACGTCTGACGTCTCTACTCTATATGGAATGACAACTGTTCAGGTGCATGTTTCGGAATACGTTTGTGGTGGACCTTTTGCTCTGTTAGCTTATTTACCCAAAATTCAAATAGAAAACAAAATACCAAATCAATTGAGTTTACAAAGATCCAAATTCCACAATAAACGTACTGGATTCCAGAAGTGCTGCGGGAAGACTGCTCCAGTTCTAATTCTCCAGTGTTGACGTTGCCGGAGGTCGACCAAAGTGCGTAGGAAGAGGCTACGGTGCTCCTGCAAAAATTCGAGATAGAAAGCAGGTTGTTATAATTGATCGACGGCAGTTGAGATAGTGGAGAAGACGGAGAGTCGAAGGTAGAATTATATATTTTTTTAAAAACTCGAGGGAAGTTCAAAGTACAGAGTTTTTGGTTAAAACAAAGTAGTGTACAATATGTTCATTTTTTACATAATAGTAAAATTTGGATAAGTTTATTTTTGAGGACTCCACACGTTTTCGACCATACTTAGTGTCATTGTCGATTTCGTTGGTGAATTTGTTCGAGTAGTCATTTAGCTTGAGAGTCTCAGTAATGTTTGATATTTCTTCTTCTTCTTTTTCGTTCTCATCCGTTATCGGAGAGTGTGCTGGTCAAAGATCGGTTAGAAAACTAGGCAGTTTACATAAAAACCGTCTTTTGTTATTGTCTTCAAATATCAATTAACCAATAAACACGTATTATACCCGAAACAGCATACATCTTCACTCTGTAATATTATTGATTTTTTTAATCAATAAGGTTATAAGTTCAAAATGTGTATATTGATTGAAGTGTAAACTGCAACCAACTAAGCGTCAACTATACTACCAAGGTCTTAAGAAATACTGATTGGTTAATTAACCTTCACCTGATACACTTGTTTATTCCTGTAATATGTATGCAGTTTGTATATGTGACTTTTGTATATTTTCACTGGACTGTAGTTATTGGATTTAGGCATCCATTTGCTGTTTGCAAGTTCCACGATTTTATACCACTCATATGAGCCAAGGAATTCTTCACCTTCTTCATTCTTTCGCTTTCCGGAAGGAACATCGAGCTTCAGACTTGAGATATGAAGTTCTAGCAGAGTTTAGTGAGTTCCCAGTCTCAAACCCAACTTCCCCCACCCTTTTACTTGCTTATCACCCATTACAGGGGTGATCACGAGTGAACATCAGTTAGAGAAGCATTGGAAACCAATGTGGCGAGTACTGGATTGCTGTTTCGCCCTAGTTCGGGACACTTCATTAGTACGCACCCACCAAGGTTCGAACTTAGGACGTTCCGGTCACGACGAGGCGAGCTTATAGGCCACTCAGTCACTAGGTTCCTGATCCAGTGGCCCATGAATTCCAAATTCTGCAAATTCATGATATTATCTCTTCTCTCAATAATATGCTTCCAGCTGTTTCATGTCACATATTGGTTATTTCATAATGAACTTCTCATTGCAGTCTTACTACCTCCTCTTTAGTGTATGCCACTTTGTACTAGTCACTCACCTGACACTTTTTATAACTTTGAATTGATTTGCCAGTTTTTCCTACCCCACAATCTAAAAATTTATTATGACTAATCACCACCACTGGCTTCTGTTTCACAATATTTTGTAAGTGAATTCAGCCTAGCACGTTTGTCATACGAATACTGTTTATTTCGTTACCCAATAACTCATCTGTTATTCCATTACGGGTAAATTTTATTTTGATAAAGTCTCACAGTGTGTTATATAGTAATATTTACTGATGACCACGTTCCGAGCACAATTTATTGATGTTCATAATCATATACAAAGGTACTCACACAACTTTCTACTTCCGCATATGTAATTCCATCATTTTCCATCGCTTGACTTCATTGGTAGTAGTATTTTCCATATTTTTGCGGTATGAGTGATGAATCATTCCTATTGCATGTGTTGGGTGTAGACTCAATGAACCAGGATTCAGTAATCAATCTCCCTGGTTCTCCACCTACCTAGATTACTTCTTAGAATTTTAACCCTCTCCCACCGCCCTATTGTGTGATTGTGTGTTAATGCATGCAGTGCAATTGCTGAGTTGTTTCCTAAGTTACCTATCTTCGTTGGATCAATCATTCTAACCTTAGCTAAATTCTTATCTTCTGACAATCTCACTACCCTCGACCTACTAGTTTGACCTATGTAGTTGACCTCACTCACAGTCATTGCTAGGTATTTTGCAAATTATATTATATTATATATATTATTTACCTGATTGGTATAAAGATTTCTTTGTTTAATATAATTACGATTGTACAGCTCATAAAAAAAAATCGTCGAAAAGAAAATTTTCTTCGCTGTTTGTGCCTTTTTCTTATATTATTTTGTTTAATTGGTTTGACCAGGTCATTCACCCTAAACAGCTTGTCCGACCTGAGTGAGTTTGTAGGTTTGAATGTCACCCTTATTCCGGCTTCATTGAGAATCTTATGTAGAGCCTCATATGTCCCCTCCATATATGGTAAAACCGTAGATAGATGCCTTATATTCTCTCTTACTTATGTTATCATTATTAGTTCCACCATTATTTTTTAGTTTTCTTTTGACATTTTCTGATCTCCCTAATTAATTTTATAGTATAGTTATTCGACACCGACGATTCTTCTATCTCTTTCATCTCATCGTTTCGGTATTTTCATCTACTACTTAGTGCTACTGCTCGGTTTGTTAGACACTTAACTAAGCCATCCTTTACAGACAGATAATAGATGAGATGAATTAAAGTATAAATATCTATTAGAATGCATTGGCTTTGCTTTTTACAAACACTAGTGTGCACTTTACCTTCTCTTGTTCTTTTTATTTTACAATCTAACATTATGGCTAATTCTCCTTGTTTATTTTCTGATTCAAATGTAAATTTTATTCTCTTCACTAGTGATTACTGAATCTTTGTTCACAGAATCTACATCCAACACAACACATGCAATAGGAATGACTGATCACTCATACCCGAAATACAGAAATTATTACTACCAATGAAGTCAAGCGATGGAAAATGATGGAATTACATATGCGGAAGTAGAAAGTTGTGTGAGTACCTTTGTATATGATTATGAACATCAATAAATTGTGCTCGGAACGTGGTCATCAGTAAATATTACTATATAACACACTGTGAGACTTTATCAAAATAAAATTTACCCGTAATGGAATAACAGATGAGTTATTGGGTAACGAAATAAACAGTATTCGTATGACAAACGTGCTAGGCTGAATTCACTTACAAAATATTGTGAAACAGAAGCCAGTGGTGGTGATTAGTCATAATAAATTTTTAGATTGTGGGGTAGGAAAAACTGGCAAATCAATTCAAAGTTATAAAAAGTGTCAGGTGAGTGACTAGTACAAAGTGGCATACACTAAAGAGGAGGTAGTAAGACTGCAATGAGAAGTTCATTATGAAATAACCAATATGTGACATGAAACAGCTGGAAGCATATTATTGAGAGAAGAGATAATATCATTACTAATAATAATAATTCAGAATAGCATAAATGGAAAATTAGATAGTAGTGAAAGAATGCTAGAATGAAGGACACAAATCATAATAAATAATTATTGTTATAATAATTACTATTATATTATTATTGTTTCCTTTAGTTCCTAGAGGAACATAAGGTTTTAGCCACACGTCTCCATTGCGTTCGGTTCTCTGCCAGAGTTTTCACCTGTCTCCACGTCTGCCCACATACTTTCATCTCCTCTTCACATGACCTCCTCCAAGACACCCTTGCACTGACGACCAACTCGCCGCTTCCCTTTCGGGTTCCAATTGAGAGCCTGTCGTGTGATGTCACTTGATGATGGTTTGTTTTCTCAGAGTATGACCAATCCACCTCTATTTCATCCTGCATATTTGTTGCACAATTGGTTCCCCGTTGGTTCGTTTTCAGAGATTCCTCTCTGGTACTGATCTTTTCTGGTTGGCCATCTGATCTTGAGTAGTATTGAGCGAAGATAGCTGTTGATGAAAGTTTGTAGTTTGTTCAAAGTGCCCTTCGTGAAGTAGCGCCAAGTCTCCGATCCGTATAGTAAGTAGCGCTAACTTTACATTGGAGTGGAAAATTGGAGTCTTATTTTCACTTTCATGCTGAGTGCTGTTAACCTCCACACAGACTTATGAATAGTGAAAGCTTACCTTGCATTCCCGATCCTCACTGCTTTGATATCCCCGTCAGTTCCGTCCGCCTGTAGTTGAAACGAAGCTCCCCAAGTAGGTAGGTAAATGTGGTTGTTTCTTTTCGATATCTCCCATTTATGTTGATTGTTATCTGTTGTTGTTGCTGTTGCTTTTGCTGTTGGCCAGAAATATTCATCACCACATCTGTCTTCTCCATGTTTACCTGAAGTTCTATCTTCTCTGGATGCTTCTTCTGCCAACTTGTTGCTTTTCATTTGCATATCTTCCAGTTTGTAGGAAATCAGACAAATATCATCGGCGAAATCCAGATCTTCCAAGTTTTCTGTGTGGGTCCATTTTATGCCTACCTCCTCGTTGTCCGCTCTCTGTCTGTCGCATTATCCAGTCTACCGCCCTCGATCAGGAAAATCATTGGAGATATTAGGCAGCCAGCCAGCCTTGTCTTACTCCCGTCTTCACTTTGAAGGATTCCGTGAGTTTCCTGTTGTGGATTACTTGGCATGCGAAAGAAAAAAGGGGGGATTAGAAGTAGATGCACTCAAAGAGAGAAGAAAAAGCTTTAATCCAGCTACGGCCACGATAGGAACAACGTCCGAACTTACTATTTTTTTAATACAAAGTCCCGGTTTAGTCAATCTCATCGCAACCGCTTCAGCTATATGTAGAAGACGTAAGCGAACTGTATGTGAGTATAATTTCAGGATGTGATGTGTAACCCTGAAAGCTACGTTAGCATCAGTACGACGCCATGTGTTTACCAAGTATGACAGAATGGAACCTTTAATGCATTTAATTTTACCCTTTCTGAACCAAGCTGGTAATTAACGTTTTCAAATCCACAGACAAAGCTGACTAATCTCGTGTATAGTACGGAACAAAAATCATCCACAGAATCCAGATCTTCTTGTTGGTTCCACACATGCTTATATTCACAGTTCCCCTGGTCTGCAATACTAAACAGTCCACCCAGATTTGGGAGGGTTACAAACAATATATAATTTTGGTGATGAATGACAATGAGGCAGTATTTTTATCAAAATATTAACATAGACTTTAATAGGAATAAGTAGTATAATGTTTAAAACGTAAAGAATCACCCAGATTTAAATCACAGGAATATAGGGAATAATTACAACTTAGGTATTGGCATGATTTACGGTATAAACTACCAGCATCATGCTTACTTTTAATATCTGTGCATGATGTTCCAGACTGTGCAGAAGAAACGTCTATGTATATGAATTTACCGTGCAAAGGAGACTTAATCACTGAATTACTGTCATCGAAACTCAGAAAACATAATAGCTGAGAGATTCTGTACCGCAACATAATGTTTAAAAATTCACCACTCATTGTATAATCCCAATGAAGTTGAAAGATAAGCTACCGAGTCTGGCCACTTCAATGTGTAATTATACAGCTGAATGACTCAGAAAGCCCACCGTCACGTTTCCGACCAATATCCAACGTGGTTAGGTAAACGAGTTGTCAAGTCAATCAGGAGTTTCATATTGGCACATATTATGGATATGAATCACAAAATTGATAAAAATTCCGACTTTACAATTCTGTTCAAGGTAACACTACAATTCCTTATGTTTCTAAGCCTTCAACTGGTTAGCATAGTTGAGGCAGTTGCCAAAATATTTCTTCTGACCTATTCTCTGTGTTCATAAAAAGTTTGTTCAACCTTTCCCCCTCTCATGGCCTTCAACCCAAACTTAGAACAGTTATCCTGGTAACACCAGATAACGGTAAATACTGTTTTTATTTGTACTGCTAACTTTATTATCAATATGATTCCGTGTTATAGTTATAAATTTTAATCATAATCTCACAATTTATTATTATTACTGTTGTATTCTCTCTAAATCAGTCAGTAAGACGTTATTTGCTGCAAAATTACAAATGATCTTCACTAGCTGCAAGTTGTTCTCCATCTCTGTAAAAGGTAAGCTCCCTCATCTGACCGCCTTCATGTGCATCTATCAGTTCACCTGTGCCTGTGGAGCAAAGTGATATGGCGGTAGACACAGAACGCTTTCCAAACGGATAAGAGAACATGATATAGCATGGTTTTCCGAGGGAGAAAGGAAGGGTGTGCGAAGCTCTAATCTAGAACACCTGATCGATTCCTGTCACTCTACCAACTCTGACCATAATTTTAAGATCATCTATCAAACCTACGCAAACTTGCCAGCTGCGCTTTCTTCGTTATAAAATTCTAAAGACAGCTGAGTCCTTGGCCATTCATGACTTTAAGCCAGACAAACTTTGTGTGTATGTGCAATGCCTACTTCTGTCTTGGCCGTAGTGGAATAGAAATTTATTTATTTTGTTAATTTAGTTATTCTGTATACCTTCCCCTCAATACTACGATTATTATTATCACCAGTACTACTACTGTTCTCACTTTGAACTGTTTGCATTTCTCATTCTAAATTCAAAATTATTTTTCCAACATCGAATTCTATCTCATTAAATTTGACATCATTTTGTGTAATATTTTATATCAGACGGCTAACCCGGTAATTATACACCCTTTTCAAACATCTATACATCCATCTTATGAATCATTCTATATATGACATTAATCGTTTTGTCACTTCACATTTAACTATGATCATGATCACAAATATTTTAATTGCATTTCATACTACTATTATTATTATTTCATGTATTCACACCTTTGACCTAATTCCCTCACAGGATATAATTTCTTAAAAATCATATATATATATATATATATATATATATATCCACGGAACTTCATCGAAAGAAATCTACCCCCAAGCCAACCTACCAAATTAAAGGTCCCCAAGGAAAACACAAAGAAAATCGCCCTAACATATATAAAAGACATCTCAGAAATCACTGCAAGACTCTTCAGACCTTTAGGAATTGACGTAGCACACAAACCAATAAAATCACTTCACTCAGCCAGTTCTGTGTCAACCAAAAGACTCAACAGCGAAAGAAGATAAAACCAACATCATCTACAAAATAAATTGTAACAACTGCGAAAAACACTACATTGGCCAAAGTGGATGTCTCCTTCGTCTTCGTATCCATGAACATAAACTAGCCGTCAAAAGACATGACATCCACTCCCTCATCATATTGCTGCATACAGACAACCACGAAAATCAGTTCGACTGGGACAACCAACGTTCGAATATTAGACAGAGGAAACACCAAGAATGCTAGTAGGCTGCCTGGTATTCCAGTGAATCATCAATCAATAGACACATCAACATAGACAAAATTTATCAATCGATAAGAAGGAAATCACACAGAAAGGGTCAAAATTCAAGTTGGGGAAACAATAAGTATCAGTACAAGTAGCCTAGAGGGTATGAAAACACATAAAAACAACCAATCACGACGTTGAGGATCACCACCAGGAGAGATGACTAATAAACTCGTGGAGAAATCTAAAAGCTCACTTCAATTCAAATTGAAGTATGCGCTGAAGATGTTGCCTAGTAGGGGGCAATGAAAGCTTTGCAAATAAACCATCCAGTTCAGAGAACACAACTACATCAAAAAGTAAAACTGAATGATGTATTATAATTAACGTGATTGAGTAGTTCAACTGAAATTGAAAGTTAGTCAGGTTAAGATCAGGGTCATAAGGAGTAGAGAGAGAAAATGACTAAAGAAAAATTACCAATTAAATATCATGACAAATTATTTTTATTGTATTCCAATGAATGAGGAAATTTCTTCTGGATACAGAGGTCATGATTCAACATGTGGATTACCATGGCTCCTGCAATTTCAAGAAGTCTGACTCTTAGTCCTTTAGGAGGATTTCCGCGTATTCTATAGATGACAGTGAAGTTGTTTTATAGATAAGCTTGATATCCAAGATCAACCATATGTTCCAGAATACAGTCGCTTGTCACTATTTCACTTGTTTTAAGTTTTGATCACGGATCGCTATCAGTTAGGAAGCCAATGAAAACCACTCAGGAGTACTGGACAGTTATTTCACCCTAATTTAAGATTCATCAGCAGCACACATCCACCGAGTTTCAAACCTAAAACCCTCTGGTTACAAGGTATGCTCGTAGATGATTTAGTCACTGGGATCGAACTCAGTGACCAGCACATGAATTCTGACTCCTAATAACTCATGATTTTAGCGCGACCACTCGCCAGTGCCATCGCTGGCGTGAATTAGTCCTCACTCCTGGAGGTGGGGATCCTGGCTTCGAATCTCCGTAGGTACTTACTACCGATGAGTCCCAAACTAAAACGAAATACCTGAACAGTACTCCCAAGTGGTTTTCAATGGTTCTTTAACTGATATCGATCCGCGGTGAAACTTGAAACAAATAGACATATGCTTAGACCATAAAAATTAAGGAACATATTTGTAACCATATTAACTTGACCTGTAACTAAATAACACATGTTCACATCACGGTATTGATTATGCGTTCCTAGTTTGATCATGGATTGATCCACATAGGGAACCACTGGAAACCAGGAAGTATTAGACAGCTGTTTCCTTTCAGCTTGAGACTCCTCGGCAGTACACATCTACCTGAGTTCGAACTCGGGACCTTCCGGTTAGGGTTAGCACAATACGAAGAACATGTGAGCAGATACAGACTTTAATGTAAGCTTCCTGTATTTCGCCATAACTCTACATCATTTTCTTAAATAAAAACTCCACTACCGAATACCTGTCATGTTCTGCCGTTACATTTTGTATCTCTGCCTACTACAAAATGAATATCCCATGGGAGACATACGGAGCTTCTTGCCGGGAATTTAAACTTGATGCCGACTTAGTGGGAGTCCAGATTCGGATGACAAAGACAGTTGTGCTAGGAACGCAGTTTAGAGGTCAGTCAAAGGTGGCTTACAATAGCACGAACCATGTAGAAGGAAAAGCAGACCGGGAAATTAAAGGTAGAACAATTTATGGCGAAGTTAGACAGCCCGACAGCAAGTAATATAGCATTGCCGTGTCATGGAGCTCAGATCGGACATGGTCAGGAGACAAACAGAAACGTGTTAGTGCCAAACAACTTCACAGATGGATACAGTGGAATAAGGCAGTCTGCATCACCGTGGCACAACAAAAGCGGATAGTACCGAATGGATAGGAGCGACTCCACTAGATACTTTTTGACGAAAGGGGGAGACGGGTGTGGCTCCTGCAAGAATATTGAATAGCAAAAGCGACTGAGGAAATAGCAAAGAGGAAAAACAAAAGATCCTTGTGAGAAAATGTACAGAAAGAATGAACGGAATACAAACGAAGCCCAGTTTATACTGAGTTTCAAAAGAGAACTTTGCACAGAAGTTCAAGTTGCACAAGATCTGTCTTGTTACTATAATGATCAGAAATATCCAGAGGAAACAATGGTGACGTGAAAAAAAAACATGACGGTTTAGTGGATATGAGAGATTACAAATAGTAAATGCATCTGAGCCCCACTGAGAACGATTTTGAGCTATATAGTCACCGATAGTCTCCAATCACTGGTTCTTAACATCTCGAGGATCCTAACCAGGCAGTCTATACCTACCTGCCTACATGACTGACTCAAACCAGCTAGCAAAACGACTTCATGAACCGACTTCAGGTTTTGGTTGAGATCATCCCCAACTGTTCTCTAACCTAATCCTATGTCAGTTAAAATCGCCTATCGAGGAAGGTTATAGTTCGGCATGTATGACATATGCCCTAGCCATCTCAACCTATGTAACTTCATAACGTAGTCGAATGACTCACTCTGCCCACCCCCCCGTACCTAACATTCTACGCCTAAACTCAACATTACTCACCAGATTATATCATATTATAACACGCTAGATAGAACATAAACTTTTGTCGTCATGTCTTCCACTTTCGCTAGTCATATAGCATACACAGTCGTAAAGGAGGGCAGAGCAATGCCCTACCAGGTGATGAAACTACGAGGGTATATCATACAGTGAAACAGTATTATTTACTGGATGACGTTCCGAACAAAATTTATTATTCTTCATAATCATGTCATCAATTATAATCACACAACTTATAAACTTGAGTTTTATAGTTTCCATTGTTCTCTCCTATTTGTCGTAGTGATGGCAGAATTTTCCAGATATCAGGGTGGACAGGTGTTGCATCATTCCTATTACACGTGTTTGCAGTTGATTCGATATACAAAGCTTTTGTTATCAATCTCTCCCTCCACCCTGCTGCTACATTAGATTTTAAAACTGTCATCTTATCCCATCATCTTATTGTATGGTTGTGTGTAACTGCATGCAATGAGTGCTATAGCTGAACTATTCTCTAGATTTCGGGTCAACTAATCTAGGATTTTGCTGGGTTTTCATGCTCCTCTAGTTTGACTGCCCCTGTTCTACTACTTTGACCTATATATTTGACCCGACAATGATCTCAGGTAGGGTATTAGATAAAGTAAATTGTTTTAAAGGCTCCACTGGCAGGATCCTTTAACTAAGAAAGCTTGTTTCTAATTGAGTTTGTGGGTTTGAATGCCACTGTTATTCCTGGATTGTTAAGAATTCTACGTAAGATTTCGAAGGTTCCTGCTTTGCACGGAAGTACTACCGATGATACCTTATTTTTGGTGTTGTCATTATCCTGTGCATGTTTGACATGCATTTCGTCATGAATATTTTCATTTTTATTACCACTATCACTACTACTATTATTAATTTTATTTTTACATTTTCCTACATATTTTCTGACTAATTTATCACGGTAATTATTAAGTTTTAAAGCTTCTCTTATATGCCTCACTTCCTATCTTAGATCTTCTTTGATAGTACTAAGTTTTTTTGCTCTATTACTTAAACATTTCATCAATCCTATTTTTACAATAAGGAATCTAAATCATCAGTAGTACTTCTATACAACGAGGGAACCTCCGAAACCCCAAGTTTCGAAGTCGTGTGATTGTAACTGATGTAATCATTACGAACAATAATGAATTTTGTTCGAAACTTTGTCATCCAGTAAATAATACTGTTTCACTGTGTGATATACCTAATAAACAAACTAACATGGAATTACTTACTATCAGAGTGCCCAAGTTTTACACATATAGAAACTATGAGAGACCCGAAACTCCTACTGATCAAGAAATAATAATTAACCCAAAATTGCGCATAATAACCATAATAATGATAATAATAATAAACTTTATACAATAATGAGATGTAAATTCAAATTTGAAAGGCAAATGTACTAATTTATATGTCTGTACAAAATATGAGAGCATGAACTGAAAGAATAATGACATATACGACAGGACATGCCTAAGCCATGTGTATATATATAAATAGATAGACAGGCAGATGCCCAGATAAACAGACAGACAGGTCGATGGATAGACAGGTACGCACGCACGCACACACACACACGCAAATAAATATGCAAAATGGCAAAGATGATAATTAAGTGTGAATAGTTTTATGGCATCAGCACTACAAACAAACACACGCACGCTTAAAAGCACATGATAAACCAAAATGAAAACTAAATGAAACTTGACAAAAGAAAAAGAAAAATTATAAAAAATAAAACAAAACTGAGAGAAAACAGATTTCAGCACTATACAAAAAGAAAACAACAACAATATAACTTGAATGAATAATATACAATTCAGATAATAATTAGTGTAATATGTATATTGTTTAACGCAGAAGTAATATTAGTATTATTGTTCAACGTGTTCATTGTGTGTGCTTTTTCCTTGTACATTTGTTTCACTGCATCAAATTCCTTTAATTATCATCTAATAAATCATCACGCGCATAATATAAATCAAGACAATTCATTCCATGAAATTGATCCCGACTAATCTCTTCAATAGACATGTGGGAATCTAATAATTGATAGGTATTTGTAGCTTCATTATAACTGTATAACACAAATCGAACAGTTTCATCTGGAAAAGAAAAGTAAAGGAGGGAGGGAAAAAAAGTAACAGAGAGAATTAATTAATGTCATGTGGCAAGTTTGGAAAATGGTCCGTTAACTAATCGATAATCGGTTAAAGGATTTCATCATGAGCTGACATTGGTTAGAGAACCATTGGAAAACCAGCTGGGAGTACTGGATAGCTGTTTCATCCTAGTTTGGGACTCTTCATCAGTACGCATCCACCGGGGCTCTAACCCAGGACCTTCTGGTTACAAGGCGAGCTCGTAGACCATTATGCCACTGGGAACCGATCCGATGGCCCATGAATTCTAACTTCTGCCAATTCACGATATAGCGCAACCGCTAGTCAATGTCTTAGGCGAGTATTGTCCTCACACCCATTGGATCGGGTCCCACTGGTTGAGTGGTATAAGAGGTCGCCTTGTAACCAGAACGTCCTGGGTTCGAACCCCGGTGGGTACGTACTGATGAAGAGTCCCAAACTAGGCTGACGAAACAGCTGTCCAGTACTCCCAGGTTTTCCAATGGTCCTCTAACCAATGTCAGCTCATGATGAAATCCTGTAACCAATCAACCAAATCCCTACAAACCAATACTTGAATAATAGATAATCGACAACTTTTCTCTATGTACCTAAAGTACGTTCATGACACTTTTATCATTTGTGATAACAAATGTCAACTGAATAATGTCAAGCCGTCAAATTTACAATTCAAGTAGAAACCGGAGACACAATCTCATTTCTGGACATCCAACTAACAAAGAAGAATGATGCGACTCTGAGGAGATAATTATATATCGGAAGCCTATCTGAAACCGCCAGCTGACAAACTTTTACAGTTGGGTACTTATCAATCGCCAGCGGAACCTGATAATATCTCTTGTGACTAGAATCCGTAGATTATGCAGCCCCGAATCAGTAGAAGAGGAGATCATCCTTTTGAGGAAGACACTACTTGAGAATGGCTATCCACCACGCTTTATTTATAATCATATAAAGCTGAAAATCCACAAAGAACAACCCATCTCTGTGACGAAGAAGATTCTGTACATGAATGTGACGTTCAAAGGTGACCTTCTGACCGAAATCTTAAAGGGAAGAATATTTAACACCCTGAAAATAACATTCTCTGCTGCTGCTGCTAAATTACGATTGGTATTCTCAAGCCGCCCATTGTTTCTCAACAACTTCAAAGATAAACTATCGCATTTGACCACTTCTATGTGTATCTACCAACTTATTTGCCCATGTGGAGCGAGACATTTAGGTCATTCGATGCGTATTTTATCCAAAAGAGTCAAAGAACATTATCCCGCTTGGCTACAAACACGTAATAGTGGATCAATAGAGAGTGCTAAAATTGAACACATAGTCAGCACTCATCACTCAATATGCACAGAGAATTCATTCAAAGTTATCTACAAAGTCCAAACAAAAATCCCGTTGAAAACGGTAAGCTTCCGTGTACTTTGCATTGCCGAGGAGGCCTTAGCGATCCGGATAGAAAACCCTGATGATTTATGCACACAGAAGAAACTTGTCCACCCCCTCCTTCTACTCTGGGTATAATTCTAATGTTAGCAATGTTTTGTTTTCTGAATTTTTGTATGACATCTTAGTAACATCTTCTTCTTAACCAACTCTTTGTTTACCCTTTCCGCCTATTACATAATTTATTTTTTGGACACGTGCCTCCATTAATATACTATTTTATTTGCGCAACCCTTGTCAATACTTACCAATCTTCACCACCCACCCACCCCCAAAGTTACAATTTTGATTATTCATCACATTTACAATTAAAAGCGTTCTCTGAGAATACGAGCGTGATACGCTTCTGTGTTGTCGAAAATGGGAAGACTTTGCTAAAAGGCAAGTTTCTACAGAAGAACAACTATTCTTTCTTCATGAATGTCTCCGCCAGCAGATTCTACCAACTAGTGTCAAATATAAACCACCAATTAACTGCCCTTTAGGCTGGAAATTAGCCAAACAACACGGAAAACAAATGATGAAATTAATGATCACGGATGCACACAATAGGATTCAAAAATACCAGCATATGATTAGATTCCATAAAGAAAAGGTTGAACAGACTATTACGCCAGAACATCTGTCAACATTGAATACTGCCATTAAAATAGTATGCGAACGACACAAAGAACGAAGACGAGTCGCCCTCAAAGGAAAACTAGCTAAGATATCCAAACAACTATCTGAAGAAACTCTAAATGATTGCGTAGTAAATCTATCAAAAGCAGAAGAACAACTTCTTCAGAAAGGACTCAACTACAATACTGGTGACGCCTCAGTAACAGATTTTTGTGCTTCCTTAGAATCATCACTCAAAGTATCAAAATTAAATGAGGAAGTACAACAAGAAGTACGTCAATGTATCATACCTATACTCAAACAGAAAAGACATAATTCCCAACTTAGCACTGAAGAGCAAAATGCATTGAAGAAACTGAAGAATAGAAAAGATATAGTTATTCTACCGGCTGATAAAGGAAGAACAACAGTAATCCTGGACACAGAAGACTACATAAAGAAAGCAGAGGATTTACTCAAAGATAATAATGTATATCAACAGTTGACAAAAAACCCTATACAAACATTAGATAACAAAATCAAAACAACGTTAAATAAACTAACGAAATCAGGACAAATTACAGAACAAGATCAATGGCGAATGAAATCTAACGGACCTATTTTACCTCGATTCTATGGTAGACCGAAACTACACAAACCAAATATTCCCTTACGACCAATCGTTTCGCTTCCAGGAACACCAACATATAATCTATCTAAAGAACTTTTCAGGAAATTAAATTACCTAACAGAATCATGCGACCATTCTATCAATTCGTCAATCCAATTTTTAGAGAAAATCAAAAACATTCAAGTAGAAGACAATGAAATAATGGTGTCCTTTGATGTCACAGCATTATATACTTCAATTAGTCCAAAACTAGCAATAGAAACCATACAACAATTACTCTATAGTGATGAAAACACAAAAACGCAATTATCAACTTGGATAGAACTCATAAAATTATGCCTTACAACATACTTCCAGTTCAATACTCAAATATATGAACAAATAAAAGGAACACCAATGGGATCGCCCATATCAGGATTAATAGCTGAAGCCGTTATGCAAAGATTAGAATTAATAGCTCTACCTATAATTAAACCGAAAATCTGGATACGTTACGTTGATGATACATTTGTAATAATTAAGAGAAATGATTTAGAATATACTCATAAATTAATAAACAACATATTTGAAGACATCAAATTCACGAGAGAAGAAGAATTAGATAACAAAATCCCATTTTTAGATGTCTTAATCAGGAGAACCAACACAGGAGATTTAGAAACACAAGTATACAGAAAATCAACGACACACACAGATCAAATACTCAACTATACTAGCAATAATCCAGTTACTCACAAACGAAACTGTGTGCAGACATTGTTTAAAAGAGTTCAGACACATTGTAGCACTCCAGAGTTGAAAAGAATGGAAGAAAAATACCTACAAACGGTCTTCAAAAAGAATGGTTATCCACAAAATTTCATCAAAAAGTGTTTAAAGTCGAATCAAAACACCAACAAGAAACCATCATCAAAGACCACAAGAAAATTCATTCTACCATACATGAGGAACATCTCTGAAATAACAGCTAGAGTACTGAAACCGTTTGATATAGATATAGCACACAAGCCAGTCAAATCGCTTAATTCGATATTATGCAAACCGAAAGATCCAACAGAAAAAGGGGATAAAATTAATACCATCTACAAAATAAATTGTATGAACTGTAACAAGCATTATATCGGCCAAAGTGGGCGTCCCCTTCGAATCAGAATCCAAGAACATAAATCAGCCGTGAAAAGACATGATATGTATTCTTTAGTATCAATGCATGCAGACAACTATGGTCATCAGTTTGATTGGGATCATGTCAAAATCTTAAACAGAGGAAACACGAAAAGTGCCAGAGAATTCCTAGAGGCCTGGTACTCAAGCGAAAATGCGATTAACAAACACGTTAATATAGATGAAATATACCAATTAATAAAAAGTAAATCAGGTGACCAAAAAGTTTAAAATCCTAGTCAATAGAAAGTGGTCAATACATATGTGAAGATAGTAACCAGGAGACGCAATTACATCACGCATGAGGAAATTTAAATCATTTCACTTCGTGCTAAATATGGCGCTGAAGATGTTGTCCGGAAGGATGACGAAAGCTTCGCGACTAAACCAACCAGCTCAGAGAACGCTTTTAATTGTAAATCATCCACCTGAGCTACAAATCTTCTCTATTATTCATCACATTTTAGAAACATTTTGATGACGTAAACAGTAACCCTAACTAATTTTTTATTTTAATTTTTGTTTGACAGTCCTAATGTACGCACACACACATACACAAAATAATTATATGTAAATGTGTTTGTACAGCTATGTGTGCGTCGGTGGCACAGCGGTTAGGGTCCGGGGAGTTCGATCCCCTGCCAACGCACACCTGGTCGGCCTGCAAAATTTCGGCTACCGGTACCACATGCTGAAAATTCCATACTTGTACCAAACATACGGTGTGGAATCAAGCTATAATGAAAAATAAAGGGAAAGAATTCGCCACCGAAAAGAGACTTTTCACTGAACTTTGTTATTTTTAAATTAATTAATGACTATGAGGTAACAAACGTTGACAAAACGTCACCCAAAATACCCATTGAGTTATGAAGAAAATAAAAGACAAATTCATCAGCAAACAAAATATTCTTTATCGACGAAATCATCTTCAGAGGCTGGTTGTACAGTCGTATTTATACTTACCAAAAACACGTATAGTGGTCGATTATTGAGTAAGACAACTGGGGTGACATAATTGATATAATTACTCAGAAGTGGCTTTAGAAGTAAAAAATTAAAAGTTGTAAATCACGTGGTACTCAACGGAACAAAGATAGAAATTTGTTAAGGTTGAAATTGCTATTGAGTGAGAATAAAGGTGGTAGTTGAGTGTCAATTTAACCATTGTGAAGAGGGTGAGAAAACGCACAAAAGGAACATATGAAAGTGATAATAAGGAATTAATTATTGAAGCAAAAGCAAACTAAAAGTAAAGTTGAAAATTCCAAAAATTAAATAAATAAAATTTTTTACAGGAAATGACTAGTGAAGAGGTTAAGACCAAGGTAGAATAACAGACTGGACAAACTTTTTCTGTATACAGAGTTCTGGGTTGTATTGACCAGTTGCCAACATCTACGCCTCCACCATACACAAAAGCCGAAATCTGATGCCCTTTGTATCATTTGGCTTCACTTTGTACATGATCTTGAAAGACGACTCTGGTGGAGCTACGTGGCCTGAGTAGCCCGAGCTCATTGCTCGAGAATTGAGCTAGTAATTGTTCAGAGATGCGCTTGGAAAGTGTGCACTTTGTACGGCCAATATAACTAGCTGCACACGAGCAGGTGAATTTATAAACACACATTGAAGTGGCCAGTCAAAAGCGGCAGTTTATCCTTCACACATCCATTGATCATTTGACGGCTGTAGAAATTCATCCTTAGCTCGGCCGCAAAGGCTTTCCTCAGTGATCTGAATTACCGATTCTTCAGAATCTCAGCTGCGGTATCACCTTTAAATTCAACACTCATAAATAGCAGTTTCTTTGGCACCACAGTCTGGATTCTTTCAGGCTTTTCCCTTAACTTCATATTTTTTCTCGATAAATCTTGGAGGATATCCATTCTCTATGAGGACTTGTCTGTGTCGCCCCAGTTGACCAAAAAATTAGCAAATAGAACTCCGGAAATTAGTATATATCTGAGCGTATCGGTGGTTCTGAGGGTAGAATGCTCGGTAACCACACATGCACGTGCTCGTGGGTTTGAAAAGAAATCTGAAAGAAGAAACCTTCTTTACCCACCTACCTACCTACCTGGGAAGCATCGTTCCAACTACAGGTGGACGGAACTGATGAGGATATCAAAGCGAGGATCGGGAAAGTAAGATAAGCTTTCATTACTCTCAAGTCTGTGTGGAGATCAACAGCACTCAGTATGAAAAATAAGATCCGGATTTTCAACTCCAATGTGAAGTCAGTGCTAATTTATGGATCAGAGACTTGGCGCGTCACGAAGGACTCTTCGAACAAAATACACATCTTCATCAATAGCTGTCTTCGCTCAATGCTACTCAATATTATATGGTCAGAAAAGATCGGCAACAGGGATCTCTGTCAATAGACGAAGCAACACAGTAGGAACCAATTTTGCAACAGATATACCGGAAGAAATGGATGTGGATTGACTACTCTGAGAAAACCATCAAGTGATATCACACGCCAGGCCATCGCCCGAGTGGAACCCTAATGGGAAGCGGCTAGTTGGTCGTCAGTGTGAGGGCAACGTGGAGGAGTAAGTGATGTGAAGAGGAGATGAAAGCATATGGGCAGGCGCGTGGAGCCAGGTGAAAACGTTGGTGGAGAAATGAACGCAATAGAGACGTGCGGATGAAGTCCTATGTTCCTCTAGGAACTAAAGGAAACAATAATAATAATAATACCCCAAGAGAGCACAGTAACATAAGGAACCGCTTTCCAGTAGTGATCGTGCGGAAAAGCATGTTCATGCTGCCATTCATTCGTTTAAGAAACTGAATCCCACATAATATTTTGGTTTTGGAATCGGTGTTTCCAATCACTCTTTGATTAGCTGCTCATATCCACCAGTTAGATGGTCGGCATCAGAATTCCTATTGGCCTTTTCACTAGTGTAGGATTTCCTCCCTACACCTCCGCTTGAAAGCAGCAAATAAAACTTACCTAGGAGGAGGTGTAAACGTGGGACCAGTTAAAAAAATCCCTCAGGAAAGACCAGAATCTATTCACTCTCAACCACACACAATGAACACACACTATCTGTCAACCTATCACTAAGATGAGATAAATATTTAAATTGATCAGATTACAACCTCTTACAAAATATATCAAATAAAGGTAACCAACCAAATCCTTAATAATCCACTAAGCGCAACTAAAACGTAGATTTTCAGAATTTCTAATGAAAATTAGTGACGCATTGCAGCAGGTGTACGAATAGTTTCTCATAAATGACACTTCATGGCGATTGTCCTATGAGTTGCAGGGTTACAGGTCGTTGAAGAAGCGCTAACAATGTGCTGTGCCGTAGTCCGAAAACCTCGGATAGTATTCCTTATGTCATATATCCTTAATTTTAAAATAACTACATTCTTGCGATTATTGCGCATTCGTGACACTTTTTGTATTTCCCGCTCTTTTGAACGCCAAGCTCTGATTGGTTGAAAGCTCTTTCAACCTAACAGTGAACTTAATGTTTCTCAAAGTCATTCAAAACTTATATATTCAACATCGCTACGTTTCACATGTCTGCGGTATTGACGTTGTTCTTGTGGTTGACGATTAGAGAAGTTTCCATTAGCACATGGAGTTCATATAGCTCGTAGTAAATGAGAGTCAAACCCCGGAAGCGATGCAACCTTAATGGATCAGTAGTCTAGAATAAAGGTCTCTCTCTATAACAACAGAGAATACTTCGTCTAGTTAGCAATAAACATGTTAATATATTTTGTACTTACCTGATACATCTCTATTGATTCTTTGAAGATTAATACGTACAGTTAAATATCCACACAGATGATCCACTGAAAAGAATGAATGAAGACAGAGTGTATGTTACAAAACGCTGTTAAAAGAAACGTTGATCACGAGAAAAAAAAATTAAAGCAATAATAAGAAAAAAACAAAGTGTTCAGTTGATTTACTGACTAACACAAGTTCCAATATCCAATATCGTTTTTACGAGTTAGTATAAACCAATTTGATTTCAGTAATTTGAAAATTCCCATTCAGTCATAGAAAAGAAAAAGCGTTCAGCAAAGAGTTACTCTTTTCGGCGATATCATTCTCAAGCTGTACAAACCGCAAATTTATAGTAAATTTTCTTGGTAACGAAAGGAATATTTCCAAAGATGTGTTAATGCAATTGTTAATTTTTGACAACAAATTACGTAATTTAGAAGGCGTTAATCGGTTAGAAACTAAAATAAAGTTACAAAAGTAGGTTGGGTCACGTAATCTAATTGCTAGGGTTCAATGAAAAATGAATGAGAGTCAAGTTAATAAGCTGAGTAGAATTCACTTAAAAATAAACGAAAATGGAGTTAGCAACAGTCGTCATGAGGGTGGAGAATTAATAGAGGGTGGGAGTAGAAAATAATGCAATTAAGAAACAGACAAACAAAGAAGAAAGAGGTAAGACAAAATTACGTATTTGGTGTTAAGATAGATCAGGACCATTGTAGATTCAGTGACTGAACAAACTTCTTTTGTATGCAGAGTTCAGGATTCAATATGTGAATTGCAATTGCTTCTGCAGTTTGAAGAAGTTTAATTCGTACTCTTTTGGCAAGATTCCCACGTATTGTGTAGATAACTGAGAAGTTGTTTTGTGGGTTTGCTTGGTGTCCGGATTCGATTGAGTGTTCTAGGATAGAGCTGTGGCGGGGGCATCTTCTTCCTCCTTTATAAAACCATGAAGGTAAGTGTTCGCTGATTCGTTTGGATAGCAAACGCTGGGTACGGTCGATATACCTAACTTGACTCTCATTCATTTTTCATTGAACCCTAGCAATTAGATTACGTGACCCAACCTACTTTTGTAACTTTATTTTAGTTTCTAACCGATTAACGCCTTCTAAATTACGTAATTTGTTGTCAAAAATTAACAATTGCATTAACACATCTTTGGAAATATTCCTTTCGTTACCAAGAAAATTTACTATAAATTTGCGGTTTGTACAATTTGATTTCTTTGTGCTCGCTTCTTGATTGTGAGGTAGAGGTTCCTGATCTTCGGAAAACGTCTGCGTAGCTCGTCCCACCACTCGACTGTCGTAGCTTCGGTTGACTCTAAAAGGAGTAGTGCAGGGAATAATTATATGTGGTTTGTAGTATGAGGTGTGTTAAGACTGTTCCTACTGTGAATGGAGTTGAAGAGGCTATAAAGTTACATAGATTGAGATGGCTAGGTCACGTGCTGCGCATGCCTAACCATCGCCTCCCCCGACGGACGGGCATTACTAGCAGGCTGATATAGGTGCAGGTTGGAAAAGAATAAGTGGTGGCCAAACAAAAACATGGCATCAATCAATCCATGAAATCCTTGACAGTTAAACTGAGTCAGGTAGGGAAGGAGATGCAGACTTCCGGGTTGGGGCCCGCCCTCGGGACTCTAAGAATCAATGGCTGGAGACAATGGTTGGTGACATGGCTCAAAATCCTCGTTGTCAATGGCTTACGCAGATGTATTCAGTCTCTGTAATCTTTCATATTCCTTTCTACCATTACTCATTCTGTTTCACTTCTCTCATACTTGTCAAAACTCTATTGATTCTCTTCACTCATCTTCTTCTTGTCTACCTTTGTGTGCTATTTGGAACGTGACAACTCGAACTGCTGCACTTCGGTGCCAAGTTCTATATTGAATCCAGCCAGCCAGGCAGAATGGAGTTGATCCTTTCACCAGTTGGTGCTTCGGTATCGTCGTTAATAGAAAAGAGATAATAATAATAATAGATATAGATATGATAGAGAAGATTTGTAGCTCAGGTGGATGATTTTGATGTTGTTGTGTTCTCTGAGCTGGATAGTTAATTTGCGCTGAAGATGTCACCCAGTAGGGTGATGAAAGCTTCGCAAATTAACTATCCAGCTCAGAGAACACAACAACATCAAAATAATAGATATAATTAGTGAAGGTATTCAGACTAACAGACAGAAAAAGAATAAGGAAACGTAACAACAGTCAGTCAACCGGTATATATATATATATATATATATATATATATATAAAGGATCAACTCCATTCTGCCTGGCTGGCTGGATTCAACATAGAACTTGGCACCGAAGTGCAGCAGTTCGAGTTGTCACGTTCCAAATAGCACACAAAGGTAGACAAGAAGAAGATGAGTGAAGAGAATCAATAGAGTTTTGACAAGTATGAGAGAAGTGAAACAGAATGAGTAATGGTAGAAAGGAATATGAAAGATTACAGAGACTGAATACATCTGCGTAAGCCATTGACAACGAGGATTTTGAGCCATGTCACCAACCATTGTCTCCAGCCATTGATTCTTAGAGTCCCGAGGGCGGGCCCCAACCCGGAAGTCTGCATCTCCTTCCCTAACTGACTCAGTTTAACTGTCAAGGATTTCATGGATTGATTGATGCCATGCTTTTGTTTGGCCACCACTTATTCTTTTCCAACCTGCACCTATATCAGCCTGCTAGTAATGCCCGTCCGTCGGGGGAGGCGATGGTTAGGCATGCGCAGCACGTGACCTAGCCATCTCAATCTATGTAACTTTATAGCCTCGTCGATTGATTTTCCCTCTTTGCCCAACACTCTACGCCTAACGTTAACATTACTTACCTCATTATACCACCTAACGTGAGAAAGAGATCGTAGACATCTATGATCAAAAACAGTCAACCTTTTCATGTCTTCAACTCGTATTGGCCATGTTTCAGAGCCATAGAATAGAGGAAGACGGAGCGAACTACTGAGCAGTACACACATCCCTTGGTTGATAGCCAGATGTCACATCTACACCAAAGATGGCGTAAGTTAGCGAAAGTAGCCCGTGCTTTTTGGATCCGTGCTCAGATTTCGTCACCAATCAATCCGTTGGTGCTGATACAACTTCCCAAATAGATGAAGTGGTCAACATGTTCTATCACTTCACTCCCTATCACTAAGCTAGGAGTTGACATAGTCCAGTCATTCCTGTAGCAGCATCTTACATTTTACAGCAGCCAGTCGCATGCCAAACATACGGAGATTGCTGCTCCTCAAGGTGTTCAGAAGACTCTGCATTTTACTTGGAATATTATCAGATAATATGGTTAAGAATCGTAAACTATAACGAATATGCTGCAATTTCCTTCTTTCTTGCCTTTCTGTGAAGGTAATATGAAATAATAAATGATCAATAATCTTGACAAGTATGTTTACTTGCTTTCTGGATAACAACCCGCATTCATTCTATCCACATTTTCTTTATGTCCCGTATAGGTGCTTGATTATTCTTGTATGGCGCCTCTCTTGGTACCCCATAGTGTACCAAGTTTCTTTCAATAATAATAATAATAGTAGTGAAATGAGTAATGATTATGACAATTGATCACTTTTGTTGGAAATAAAATAAGAAATATATACAAATACGATTGTACAGCTGAAGATAAAGGTGAATTCACCACGCGGCGAGCCTCCTCGCTAGACTACGCCTAAAGTGTGTGCTACTGACAAGAATTACCAGTAGTATATAGATATAGATTGACAAGAAGTAGACAAAATCGACAACAACATTTTAAATCACTGGCTAGGGAAGTAAGTAGAAGTGTTTATTCCTCAAATATGGATCTGGTGCTCACGTTGTGGTTAGTTAAATAATCTCAAGCTCTGACCCTCGAGAAAATCAGCAACCAATCAGAACAGTTTATTATCATAGACAAGTTTTCATCTCAAGGTTTAACCTTCAGATTATCAATAGCCTATCAGAAGAGTTTATTATCCGCTGACCTAGGCAACCATAAATGTGGCCAAAAATGTATGAATATGGTGTAATTTTCTTCAACAGAAAAAACTCCGATACTACGTCTCTTGTCTTCTCCTGTCATATACTTGTTTCATATGATTGTTTTTCTCATTAATGCCAGAATACGGAGGGGTTTGATAAGTTTCAAGTTTGCCCCCGGAGTGACTTCAGTTCGAAAACCATAGAAAACCAAGAAGGAGTGCTACTGGAGAGCTGTTTCGTCGTTGTTTGGAGCACTCTTCAGTAGCATGTAGCCAGGGTCCTCAAGTCACGAGGTCATCTAGTTGATAATTCTGACACTGGAAGGAAATCCAATGGCCGATCAATTCTAATATTTGTCAATTCGCGATTTTTATTGCCACCGCCAGCTGATATCGTCGGTGACTATTTGTCACCGATCTCGCCGCCTTGTAATCTGAAGGTCTTGGGATTTGATTTCTGGGGTTTGGATCAAGGGTGAGTGCTGTCAGGGAGTCTTAAACAAGGACAAAATAGATTTACAGTACACCCTGACTGTTTCTCAGTGATTCTCTAACTGATATCAATCCATGATCAAACTAGAAAATAACTAGAAAAAAAACAGGACGATAATACTGTCTTTCAAGATGATCTACAAGGTGAGACCAAATGGTACAAAGGGTGTCAGGTTTCGGATTTTTGTGTATGTTGGAGGCACTGGCGATTCGTCAATACAACCCCGAACTCTGTATACAGAAAGCGTTTGTTCAGTCTCTTATTCTACCTTCGTCTTAACCTCTTCACTAGTCATTTCCTGCAAAAAATTTTGATTGTTCTTTTTTCAAATTTCCAATTTTACTTTCAGTTTGCTTTTGCTTTGATAATTAATTCACTATTATCACTCTCATATGCTCCTTCTCTACATTTCACACCCTCTTCACACTTGTTAAATTGACACTCAACTACCACCTTCATTCTAACTCAATAGCAATTGTAACCTTATCAAATTTCTATCTTTGTACCATTGAGTACCACGTAATTTACAACTTTCATTTTTAAATTCTAAAGCCACTTCCAAGTAATCATTTCAATTATGTCACCCCTCCTGTTACTCAATAATAGACTACTATTTAAACATAGAGAAGATTTGTAGCTCAGTTGGATGATTTGCAATTAATAGTGTTTTCTGAGTTGGTTGGTTTAGTTGCGAAGCTTTCGTCGTCTTTCTGGACAACATCTTCAGCGCCATATTTGGCACAAAGTGAAATGATTTAAATTTCTTCATGAGTGATATAATTGCGTCGCCTGGTAACTATCTTTACATATGTATTGACCATAGATGAAATATACCAACTAATAAAAGGTAAATCAGGTGACCAGAAAGTTTAAAAATCCAAGTCAATAGAAAATGGTCAATACATATGTAAAGATAGTTACCAGGCGACGCAATTATATCATTCATGAAGAAATTTAAATCATTTATTTCTGTGCTAAATATGGCGCTGAAGATGTTGTCCAGAAGGACGACGAAAGCTTCGCAACTAAACCAACCAGCTCAGAGAACACCATTAATTGCAGACCACTATATATTTTCGGTAAGTATAAATACGACTGTACAACCAGCCTCTGAAGATGATTTCGTCGATAAAAGAAATTTTCTTCGCTGATGAATTTGTCTTTTATTTTCTTCATGACTCAATGGGTATTTTCGGCAATACTGTTTTTGTTTTAGTGTAGTTATATTCTCACAGTTGGACGGTTTCTCATTAGGAAGCTTTCACGGTCATCGTCTTTAAGATAACATCCCTAGAGGTCTTTTCACATAGAAGAAAGCTTCACAATTTATAAGCCACCCACCCAGCTGGCTGTTGTGGCTTCATCCCTATCGCCAGTTTGTTATGGACCTGTTGTCAATTGATATAATCTCGTCGACAGATGATATAACCGAGGGGACTTATGAGTAGGTAATATAACACTGACGCAGTGAACAACTCAACTCATATTGCTAGATACACCCAGTCGTCCCTAGTACCTTCCGCTTCACCAAGCCAAGTAAATATCAAAAGACAATGACTGGCGCCTGTGACAGTTCAGATACAACTTTTATTAGGAAAAGAAACACGCCAAATTTATGTATTTCTTTTTTTTTTCTAACCATATCAAAATATGCCTAGGGCAATGGAAAATAAATTCTTCTGATTGGTAGGTGATTCAGCTACGTTCAGAGAAAATAAACACTCTGGTTTCCAAGTATTGGCGTGTGTAGGGATTTCATTGGTTGGTTGGAGGATTTCACCATAAGCTGACATCGGTTAGAGAACCACTGGAGAAAGTCAGAGTACTGGACAGTCGTTTCGTCCTAGTTTGGGAAACTTCATCAGTACGCAATCACCGCCAGGGTTCGAACCCAGGCCCTCCTAGTTACACAGAGAGCTCGTAGACCATTAAGCCACTGGAACCCAATCAAATGGCTCAAGAATTCCAACTGGTGCCAATTAATGCACGATATAGCGCTACAATTCGCCAATGTATTCGGCGAGTATTTGTTCTCACACCCGGACCTATTCAGGTAGGTAGTTACCTGGGGTTCTAGTGGGAAGTCGTGACCAGTAGGGTACAGCAGGTAGCATGTGAGAACAAATACTCGCCAGCGATGACACTGGCTATCGCCAGTCGCGTTATGTTATCAATTGGCAGAAGTTATAATTCATGGGCTGGCTATTTAACCGGATCCCAGTGGCTTAATGGTCTACGAGCTCGCCCTGTAACCAGGAGGTCCTGGGTTCATACCCTGGTGGTGGGTGCGTACTGATGAAGTGTCCAAAACTAGGACGAAACGGCTGTCCAGTACTCCCAGGTTTCCCAATGGTTCTCTAACCGATGTCAGCTGATAATGAAATTCTGTAACATATTCTGATTGGTTGACGATCACACTAGGACCAAATTATGGAAAAGATGATGGAATTGCACTGTCAGTCAAGGTCATCCAACCATAAGATGAATCATATGATGAGTCACAACTTGATTATTACTTCAAACCGCATCCTATCAACAGCATAAGGAAGATAGCCACATCCCAACAACGAAATAGGAACTTCTCCAGTATTTCTGATTGAGTTTCAACATGTAACTATTGCTCAGAAGTGCAATAGTTACAAGTTCCCACACTCCATGTGGCATACAAAAGTAGACAAAAAAGAGGAAAACAGAACGAAATTCAAAAGAACACTTTCAAGCCATTCTCAGTGGCTCAGATGCATCCACTCTCCCTCTCTCTATAATCTCCCAGATCCGGCAAAGTTAAACCATAGCGTCCCAGGGATATGAACGCTCCAATGACCTTTAACGCATGCTAGTCGTCAGCTAACGACCCTTGTCATTATCAAAGCGCAAATACGAACGCTATTCACCAACTAAAGAGCAAATTTAACCCAGATCACATTTTAAAATACTGTTTGGACAATGTGTTAATAGCTCGTTAGGGTTAGGATTGGGGTTAAGGAAGGTATTAGGGTTAAGGTTAGGATCAGGGTTATATTTAGAGTTACGATTAGGGATAGATTTAGATTTGGTATTATTTATTTTAATTTGTTTTATTATCCACATTTTCCCAGTAAGCAGTCGTCGATCCTCTTACTGGAAACCATGGTATATCAACTGAGGGCTTTTGGGGAAGACTGCAAAACAGCTCATCTTCAGTCACCTCGGTGCACATATATAAAGAAACTAGTCTAACTTAGCAACTGATACTCCTCATTATAACTGTGACGTATTTTTAAGTTGTCAGAGAAAGATACTCTGTTAAATGTGTTTTCATGAATTTCCTTGTAAATAAAGGTCATGTTTTGTGGAACAATCACTTATTTTTATGGTTGGTTGGTTCAAGGTCATTCGTGTGTTTACACCCCCGCACTTGGGACTCTATTGTTTAACTTTGCCCCAGATTCATCAAAACCCTCTTCTTTTTTCTCGATGTAATTATTATCATTACCATTATTATTTCTCCGGTAACTCCAAACTATAGCTAACCGAGAGGAAACTACTTAATAAAGACCTTGAACAATCTCTATCGCTCAATTAGATGAGTCCCAAGTAAAAATTGAGTAATTTGAAAAAAGGACGTAATCTTATTATGGATAAAATTTTATTTTCATAAAGTCACACAGTGTTATGTTATACAGCAATATTTACTGATGACCACGTTTCGAGCACAATTTATCACTGCTCATAATCATATCAACCTGCTCTCACTAACACAATTTTGTTGCTTAATTTATATAAAACCAGGGAGAACTGGACAGCTGTTTCATCCTAGTTTGGGAATCATCGGCAGTACGCACCCACCATAAGGGTTACAGCCCAACACCTTACGGTTACAAGGCAAGCTCGCATACCATTCAGCCATTGGGACCCGATTCAATGGCCATCCCAGGAATTCTACCTTGTACCAATTTGTGATTTAGCGCGACCCCAACCAATGTCGTCGGTGGGACATCCATCCTCACACGTGAAATCTGGATGGACCTCACTGGTCACGACTTATCATTAGAACTCCAGGAAACTCCAGCGGATGCTTCCCAAATTAGGACGAAACAGCTATCCAGTACTCCCTGGTTTTCAATGGTTCTCTAACTGATATCAATCCATGATCAACTCGTAAAAACAAAACTAACCCATACAAACCAACTGTAGAAAATTAATTTATATACATGAGTAAAAATTGATTAGATATTTGAATAAAATCAATATAAGATAAAGTACATTCAGAAAAAGTAATATAAGTGTTATCAATAAAATACAATCAGATGGGAACTAAGATGTTTTTTACAGTAAAAACAAGTGATTTGTTAGAATGTTATAATGTGAATTGAATTGAATACATTTTAACATTATTTATCATCCTCTGTGCGTCGGTGGCACAGAGGTATAATGTTCGTCCACTACGCAGGGGGTTGGGGATTCGATACTCGGCCACCGATGCACTCCCACACTTCGCTAAGCCAATAATAAGATTGGTAAAGAGGGAAAGTTCGACATGAGGCTAGCAACTCCATCCAGTAAAAATATAAAACACCACTGCTACCGAAACTTCAAACCTCTAGTTTGACGCCCTGTGTTCCACTGGGAACGTAGAGGAATAAAAAGAAATCTGATTTGACTGGTAGTAATATTTTTTCCATATTCCTGGTATTATTGATGAGTCATTCTTATTGCATGTGTTATGTTGGGTGTATAGTCCATGAACAAAGACTCAGTAATCAATCTCTCTTTCTCTCTCTCCACCTACCTATATTACTTTTTAGAATTGTAACTCTGTGTCACCCTATTGTGTGGTTGTGTGTTAATGAATGCAGTGTGATTAATGAGCTTTTTTTCTAAATTACTTATCTTCATGGAGTCAATCTTTCTAACTTCAGCTAAATTCTTACGTTCTGATAATCTGACTACCCTTGATCTACTAGTTTGACCTATGTAGTTGACACATAAGTCTTATATTGATTTTATTCAAAGGTCTAATCAATTTTTACTGATGTATATAAGTGAAGTAAGAAAGTTATGTGAGTACTGTGACATGATTATGAGCAATAAATTGTGCTCGGAACTTGGTCATCAGTAAATAATACTGTATAACATAACACTGTGTGATTTCATCAAAATAAAATTTTATCCACAATGGAATCATACTCTATCACAGTGCCCAAGTTTTATCCTGATATCAATAAAACGTGAGGTAATGTTAAAAAATAGTCACACAGGGTCTGTCTGTCTGTCTGTTTTCGACAGAGAACTTTGCACCGTTGTGCGGCAGTTCAAGTCGCCATACTCCACTCCATGTAGCACACAAAGCAAGAGAAGAAAGTAGAAGAAATGCCAAATGGAGACAGTAGACAGAGGTGTGAGACAAAGGTATAGTAATAACGAAGAACAATAGAGTTTTAGGGGCATTATAAGTCACAAGGGGTGGATGCATTTGCGCCAGCCAGCCATTGACAACGATCACTTTTAGCCATATCACCAACTGTTTCCAGCCTTCATTGGTTTTTACCGTCCCGAGGACCCCAACCAGGAAGTCTACACTTTCCTACGTGGCTTAAACTAACTGTTGTGGATTTCATTGACTGATGAAGCCATGTTTTGGCTTGATCACCACTAGCTAACTCTTTTCCAACGTGATCCATCCTATGACAGCTATCATTGCCCGTTGAAGAAGGCGATCGATGGCTAGTGGTGCATGCGTAACATGTCCTGACCATCTCAGTCGATGTAACTTCACATCCTCGTCGATTGATTTTCCCTCTCCATCTACCTAGCACTCGACCGATGCCTAACCTGAATATCGCTCACCCTATTATACCACTTCACACGGGAGATAGAACGCAGGCACGTGTGATCAAAGACAGCTAGCCAGCCTTTTCACGTCTTCCACTCTCAATGGTCAGGTCTCACAGCCAGTCAGTCATAAAGGAGAACGAAGCGGACTGCTGAGCAGTACACACGCCCAATCAGAACCCTACCCCCCCCCCAAAGAAAACAAGAAAACAATTAACATTATCTAATAATCATAAACTAACCTGTAGTGATTGTTGGTGCTTTCAAATATTTAATTAAACCATTCCCTTGATCAATATAATTATTGTTACTATGGATCCCTGCATTATTATTATTATGATTATGATTATTATTACTATTATGATGATTACGATGTCCCACTGACGTGGATGGACTACATGATGTCGATGCACCAGCCGGAGTATTCATTGTTGTTGTATACTGTGAACAATAACGTGGATGTGGTTTCAGCAAAATTTCTATTTCAGGATACACAGATGGTGATGATGTAGAATTATTATTATTATTACTATTACTATTATGATTATGTAATGTATTATTCTGTATATGATCACGATCAATACCAGTACAAGTAGTATTATTACTGATCCCACCAATAGTACCAGCAGGGCCATTTGTTGCAGTAGTAGTAGTAGAAGTGGGAGCAGTACTCAACGCAGCTGATGTAGGATTCCTGTGATGATGGACCACAGGTAAGTCAGAGATGGAACTATTTTCACCAATTGAATTTGTATCCATTCCACTTTCTGTATCAGAATTATTAATGATTTGATTATTACTATGTAGAGATGTGGCGGTGATACGCCTTCCTGAACAATTTTCATTGTTAACAAACTAGAAATAAGGAAAAAAATAACAGAAAAACAATGAGAACGACATTACACACACACATGCACAGTATCGTATTATTTAATTGGTTGGAGGATTTCATCAAGAGCTGACATCGTTTAGAGAACCATTGGAAAACCAGCACTGGAATACTGGACAGCTGTTTCGTCAGTCTAGTTTGGGACTCTCCAGTAGTATGCACCTGCCACAGGGGTTCGAACCCAGGACCTTCCAGTTACAAGGAGAGCCACTGGGACCCGATCCAATGGCCATCCCGTGAATTCCAAATTGTGCCAATTCATGACATAGCGCGACCACTTCGTAATGTCTTCTTCTTCGATGAGTTACTACTTCACCTTCAACCTCCTGTACCCTACTGGTCACGAATTCCCACTAGAACCCCAGGTCACTACCTGAATAGGGCCAGTAACTAGTGAGCATCAGACCAATTTTCAAGTATGGGTTTTGTTTGATTGATTGGAAGATTTCATCATGAGCTGATATCAGTTACAGAACCACTGGAAAACCAGTCAGGGAGTACTGGACAGCTGTTTCGTCAGCCTAGTTTGGGACTCTTCATCAGTACGCACCTACCTCCAACCAATCAAACAAAATCCCTACAAAACCAATACTTGAAAATATCGTAGTATTTAACCGAATTTCAATTATCATCTCTGCTCCAGTGAGGTCAGGAGTGCATACTGCTGAGGAATCTCTAAAAAAACTAGGCTTAACCGATAGCTGCTACCTTGACATAGTGGTTGGCGCCTTGCACATAACAATCACTCGGTGAGCTACACTGGCTCAAACTAATGTTCCTGCAGGTCCTATCATGCCAGAAAGGTTCTTTGGATAGCGACTTAGACTAAAAGCAGTTACTGGCATAGTGTAAGATTTCTTTTACACTAAGTTGGAGGTCTGTGCTTGAAGTCATGCTCCTAGGGAATAGGGATGTAAAAACAGTAAGGTGTTTTCCGTCAGACGACCAGTAACCCAATTTTCCTGTCTCTCTATTCTCGAGAAGATGGAGGTTAGAAAAGGTTGACCGCGGAAAATGTACATCCCAACTTGGTCTCCGATAATTCCATAACCGGCGGTAAGTTCCTAATACAGATACAACACCCCCCCTCCGAAAAAAATCCACTTCAAAGAGGTTGTGTATGACTCATCTTGAGCAGTTGTCCACTGGGCTTCGAGGTTATACAACATTAATACTTTTTCTGTTTTGGGTATCCTGAGAAAAGTCAATTTCCATAGGGTATGGACGACTGGGGAGTAACAGCCACCCACACATTTCCAAGAGCATACAAAGTACCTTTATACAAAAACTAGGTAGAAAGAATTGTCAAGTACTCTCTTCTGCTACAAGACTGGAATACACTGACTCCTAGCTTAAAGACAAGGAGTGAATTGGTAGGGCATGTTGATCGCTTCACCCACTGGAGAAGTTGAATCAGTGCCCCTATGAATTGATTACTGACGTAGTCTCAGAACGGATTAAAAATAAGCTAGTGTAGCATTTGTCAACTTCCATCATCTTTGGCGTAGAAGTGATATCGATGAAAAAATATGTGCACTACACTCTGCCCTCCTTCATGACTGTGACACAGCCATTGAAAAACAAAGGTATGCAAAAGACAGATGATGTTTCTTGATTATTTTAGGACGTTGCAACGGCCTAGTGATAGCCGTGTCAAACCAACTAACTTATGAGAGCGAAACCACACCAAAGAAAAACGTGCTTTGACCACAGATTTTCGCGTTTGATATCTTTCACTTTCTATGTCCTTGTCTCAACCGTAAACGGGGATACACGAAACGTACACACGTCCATTGATAGACAGTCAGATATCATGTAAAAGTCAGAGGTGACGTAAATTGACAAATACCACACCAGCTTTTTCGTCAGTAATCAGTCCTTTGGAGGCGATGCAATTTTAAAAATAAGCGAAGTGATCAACATGCCCTACCAATTCACTTCTTGTCTAGAATTCGGTGCAGTCTAGTCCTGCAGCATCATCTGATATATTTGATAGGGTAGGGCAAATCACATGCCAAATATTCGATGATTTCTGCTCAAGTTTTGTTCAGAAGATTATGCATTTTCATCGGAATCTTCATCTAGGAGGAGAATATCACCCTTACACTTTTTCCAAATAAAAAAACGAATAGGTGAAAACCGAAAAAACAGAACAACACAACGTCAAAAGAAGAATACTTACATTTGATGACGTCTCTTCCTCACTAACTGCAACGTCTGTATGTCCTGCTTCATTTGTTCCACTATGACCAGTAACAGTAGCAGAGGCAGTAGAATGATTCATGTCATTTGAAGGATTCCCAGTAACTGATGATGATGCTGATGTGTGCTGTGTACGTCCACCAGTGTGACTTGTACTTCTCCCTCGACCACCGCCACTGCCGCTGGTTGTATTAGCTGCCGAATTACCATTTATGCCTAATTGTTGTTCAAGAGAACGTGTTAATGCAGCGCTTAAATGTTGCCGATTTAAACGTGCCAAAATTTTATCCTGATGTGCTTCATACTCCTATGAGAGAGAGGGAGAGAGAAGCAGAGGGTGACAAAAAGATGTATGTATGTGTACCTTTATAGAAACGTCATCCTCTAAAATTCAAAACTTTTAATGATGAAATAATAACAATAGTAATCACATAAAACAAATCCAACAGGGAAAATTTCTGTATGACGCTATATACTACTGATTAACTAATTGATAGGACTCTTTTAAATCAGCTTTCAGAAATAAGCCTCTTCTGCAAACTTTATGGGACAGAAAGAAATGAAGCCACAGCTGACTGACTGACTGACTGACTGGTTTCAACAGAGAACTTTGCACAGATGTGCAACAGTCCAAGTCGCCACACTTCACTCAGCACACATACCAAGAGAAGAAAGTAAAAAGAAACGCGAAATAGAGACAGTAAACAGAGATATGAGGCAAAAAGAATAGTAATAACGAAGAACATTATGGTTTCGTTGGGTATTATTAATCACAAGGAGTGGATGCATCTACACCAGCCAGCCATTGAGAACGATCACTTTGAGCCATATCACCAATTGTCTCCAGCCTTCATTGGTGTTTACCGTCCCGAGGACTCCATCTAGTCAGGAAGTCTACGTCTTCCTTCGTGGCTTAAACTAACTGTTGTGGATGAAGCCACAACAAGTCTGTGCTATTGATGAGTGGTCATAAAGACTACTGCAGTGACACTGAGTGGTAATCAACAACTCATTGCGATCAGCAGTATATAGCATAATGAGTTTGTGCTTACTTTCTTCATTGTCATTTATGGTATCAATAATAATAATAATAATTTACTTTATTCCAAAACAGTACTTGTGGTACAGAATGGAATTCTCAGCATTTTTACTACAGTATTGCATCCAGTTAGTACATTATCAATAAATAGAATTCTACATAGATTAAGGAAATCTCAGTTCATTATGACAACAACATATTGGCATGTCAGTAGGAAAGCCAAAGTTAAACAGTGTTTGAAGGTGTTAGAAAAGTAGGTGCTATCATATTTACTGGCGTAAGCGGAAGAAACAAACAAAGCAGAACATAATGGAAAAAAAGAGAAGAAAAAAGAGAGAGAAAAGGAACAGAAAGAAAGAAAATGTTGTACCTGTAAATGATATGAATTGGAAAGACGAGGTCCAGTTGTTCTACTGACTATTTAATGAATTATAGGTGTCACGCCTAATGTTTTCTTTATTGCACAGAACACGAGCTAAGTAGGGTATGGTTGAGTTTTTGTACTTGCTGGTGCGAGCATATAGTTTTTTATATAGGATTGTGGTTTTACCTGATGAGATGCAAGGGGAGAGTTGTGAGTGAAGAGGGTGGTGTGAGTTAGATAAAATGGATTTGGCCCATTTTTCACATGAGTCCAAGTGCCTGCCTGTCGACCAGAATATTAACAAACTGGTTAAGTGGCACGTTGCTTACCCTGCTGACAACCTTTAACATCCTGCTTAATACGGTATAGTCCTTCTTCAATGGCCCTGGAAAAACTAAGGGGGAACAATACAGAATAATAGGCAGAATGCGAGAGTTAACGAATTGTAGGAGTAAGAGTCAGCTGGTTACTACTGTTGTCAACAGACACCTTAAATCATGTCAAAAAGTGGTCTAGATCCATATTGTCTGACCCTCTTGCTGGATCTCATCAGGTGGGACTACAAGTCATATTGTAAAAGATTATATGCTCGTACACCCAAGTACAGAAACTCAACGGTAGCCTACTTCACCAGCGTCCTAAATGATAGAGATAATGCTAAGCAATGAAACCTACGATTTACTATGCTATTAGCAAAATAATTGGCTCCTTTGTTCTCTCTTATTTGTAATCTATGGTGAAACTATTTTAATCGTCTAATAATATTCTTTTTTTATTATTTTTATTGCTGAGTAAATTAGTTGGCAATACTGTACCAAATGCTGAGAATTCCACATTGTATCATAAGTGCTGTCTTGGAATAATGCAGAATTATTATGATATATTTTGATCTTAGTTACTTCCTTTTTCAAAGGGAATTGTGGTTAAATGTTATCTCCTCAAAATCGTACAAATTGCAAACCACAAATTAATTTGCAAATCGCGAAGTTTAATTTAACGTATTACTAGTTCCTTCAAGTAGCTACCCGGAATTCGGATAGTTTGAACTGATTCACTGAGTCGAACTGTACAACATTGCTGATTGTGGGGAGATGTAGTTCGTTGGCTTAAGCACTCGACTTTCAGTCGGCGGGGGGGTCCCTGGCTCAAATCCAACCGCCCCACTACTTACTCCAATATGAGCAACTGGGTAGTATCATTACCTGACCGATAGCTGCTACCTTGACGTGGTGGTCACCGGGCTTGCACATTGCAAAGACCCAACAAGCTACACTGGCTGGAACTATTGTTCCTGTAGGTCCTACTAAGCCACGAAGGTTGTTAGGATAGCGATTAAAAGCAGTTACCGGCATAGTGTAAGAATTTTTTCACACTATGCTGGGAGTGTGTGGGCAAAATCGTACTGCTGGGGAACAGGGATATTACAGCCACAGTGAGATGTTTCCCTCAGATGACCAGCATGCCAGCCAGCTATGCTCTATCTCCACTCTGGAGAGAGGCGGGAGTTAGAAAAGGTCGAATTCAAAAATTGTACACCACGACTTACCCCACTTACGGTGGTCCGTATGCGGCGGTGAGTTCACTAATACGGAACCAATCCGAGAAACCGGTTTACACAGGCCGTGTGTGACCGGCCTCAAGCAGTTGTCCCCTGGGCTCTGCGGTCATGCAACACTAACCCCCTTTTTGTTTCAGGTACTCAGATAATCAGACAGACAGACAGACAGTATAATTAGACCAATATAGGGCGATTGAGTAAAAACTAACTAAAACTGCTGATTAAGTCGCTACCCCCATCCCCACTAAACGAGCAAATTCGTCATGTCCAGTGTTTACATCAACTCGATGATCTAGCTTTAACAGGCACAATACTGGTTGATCTGGATGGTATCTAACTACTTATATTAATCTATCAGTAGCATATAGTTTTATGAGTTCAGGCTTACTGTCTTGACCGTCACTTATGATATATCAGGCACATCACACATACATTGCAATCTGAATAGTTCCTGTTTCCAAAAGAAACTACGGTGAAATTTCACCTCCTCGAACTGTGTACAATACGAATCGCGAATTTGAAGGAAATTTCTGTTTACCGACAAAGTCATCTGTCTGTCTGTTTTCGACAAAGAGCTTTGCACCGATGTACAGCAGTTTGAGTCGCCACACTCCACTCCATGTAGTACACAAAGCAAGAGAAAAAAGTAAGAAGAAATGCAAAACATAGACACTAGACAGGAATATGAGACAAAAAGAATAGTAATGACGAAGAGCAATATAGTTTCATTGGAAATCATAAGTCATAAGGAGTGGATGCATCTGCGCTAGCCAATGAGAACGATCACTTTGAGCCATATCACCAATTGTTTCCAGCCAAAGTCATCTTCAATAGAGCTGTGTAATTGCATTACAGTTCACTAAATTGGTTCAGGTGTAGAACACCTGCCGCCAACCACACTTCACGTGTCCCGAAGTTCGACCCCCTCCCCGCAGACACACTCCTAAACCTCGCCTAGCTAGTTAGTGGTGGTAAGCCCGGTTAAAAAGGGAGGGTTGTGTGTGAGGCTAGTAACCCTAACCAGTGCAAGAACAACATCGTCACTGAAAATTTGAAGTCCTATTTTCCACTGGGAATGCAAAGAAATAAGATTAAAATAAATAAAAGACGTGGATGACGGCGACATAATTGATACAGTTACTCATAAATCGTTTCTAATCATACGAGGTAACTAACGATAAGATGACAGTTTTAAAATCTAATATAACAGCAGCATACAGGGAGAGATTGACGACAGAAGCTTTGTTTATAGAATCAATCGTAAATACATGTAACTGGAATGATTCAACACCCGTCCATCAAGACATTTGGAAAATTCTACTACCCCAACGACGACAAATAGGAGAGGACAAAGGAAACTATAAAACTCAAGTTTCCAAGTCGTGTGATTATAATTGATTGATATGATTATTAACAATACTAAATTGTGTTGGAAACTTTGTCATCCAGTAAATAATACTGTTTCACTGTGTGATACATCTGATAAACAAACTAATATGGAATAACTAAGTAGTAGTCGACAACACAATGAAAGTAAGAGTTTATTAGACGAAAAGCAAGGTAGTAGGGCGTTCTCTTGACAAGTGTGACGAAGGTGAAAGAGAGGAAAAGACGGCAAATAAAATGTATAAAGGGGGCACACATATAAGTGATGATATTGAATTACTTATTAAAAATAGAAGCAAATAAATAAATAGGAAGGAGTTTAAGGCCATGACAGTATGAGACAATGAACGAGTCTTTTCTTCACACAGAGAATTGCTAGCACCTCCAACAGATAAAAGTTTCCAAACCTAACACACCTTGTACTCATTAGATGATAGTTGAAGACGATAGACACAAAGTCCTGGACCTAGGTTTCGTGCTTGTTGGCACTCACCAGTCAGCCAGCAAGGAGTAGCTGCAACCTTGAAGAAACTGATGTCTTTCCCTAGATTCGAACCCGCTTCAGCCAGTGCTGCAGTCAGAGACGTTACCACCACTGATTTAATCGGGCTGATCTATTCGCGATTGACCTCCTGTAAGACTGCATTGGATACTTTGATTGGACGCTAATTAACTGGGGTCATGTGTCTAGTCTTTTGTTTGGTGTAGACTGAATTCTATCAGTCAAATTATGAACAACAAAAAACATCTTGTATCATTTAGTCTTCCTTTCTAGATAAAATTTAGAAGAGAATTTCAGTGGAACAATGTAACCGGAGTTCATCATATGCTCAAGTGGAATTGAAACATTTCTCTGGTAATCCATTTCTAAAAGTTTCCATAAAAATTCCTAAGGCAGGACTTAATATCATGCAATGGGAGACATTTGACAGAGGTTACTTTCTTCACTTATCCAGCCAGGAAGCACGGTTTCAACCACAGGCGGACGAGACGGATAAAGATATCAAAGCCAGCCAGGCAGAATCGGAAAGGCGAGATACGCTTTCATCAACTTGAAAGCAGTTCGGAAATCTTCTGCTCTCATTCGCTCACTCAACATAAGCAAAAAGATTCGGATTTTCAACACAAGTGTGAAGTCGGTCAGTCAGTTCTTCTATATGGGTGAGAAACTCGGCCAGCATGTCACGAAAAAGATTTACAACAAGTTGCAGACTTTTGTCAACAGCTGCCACCTTCGCCGGCTGCCTCCATGCTGAAGGTCAAATGGCCAGCTGGCCAGAAAGAATTAGCAACAAGAAACTCTGGGAGGTGACGAACCAACCAATAGCCCATTGCTCAACAAATATGTAGGAGAAAATGGAGATGGATTGATCGGGTATAGGTTGAGGAGGTCGTCGAATAACACCGCGTGCAATGCAGGCCATCGCCCGAGTGGAATCCCAATGGGAAGTGACGAGTGGGTCGTCAGTGCGAAGTTGACATGAAGCAGATTGTGTAGCGAGGAGGAGGAGATGAGAGATTATGGGCAATCGTAGACCCAGCAGAAGAGGACAGGATGTGTTGTTGAAGCCCGATGTTCCACTAGGAACCCAACAGACTAATAATAATAATAATGCATCATTATTTCACAACATCAAAAAATTATAGAAAATAACCATGGAAATAAATACATACTTGACGACTTGGATAGATTTTTGCTATTAATGCATCAAAATTTGGATCTCTTCTCAATGATCTTTTAGAGACCAGCTTTTTACGACATGTTGGACATTCTTTATTACCACTACGCAGTGCTGTTATTATACATTCAGAACAAAAACGATGTAGGCATTCTTTTGTTGTCATAGTGACTTTTAATATATCTAAGCATATTGGACACATTAATTCACTTTTTAAACTTCTTGGACTAACAGCAATCACTGTACCATCAGTAATTGGTTCTTGTGGTTTACGATGTAGTTCATATAAAGTAAGCTCCCAATTTTTAGATGATGCATTCTCTGTACTCATTTCTAAAAGAAATACGAAGAGAAATGGTGATAGTGTGCATAACTTAATTCGTAATAAAAAATAATGGACGTATTAATTCTATCATAAACTTTCAAAGACACAGTTTCTAACCATACCACCAGTTTTTTATTCCTTTACGTTCCTAGTGGAACATACAGCTTCAAGCTGGAGGCCTCATACCAGTCTAATTACTAGCTTAGCGAGGTAAAGAAGTGCGTCGGTCGAGGATTGAACCCTGGACCATATGTGTGGTTGGCGAGCATTCTACCACTGTGCCACCGACGCTACAGTGTTACACCCATTGACTGGGTATTTGTTTTCAGGAGAACCAAACATACCCATCCCTGTCTCTTGCGAGACGAGACCGGGGCATGCAGGATCATCCTGTGGCGCAACCACTAGAGAGCCCTCTCCCTCGGTGGACCATACCACCAGTAAGCAAGTATTTTATTATAATAACCTACAGTGTGAAATTATTTCGGCAGCTGAATTTCTCTAATTGATGTGAACTGCTTATCCTGTGGAAACAAGTAAAAGGCTATATCAATATGTATTTCAGAGACCAATGTTTAATTGATATCCAATAGCTTCAAGTCTTCTTATTATGAGGCAAAAGGAATAGTAATATGGAAGAGCATCAGAGTTTTGTTGGATATGACTGGCAAATCACAAGGAGTGGATGCATCTGCACCAGCCATTGAGAACGATTTTCAGCCATATCACCAATTGTTTCCAGTCTTCATTGGTGTTTACCACCCCGAGGACCCCAACCAGGAAGTCTACATCTTTCTACGTGGCTTAAACTAACTGTTGTGGATTTCACTGACTGATGAAACCATGTTTTGGTTTGACCACCACAAACTCTTTTCCAACGTGATCCATCCTATATCCGCTAACATTTCCCGTCGAGGAAGGCGATGGCTAGTGGTGCATGCGTAACACATGTCCTAACCATTTCAGTCGATGTAATTTCACAGCCTCGTCTGTTGATTTCCCCTCTTCACCCAACTAGCACTCGACCGACGCCTAATCTCAATATTGATCACCCTATTATACCACTTCACACAGGAGATAGAACGCAGGCACCTACGATCAAGGACAGCTAGCCAGGCTTTTCATGTCCTCCACATTCAGTGACCAGGTCTCACATCCATAAAGGAGAACGAAGCGGACTTCTGAGCAGTACATATGCCCAATCAGAACCCCAGAGACGGCGCAAACTGGCATATGCGAAACTAGCCTTCTTTATCCGTGCTGAGATTTCGTCGGTGACCAACCCGTTGAGACGGATGCAGCTTCCCAAATAAGTGAAGTCGTCAACACGCTCTACCACTTTACTCCCTATTTCTAAGCTAGGTGTCAATGGAGTCCAGTCCAGTTCAGTCCTGTAGCATCATCTTACAACTGGCGGGAGCGAATCGCATGCTAAGTATTCACAGATTGCAACTCATGGTGTTCAGGAGACTGCATTTTGTTAGCGTCTTCACCTAGGAGGGAGGACTATATCATCTGCATTTACTAAGTCGACGACATCATTCCCTGGTAACAACTCAATCCCTGAGTTTCTGACTTTCATCATTCGCCAAAATCCGCAATTATTAGACATTACTATGGATCGAATTTATCAACTAATAAAGAGTAAGCAACACAACAAAAATGTTGATGTATTTGCTTGTATTCATCCTACTTTTTAAAAATTATTAGTGGGTTTACTGATCATTTTGTCCACTCAAAACTAATAAACAGCCTAAAAAATTTAAGTCCAGTGTTAAACTTCAGTCTCCTAACACACTGAGTTTTAATACAAACTAAGCGTCTCAAAAAAATTCAAGTTTCCCACTTTTTTAGAAATACTGGATAATTTTCTGAACACAAAAATCTATAGAATGGGCAATTCACCCACTTTACTTGCTAACTAGTTTTTGGATAATTTTACTAATTTGTAGATCTCATTCTTGTGCGTCGGTGGCACAGCAGTAGAGTGCTCGCCAACTAAGCAGGTGGTCCGGGGTTCGATCCCCGGCCACCGACGCACTCCTTTACCTCGCTAGTCCAGTAGTAAAACTGCTAAAGAGGTAAGGTTGGGTATGAGGCTAGCAACCCCATCCTTTAAAAATAAACACCACTTCTACAGAAACTTCAAGCTTCTAGCCTTAAGCCCAATGTTTCACTTGGGAACGTGAAGGAATTTTAAAAAATGACCTCATTCTTACTGCTAATTGTTAGGCCTTTAATTAATTCTTTTATTTAAAATTCTATTGTCATTATTCATCGAAAAGTGTTTTCATATAAATCACAATACGGTAAGAGTAAATGCTAGATACCAGTCAAATGACTCTGAACTAACCAATCAAACAACTCAACGTTACAAGTGATTGCTTTTCGTAATCTTCGTTACAAGTTTCAACCTGATTCAGGACTAGGGTTAGGGTCTGTCTGTCTGTCTGGATTCAACATAGAACTTAGCACCGAAGTGCAGCAGTTCAAGTTGCCACGTTCCAAATAGCACACAAAGGTAGACAAGAAAATGAGTGAAGAGAATCAATAGAGTTTTGACAAGTATAAGAGTGAAACAGAATGAGTAATGGTAGAAAGGAATATGAAAGATTACAGAGACTGAATACATCTGCGTGATTGACAACGATTTTGAGCCATGTCACCTATTGTCTCCAGCCATTGATTCTTAGAGTCCCGAGGGCCCCAACCCGGAAGTGTGCATCTCCCCCCCACCTGACTCAGTTTAACTGTCAAGGATTTCATGGATTGATGAGGCCATGTTTTTGTTTGGCCACCACTTACTCTTTTCCAACCTGCACCTATATCAGCTAGTAATGCCCGTCGGGGGAGACGATGGTTAGGCATGCGCAGCACGTGGCCTAACCATCTCAATCTATGTAACTTCATAGCCTCTTCGAGTGATTTTCCCCCTTTGCCCGACACTCTACCCCTAAGGTCAACATTACTTACCTTATTATACCACCTAACGCGAGAAAGAGATCGTAAACATCTGTGGTCAAAAACACACAATCTCTTCATGTCTTCCGCTCTCAATGGCCACGTCTCACCGCCATAGAGAAGGACGGAGCGAACTGATGAGCAGTATACACGTCCCTTGGTTGACAGCCGGATGTCACGCCTACGCCAGAGACGGTGTAAGTTAGCGAAAGCAGCCCGAGCCCGAATAGCTCAGTGGTAACGTCTCTGACTGCAGCAATGGGTGACGCGGGTTCGAATCTCAGAAGGGACATGAGTTCCTTCAAGGTTGCAGATACGCCTTGCTGACGAGTGCCAACTAGCACGAAACCTAGGTCAGGGTTAGGGTAGGATTAAGGTAGGCCTATGGTTAACGTTAGGATGAAACTCGTAACGAAGATTAGGGCTAGAATGAAACTGACATTGTGCCGCTAACATTTGTTATTTTTTGTGGTTTTATTATTATTATATTTTTTTAATTTTATGTATGTACATATTTATAAAATGACCTAAATTGTTGCAATATGCATAAAAACCTTGGATATTCCACTCTGTATAATTATTGTTTGGAACAATTATTATTATTATTATTATTATTATTATTATTATTATTATATTATTACTAGCGACGTAGATTAGGGATAGAGTACAAATAGCAAATAGGAAGCATTCACATTTAGAACGCTGAGCAATGTAACTGTCATTATTTAAGGTAAATTAACCATAAAGTCAATCAGTCATCATCATCAGTAGTGGATCCTATAACTGGTGCTTATGCAGATTATGGTTTGTTTACTACAACAAATCCTATAGAAAACTGGAACTTCTCTTTACAATATATTAGAGACAATATATCTTATATGAATCACTTTTCTTATACGTATATCCAGTAAATATATTTTTTATATACTCTATAAATGCCACTTTTTAGTTAGAAACACATAAGTGGTCGGTCCATTCGACTGTGGTATTTGTTGTTTACTGTTGCCTACAATCTAATCAGGTTCGAACAACAAAAAGCGTTTTCTGAATATAACCAAGCAGAGCACAGTTTGTGATTTAAGTTACTGAAACTTATGCTTAAAATAAACTGCTGAAGACAAACAAGTTTGAGAATGTAAGATCCCTTTGAGTCACTGCATACTTTCTTCTAAATGGATAATACCGTTAATTGAAAAAATCAACAGTAACACAAAACATGGATCCAGTCAAGGAATAATCCAAATCTAATGCGTCATACGAACGTAATATCATTAAAAATTGGGCACGAATAGTAATTTAGATGTGAAAAAGCGAACTTCATATTTACGAGCAGAAATAATGAAGAAATATGGTGGTTTTATGTAGAAACTCGTGAAATAGTAGTATTAGGTGAACAATTTACTTGTCAGAGTAATGAAGCACTATTGCAAGAAACATAAACCAACTGCACCCATAAAGGTCAAGTTAAACACAAATAAATTAGTATTCCTCAACCAAGTCGAACTGCATTATCTCTCGTCTCATGAACGGCTAAATTACCTAAACTTTACTGCTGTCACTGGATGCTGTCACGAATCGTCCTTACAATGAGATCCTTGCAAAGATACATTTAAATTGATAGATAATTGTCGGTAAGTGTGCAAATGTTTTCATGAGTGGCTAAAACTAGTGATCAGTTCATTTTTCAAATCGCAATGATCATACATATGTATATACATATACCTAATCATACGAAAAATAGTAAAAATTTGGTTAGTGGGCGAATAGTGGACATGGCCAACAGGAAGAAAAAAATACGCAAATTTTCGGTTACATGACATAATTTCCCTCCATTTAGACTAAAATATAACCAACATATTACTATTTCGACGAATAATTAACCAATATTTTCTTATGACCTCACCAATAATTTATCAAAATTTAACCTACATTTTCCCATTATCTCCAAATCACACATAGAAGGGCAAGGAACAGTGAGATAGTTAAAATGAGTGACTTTCGGGCATATGGTAATAGGGGTAAAATAATGGGCAATTCCTGGTTAAATAATAGGCAGGAGACCACTATGACTAGGTAAATGGTGGGAATGACAAAGTATTGGTTAGATGATGGTCACAACCATGAAATTTCGGTCCAATAAGAGTCAAGTTGAGAAGACGGTTGAAATAGTAGAAGTACTTTTAAATAAAAAGAATTCGTCGACTTCCCTAATATAGGCTAAACCCATTATTCACCTGATTTTACACATTTTTGTTCGACTGAATAGGTGTATATGCATATATATATCTTTGGTTGTGGTTCCAAATTTAACGCCATAAAATTGAACTTTAGATTAATATTTTGAGAAATCAACTTATGACATTCGTATAAGATGAGTATGAGATTACCAGAAGAATAAAGGTGTAACGGCCCACCTGTAGCTCCACAGTTGTGAGACGCGGCTATCTTCAATGTACAATAAGCGACATCGTTGAGAAAGATTGATGTAAAACCCTTTAGTTCTTCCCATTCTCCACTCGATGTCAATGCCAAGTAATTTTCTAGTTTATACTGAGGTAGTAGACCCAACTACTTACCTACTGTGAATAGATGGTAGCAGCATACAGGTCTTGTTTTATTACGTGACTGTTATATGCTATGGTAAGTCATTGTTATACACAATGAGTAAGTCAACTTTTTCAAGTGGCATCATGTATGAGAAGCGACTCAAATAGACCCAAAAATAATAGTAACAATAATATTAGACATGTGTAAATATTAAATTTGTAGAATTTCAACGAAATTGAAGTGAATAATTCCTTTTTTCTCAGCAAAATGGCTCGAACTTCTCCAATTTCACTGAGATTTCACAAACGCAATTTTTACACGTGTCTACTTCTCACTCGACACCCAACTGTTTGGGAGCTGTCCCGTGAAATGTTGATTCCAGTTCATATGAATAATAATATTAGTTAATTAAATATCAATGAAAGGGTAAGTTTCAGTATTAGTTCACATCACTTTCCCGAGGTTTTACTCTGTTTTCCGTTTGGCTAAATTGGTCCATCCACCGTTTCAGAGTCTCTCAGCCTTCAGAAGTAATTCAAGGCATTAGAGATGCTAACTGTAACACTGTTTCCGGAGTCATTTACCAGATGGATGCTAAGGTGAGAGCAAGCTCCAAATAAAGCTGTTTGATGAGGCTTCCGTGGTTATACGAGAGGACCGCCACTGTAACTTGAGGAAACACTGAGATAGCTCGGTCATTATTAGATGAAGCGTTATCAGTTGAGTCCTAAATCCATGGTGACGAAACATGTGAAAACCTCAGTTCCCACAGTCGCATATGTGAATTGGATGTATGAGAATGCTGTTACATCCTTCCGGGCCCTTCTATGAACCCTTCGCAAAGAAGTGAAAAAATATTTTGCTCGTCATCATCATCAACTATTACTTCAATATTAATTTCTGTTTGGAAAATAAAAAGTCACACTAGGGTACGTAGGTTTTGTGTAGCACTGCAATAGGGCAGCGAACTCACAGGCATACTTCCCATGTTGATTGAAATAATATCATTTGGGTTGCACCTTGAAGTATTCATACGTGGTTGCAGTAATAGTTATGATACATTACTTCCGTGGCTTCAGGCACACCAATTTTAATGACACGGATAGGTCGTCATATAAACTAAATAAATACAGTGTATGGTGGAGTAACATAGACACTTTTTTCAACATTACAATCATCTGGAACAGTCTGCTAACTAATTGCTAGATGTAATGCATTAAGAAATTTAGAAGTACTGTCTTCATATCAACAAAATAACCCAGGTTTAAGGTAAATACATTACAAACACCTGACAAGAGAGGCTTGAATACAAGTCTCCTACATACTTTTGTAATGTGGGGCCTTGCATCAACGCTGATGCGGGCGTCAAATGAGCGATTAAAAAGGCAATACAGACCTTCATCACTGTGGAATCACTGTAGAAATCAGCTGCACTCAGCACCGGGAGGAAGACTAGCTTGTCAGTTTTAATGTGCATTCATTTCTTTGACATCGTTCAGAGACTTAGCGTTCATATCATAAGCAGTCCAATACAGGCTTTCGTTAACAGTTGTCCCTATGCCTAGGATCGAATGACTGACCAGAGATGATTAGCGATAAGAAAATCTGGCAGAGAACCAACCAAAAACCAATCGCCTAACACACATGCAGAAGAAATGGGGATAGATTGAACGCACTCTGAGGAAACCGTTGATGGACATTACACGTCAGCTCCTTGAAAGCAATTCGAATGGAAAAAGACGTGTTGCGCCCCTGTGGTTGACATGGAGGAAACAGTGTGAGGGAGGAACCAAATGTTGTAGGCAGTCATGGTGCTGGGCAAATAGGAGGCTGCGGGAATGAAGAGAATTAGAGATGGTTCGTCGTGGCGCTGTACTCCACTCGGAACTCAAGGAAATATTAATAATACGGCCAGGCACCCTGTTCTTGAAATGACAGTTTAATTATAATAAGTGAAACTTTTCTATATATTTGTTTTCTTATCTCAGCGATGGCGATGTAAGCCTACATCAGGGGTGAAGTATATCTTGTGCAGGCGAATGTCGTGCTAGTAAATGGTAAAAAGTGGTCATAAATGGATACGCTCCTGGTAAGGAAGCGCTGTGGAATAGTTTCACTGTATCAGGTAGGTCATATTTTACTTGATCGTGGCTGAAAAATGGCATGCATTTTCATGTTAATTTATGTTTATATGAAAGTATAAATTATTATTATATTGTAACAACAGAAGGCAAGACACGGGAGCCAAAGTATGTTTTTCATCAATCAAGCCTCTTTTTATATATACACAGTTTATATTCTTTAACCAACCACCGAGCCTGTGGTTTTGTTTACGTTAAACGAGTGTGGAGTGTTCGAATACATAGTACAGTCGCTAACATCAAATAGAATGCCCAAATATATATGTGAATTATTCGTTGCTAACGCAGTATTGAACTGTGAGAATAATATTCTGACTCCAGCAACAAACAAAATTTCCAAATAGATATTTCGTATTCTTTTTGTAATGTCATATTGAACTGTGGGAATATGTGAAAATCATATTTCGTGAGAACACATTGTCTGTATCACTCACCATAATATAACCTGTAAGTCCGCCACTGTCAATATTTGTAGCTGCATCTTAGTCTGTACGTGAGCTGATGGTTGTAAGTTGACCGAAGTGTGAGGAACAGCTGGATAAACAACCTTATTTTCTATGTAGATCATCAGTAATACCATTACAGGTTTTTCGTCAGTGTTCATAAATGGTGGACTAAACACTTTACAGTAAGTTCAGTGACGACAAGCCGCCTGCCATAGAGGTCACATTTAACTGATGGAACTTAGTCTGAGACAAACAAAGGACTAGGCGCACGAGACCAGTCAGTGTCCAGTGAAGTGATATCGTACGCTTACGATAGTGGCAACAAGTCAGGATCGGTTCCACATCAACTGTAGGTTCGTTAGCCCTCCACTGCAAGGCAAATAGAAGATATGAAACAAACAGCACAGTATCAGAAAAAGGCGAAGTATGTGGACAACTGCCTAAGTGAATTTTTGTTTTACATGTATTTATGTGTTTGCAATCATCGTGAATTTTCATTAGCTCAATAGACATTGATATGCGGGTTAATCTGTCATGCATTTAGGCAATAAATCTCAGCAAGGAACATATTCTTACTGCATGGTCATAACCATAAGTGTATTCATGCTTTAGATATTTTAGTGGCCCTAATATATGGTGTGTTATGGAAGCAAATAGTACATTCTTATTGTTTACGTAGTCACTAGAGTATAACAGTTTATTTAGGGGGCCTCTGAATCATGTAACCGAGACACAGATTCTGATTTCCATGGACAAACTGCTCCATATCTTGGAATACATGATTGTGAAGAAGTCTGCGCATAGTGATTTTTTAAAGGCTTATTTCGTTACTGAGCAGGCAATAAAAGCCTACCAGTAAGAAATTTATGTCCCTATTGTCTGAGAGTGACATATTGTGCAAGAACTTAGAGAAGAACACTAGATGTATACTTAGCAGTCTCGTCCACAGCGGGTTAAGATTCAAAGACATACACTTTGAGGTGTAGTCCGATCATATTAATATCCAAGTAGCTTGAACGTGAAATACGGCTGGAAACTTTCCATCTTCAAATTATTACATCTGCGAACACAACTAGGAACAAACCGGCATTACTCTCATAGCAGTCTTACACACGTTTCATGTACTACCATTTTGGCTTCATGGATGTACAAATTTCCGAGCAGGTAGATCTGAAGGTTGCAGTCTTAATTTAGAGTCCACTGAAGGTCAGTGAAGCAGACCCAACCACATTTGTTCTGGCTGACTTGTAACTTTAGAGTGGAGGACCATAATCTCAAAATATCCTGGGTCATTGTATTGGGATGTGAAAGATCCATGGATCATATGTGTACACGAGTGGTTTGCCATGTGAAAAAAGTACAAATGTTACTCATGCAATGCAAAGAGAGGGAAACCCGGGGTTTGCATAGAACTATATCATAAGTGATTAGTCTAGTCTCCGAAGTCACAGACCCTAAGGATAGCTATTTAGAACCCAACTTTCGGGAATAATTAGGGCCATCCCGAAAATAGGTTGTCTATTCCTCAGGGATTCAGCTTATTTACCAAGAGCAAATGGCCGGCAGAGCCAAACGCCTTATAGACGCCAAGATAGGTGAGAAGTACTGGTTGTCATATGCCCGTTTGCTCGTTACTGAGTTAGAGAAATCAAGATCATGCATGGTCGTGAATTTATGAAAATGCTATGGTTTACCGTCAATGCCAACATTACTGCAGCTTTTGGAAGTACTGACTGCTTGGTTATGGCTACCATATGTGAACTCAATGGTACTAATTTATTACAGTGTGGGGAGACACGGAAGTTGCGTTGCATATATGGAGTGTACACCGAGAAATGCGATTGTGGCCTAACGGTAGTCAGCGTCAAATATCTTCCTGAATAATTCACACATGCTTGTGTAGTCATTGTGTAGATAACATCTGTCGATTAGTGGAGAAATACTAGTACGTTATCACTTATTGTAGGAAAAGTGACAGTTCGTTTCCGGCCAAAAATGTCCGGAGCGACAAAGAACTTGTCATATTTAGCTGGATCTGTCAGTAAGTCACAGCTTATTTCGAGTAGATTGAAGTCTCTACATTGGATCTTATACCTGTGTGTAAGGCTGGGCATCTGCCCCAGTGCACTAATAATTTGGGTGTCGTGGTCACTAAAGGTTCAGTGGTGCACTGTGAATGCATCCAATTAGTACATTAACGTTTTTAAGGTGCTTATTGACCCATAGCGCGTGATGGATGTTCCCTATTTTAGGGCTGCAATAGTGTGTAGATAGGATAGTCTTCTCCCCTATTACTCTTCTAGTCACATAGAAAGTGTGTGTACTCATCGATGCCTATCTCTTTATTTGGTATATCAAGGTGAGAGCAAGTTTCACTAATGATAACTATGGGGGAATCGTACATGTGTGGGTCCCCCAAACTCCGGTAGTTAGTTTGGGATGAATCCAGCATTTACAAGAATTAGGTGAGCTGAGATTTGAAATATTTTTGGAGCATTTTAGCCCAATGATAGGACTTGAGTGGGATTCAGCATCCGATGGTTGTGCGTAACACGACGACCTTGTTAAAATAAGTGTCTGTGTGCTGTTTGCCTACGTCTGCCAGCTACTGCCTGGTCCTTTTGGTAAATGGAATTTTGTAGCGCTGTTTTCGCTATAGGGCAAGGTTGGAGACACTGGTGGACATTTCCATCTGGCTTATACTTTTACAAACATCAGATGTATTTACTGTGTGTGAGTATATTAAACTTTTTTTCTCCTCAAGAGGGAGTCAACTCAATTGATTCGGATTGAGAGGGATATTCCCACTAGCCTTTTAGTAAACGTTGACAAGGGTGTACCAGATAAAAATTGTTGATGCCATGTGATGCCGACTGTCCTTCATTATGCTCATTGCTTAAGGACAGTGACTTTGTTCTAAAATAATTCTCATTCTGCATACTGCTTCATTATGGATTATTTCACAACAGACTTGTGCCGTGAAGCTTATCAAGGTTTTCTCTCACAATAAACCCTGAAGACCCCCACTTGTTGGTAACTGGCTTCTGAGTGCTGCCACCTGTATCCTTCGGGGTGGTGTAATTATGACACTAATTATTAGTGTGGACTATAATGTGACTTCATTTATTGAGCGAAATTCTCCTGATGTTATTGTTCGTGGGTGTTTGGACATACAACTGCTATCAGTGCGATCGTTATTATAATTTTTCACGTTGTCCCCCCACTGGCGCACACCGTTCTTATGTAGATCTTGCGGAAACCGTGCATTTCGGATGTCACTGGTGTACTCTAGCGTGATGTATTGCCCTACTTATTTTAGAAGCCCAACTTTCTATCAGAATAAATACTCAAATTACCAGCCAACAGCTAGTATTGTTGCAGAAAGCTAATTTGGATTCTGAACCGTTTTTTCAAATCGTGGCAGTGGCAACTAAAACGTGGAAACCCAACTAAAGGCACTGAATGGCACTCATCATTCAGCAGACAAGGAAAGCCCTACCAATGATAAATATGGCATAGTTCCTAATCCGTTACTCGTCTCATCCGCCATAACTCCTCAATCGCTAACTAATCCCGGGCGACCACAGAGTTTTCTGTTGTAAGTATCCCGCATAGCCTTTGACTCCTGCGTTATGGGTAAACAATAACATTGTGGTCTTCCTGGATACGTTAGTTTTCGTTTTATTTACACCCAGAGAAATGTCGAGATCTACAGTGTTAGGGAGTAGGGATATTTTATGTGTCATTATCTTCTAATAACTCTGTAGCAAGCGCAATCGGTGTCTGCATCAATGGCTTGTCTGGAAAAGTGACTAGTCGGGTGTATCATACATAGACAAACATAACTATCGCTGTTGCCCGTAGTGGTGCCTACGTCATTGGCTCGTGACGTATTCTTCTCTTAGTTTTCTATGTATACTATTGTGTAGAGACACTTTCCCGTCTCAACTTGATACGCGTTCTCAACTAAGCGGCATTATGAATCAGGTAGCCGTTGTATATCGTCGGTAGCCGTACTTGTAATAACAATGTATATTTTCATATAAACATAAATTTACATGAAAATGCATGCCATTTTTACAGGTACGATTAAGTATGTTATAATCTCAAATCGTAGATTGTCTACAAGTTAATAATGTTTCAACAGCTAAATATCATATATATATATACATATATATAAATACACTCATTATCTGAACCAGGCCGTGAACATAGTCTGTTACTAACTCCCGCATCTCTATCAATTCAACGAAAACATTCATCAGGGATAAATTGGCGTGATTAAACGGCCTCGGGAACTAAATTCTATCGTATTAACTGAGGAGCCTCGTGTGCCAGTGTCCTTTAAAGTCCCACTCACCTTATTATCAGGCTTGCTGCGGCGGTTGTCAAGAAAACCAGCTGGTTAGGCCGCTTAAACGACATTCAGCTTGCCACCAGTTGGCTCCAACTAGAAATAATGCTCACGACTGCTGTGTGGCCATCTATTCTGTTAGACCTCGGCTTTGGCCACACTACCTGCTGAATGTGTAGCCTGGCCAGCCTAACCTGGTGGCAGAGCTGTTCTAAACACCGCCCAAACTAGTGAAGGGAGAATATAACACTCACGGCTGCTCGAAGGCTCATTTATTAATAATGATATGGGGAAAGTATGAAGATTCATACTCACACCACGACGCCGCCGCTGAGCTACTGTCCCTTGAAACTGCATCTGACTACCATGTTTTGCACTCCTTACAGGTAAACAGGGTGATTGTTCAAGGTGAAGCGGCTGACGTTCAGTTGATTTGACGAGCGTCCTTGATCCTCTACAACCGTAGCGTCTTCTTCCAGCCAATGTTTTATCAACTGAGACTTTTGTCACCTTGTAGTTTATATCTTTTAATGGAATGCGTTGCATTCTGACGATTTCTAAGCCCCTAGCTGTTTAAAACTGAAGGCCTACTGGACAACAGTGGTCCCGCAGACTCTTTTCCAATCCATAGCATTTTGTTCGTTAGTTTTCAATCTTATATCAGTCGATCAAACCGCTACCTGTGTATACGGTTTATATTCTTAAACCAGTACATTACCACGTGATTTTTGTCTACATTAAACGACATGAAATAGAATATTCAAATATATATACCTTTAAACATATACCATTCGGTCAGCCTATTGCTGAGATGCGACCACGTGGGCTCTGCACAGATTTATGGGGCATCTTATAAATTGACATGCTTTCCTCTGTCGTATCTTCGAATATCACTTAACAATGTCTCATCTCATACATTTTCAAATAACGTCTTCACTTGCTCATTATATTCCACTAAACCTAACATTTTATAGCTCTTTATGAATTTGATTCGACTTATTTTATTCCTATTCTCCATAGGGTACGGTTGTGCACCAAACACAAAAAGGTATGAAATTAAAACAACCGGCTTGTGGATAATTGTATTGAACCAAAAGTGGACAACATGATAGTAAAACCTATAGGGTAGCATTATACATTGCAAAGGAACTTTGTCAGCCTAGGGATTGTAGTCTCCCATTGTATTTCCTTTATGAGTGCATATATTAATGATACATTGCATTTACCTATTTCATTACACTTTAATGATTCACCTTAGCATCTTTACTTTTCTAAAACAGCTTACTATCCCTTGTAAACGTTGTACTTACCTCAATATTGGTTGGTTATCGTATGCCTACAACTACGGGTTGAAAACGAAATGAAGTCGATTTTCCTGAGCAACCTGGAGGACTACTGTTTAATTCAATAATGATACGACATGGGTCAGACAAAGAGTGTATTTATACATATGTCAAATATTTAGCTGTTCAAACATTACTAACTTGTAGACAATCTACTATTTGACATTGTATCATACTTGATCGTGCCTGTAAAAATGGCATGCATTTTCATGTAAATTTATGTTTATATGAAAATATAAATTATTATTATTAGTAGTATTCTGTTGTTAATGCGGCACTGAACCGTGGGAATATATGAGAATGATATTTCGTTGGAACACATTTTCTGCATCGCACCACTACATGATAACTTCGGTTGTTCTATCCCTGAAAACAGCGGATTTGGTGGCTGAAATTTAATGATGAGTGTAAGAGGTGTAGTGAGACAGTATACGGAAGTATTAGGCGATGCATAAATAGAGGGGGCCTGCTGCTAGTTGTCACCGTAGATTTGTTTTCAGTGGCGGCCGCGTCGAATAATACTAACGATTGACACTTGAGGCGGACTGGAGAGCTAAGTAACTATCACTGTTTCAGGTTTGGATGTTGCTTAGTGTAGCTAGCGGCGCTTGCATATCTAATAGCACCTCCTTAAATCTCGGTCCACGTTGGAGGGGATAGTTGAGGATAAATCTCATATTCTTCTCGAGGGTTCGGAAATAAAATCTCATTGCCAAATAGCAAAAACTACCATCCTGGGATGAAATTCGATTGGGTTTGCATCAGGCAACAGATATCAATGGAGACGGGAATTCCAAAATGTCTTTGCATCCTCGTAACTTCAACAAGGCACTTTGAAATATAGGATCGCCTACGAACAGAGACCTATAAGTTTCAGCTAATCCGATAGTCTGCGAATAACCAACCAGCTAGTCAGGATCCTGCTGAAAACAATTTAGTGTTTGTTCATCTAAAAATTGAATGAGAGATGACACGCCTGACAAAATATGGGGAGAAGAATTAATACCACACTTGATTGTATGTGGCCTATTCTGCGGCCTACTTAAATCTCTGGGCTACAGAAAGTTCCATCCACCAAAATGACTAAACTTTTCTGCATTTCTTGTCGTTTTAACTGTGCAACTATATCAGATGATCACTACACGAACTCTCACACATAATTAATTGTACATATATATTTTTATGTTGTTTCCTTTAGTTACTAGAGTAACATAAGGCTTCAGCTGCACGTCACCATTGCGTTCGTTTCTCCACCAACGTTTTCACCTGGCTCCACGCGTCTGCCCAACGCTTTCATCTCCTCTTCACATCACCTTCTCCACGTCACCCTCACACTCGCCACTTCCCATTCAGGTTCCACTCGGGCGATGGCCTGGCGTGTGAGGTCACTTAATGGTTTTAACAGAGTATGGCCAATACACCTCTACTTCTTCTAGCATACTTTTTGCACAATCGCCTCCTGGTTGTTTCGCTCATTGCCAGATATCCCTGTTGCTGATTTTTTATGGCTGTCTGATCTTCAGTACTGAGCGAAGACAGCTGCTGATGAAGGTCTGTAGTTTGTTTGAGGTGCTCTTTAGGCGCCAAGTCCCTGATCCCTATAGTAAGTAGCATCGACTTCACATTGGTGTTGAAAATCCGGATCTTATTTTTCATGCTGAGTGCTGTTGAACTTTTAAACAGACTTGAGAGTAACGAAAGCTTACCCTGCTTTCCCCATCGCCACTTTGATATCCTCATCAGTTCCGTCCACATACGGTCGAAACAATGCTTCCCAGAGAAATGCGGTTACTTCTTTTAGATTTCTCTCATTTATGCTGATTGTTGTCTGTTGTTGTTGCTGTTGATGGTGTTGCCCAGGAATCTCCATCACTTCCGTCTTCTCTATTTTTACCTGAAGTCCTATCTTCTCTGGATGCTTCTTCTGCCAACTTGTTGCTTTTGACTTGCATGTCTTCCAGTTTGTGGGAAGTCAGACCTATATCATCAGTGAAGTCCAGATCTTCCAAGTTTTTTGTGTGGGTCCACCCGTATTTATTTGGCTTTCAACAAATCGATGTGCGATCCTTGAAGTAGATGAGGAAAAATTCTGCTGCTTCACTTCCATCTTCATATGCACCAACACTTAGTCACGTCCGTCGGTGCACAGTGGTTAGGATGCTCGCCGACCATGCACATGGTCCTGGGTTCGATCTCCTGCCGACGCACACCTGATATCAATGGCCGGGCTGCAAAATTTGGGCTACCGATATCATATGCTGAAAATTCCATACTCTTAACAAAAGTACTGTGTAGTTTCAAGCTATGATCAAGTTAAAAAATATACTTCAGATTATTATTTTGCTTGTAGATACTGTATGAAGAGTAAATACTTTGGAACTTTTTTATTACTTTACGTTCCCAGTGGAACAAAGGGCTTCAGGTTAGAGCTTTAAAGTTTCCTCAGCAGTGTTTCTTATTCTTTCTGGATTGGGTTGCTAGCTCATTACCAACCTTCTCTCTATCAGTAGTGTTACTGGCTTGGCGAGGTAAAGGAGTGAGCCAGCCAAGGACCGAACCCCGAAGCACCTGACACCATTCTACCGCTGCGCCACCGACGCATATTTTGGAACCGAATACGCAGAAAATTTCTGCACTACATGATCACATGATGTCCGAAATAAAGCTGTCATTATTATTAATAAAATAAGTCCGTCTATCTTACACATGATTAGGAGTGAATATGCCTCTGGTCGCTGGCTGTAGCTGAATGCAAGTGGCATGAATTAAAGAATAGCCAACATCGCAAATTACCGTTCAAATGGTGATCGTCTAATCAGTCAGCTTTCTCCCTTTACTGGATTACGCCACGAGTTTGAATATAAGCCAATATTATTTCAGAGTTTTATAGTTGTAATCATAAGAGTAGTCAAGACCTTTTGACCATATACTACGATTAAATACTCTTACCTTTGTGGATATATATATGTACATTTCAGTGTACCACTATGGTGTAATTTTGATGAATTTCTTTTTCCCCTCTCATTTTCACTTGTCTGTATAAAAAGTAGGTTATAACCATCGTACTACTTTGTCTTTTTTCTTTTTAAAGATCAGCAAGAGAAAAGGCATACAGGGTCACCTACTGAAAGTAGTCGTTCATACCATGAATACCAATGGGGGTTAATACACGGTCTAACAAGTGCACGTATGGTACATTTGCTCTCACACAGCTGCATTCATCGTAGTGATGTTGTACTTGCCGGTCGCTATTGAAATGTCGGAATTCTCAAAGGCAGTGTCGAAGACCCCAAGCTACGAGGTGTGCTTTAAACATCATAAGTTGATTACGCTTTTCAGTTCTTGGGCCTTTGTGTTTCTGTTTAGCATTGGCTGCCTTAGACCACCTCTTACCTCCCAATAACGCGGGCTTCTGAAGTACTCGTGAAACTGACAAGGAATTAGTGTACTATAGACTAAGACTGATATAATCCGTGTTCCGACAACTTATCCCATTAAAAGCCGATTTCATCAAACACTGATTGAGTTATTCGTACTCCAATGGATAAAAAACCAGGTTTCATCTTGGTATTTGGAATCCATATCCTGGTTCATAACAGTTACTGGAAATGTAAACATTTTCGATCCCTCGAAAAGGCTTATTTAGTTAAAGGAATAAAGATTATCAGGCCATGATTATACAATAAGCCACATTTGGTAACTACCTGTTACACAAAGGTAAAGAAGATACCTATGAATGCGTTTTCTGACTAAAACATCATGTAAATTTTTCTCAATAGTTTTAATTGAGTGCAAAGTTAAATCCCAATAAATCTTGTCACCCGACCTCTTTATCAGTCTAATGTTTGATTCTTTCATTCATATTGACTGCTAACCAGGAAACTGGCTGAGCAGAAATAAAGCGCTGTTAAATTAACAATACAATTATTACTACTATCGTAGTGTTGACAATAAGACCAATACAGTCAGAGGATCTACGTTATCATTCTAGTGCTGCATAACCCTACTTATATGTCTTCCATAAATGTATTTTCGACGAGAAATGGCCCTTCTTCTATTTTCTTCCAGTATTTTTGTTTCCGACATCCCCTTTTCTCTGGAATATCTCAGTCAGGTATGAATTTGGTACTTACCAGGATAATGGGTGGTTATTGGTCGAGTTCAACCACTCTTAGGAAACGGAACAAAAATTGAGATGCAGTCAACCTTGATAACGTCTTTACAATTAAACAGAAATGTGGCGCCGTTCTGACAACTTATGTTATGAATCAGCTATTTACACCGCCGGTAAAACAAAAGTTTTCGGCATTCTACAATGTTGAATTATGTCATGCTGTATAGTGCATTCTTTTCACGTGAATTGACTTGTTTGTGTGTAGGGCATCGTAATATATCCCCTTGAGCATTTGTCCAATTCTAATATAGTTCTTCTCAAGTTGGTCCCACTCTCACTGTGGTGTCCTCTTCCACGATGAAACTGGTCTGTGAAAATGTTGTACACAGGATTCCAATTTCCACCTCGCAATTTCAACCCTGCAAAAATCAATGCATAGATATTTTCATATCGTTTGTCTAGCAACACTGTGATCGCTCTAAAAATACTCATGAACAATGAATTCAAAACAAAGCGTATACTTCGTTCTTACGCTTCCTTATATATGTATCACAAAATTTGGTAAAGGTTCGATTTTTCAGCTTGAATCTTACTCTGAATCCTGCAAATTTGTGTCTTCATCGTCTCTGCATTTGACCACAATACAATAAGGTTGCTACACTTGCAACAGCTCCAAAGACTCTCAATCTGCGGATCCTGAAACCGGTTCTGTTTCCAGGAGACCAGCAGACTTAATTCAGAATACTGTGAATTGAATCAACTGGAAAATATCGGAAGGCAAATCGGCTATTCAGAGAGCGTTCCGCTGACAGTAAACCAGCACGACAAGACATTTACAGAAGTAGGGGTCACACTGTCAAACGTTACGGGTTCAAACGGTTGCAGCACACATGCTGCAGCTTCAGAGTTAATAAAGCGACATCATGGTAATTCAAAATAATAGTTATGATCGTGCTGCTTCAGTCTTCTACTGAAAACCAAGCAACCAGGTCACAGGAGGGTTGTGCCGTGCAACGGAAATAAAACAAGTTTGGGTATGGCAAGTCATTGTATATTCTTTCAATATTAGTAGCAATGGCAGTAGTTGTCACTAGGTATCACAATCCGGGTAAAAACATCTCATTTTTCACCAAGTGAGGTAGACACACGCATTTCAGTAGTCGTCATAACGCTGAAAAAATTACCATTGATGATGCTAATATTTTTGAAATATATAAGTCTAACTGTAAGAAATGGTGACACCATAGTCTCTGTTATCTTGGCATTTGGTATTTACAGTTAGGCGTTTAAACACATGAACGAATGGTAATAATGAGGGGGTAAAACAGCAGGAAGGAATGGAGATAAAAGACAAATTTTCCCCTCAGTAATAAGTAGCAAAGTATTCTAAGCAACAAGAATACAAATATCAGCGCAAAGAATGAGAAAACTGATGAATGTCAAGAGGCCCCTGTTTTCGGAAGATGAACGTGGAACTAAACATGCGACAGTCAGGTCAGTATTTGTTAGCATAATGAATGCGAATCAAGTCGAATATTTTGAGAAGTATTTACTGGACAATTTTAATAATAATAATAATGATTTACTTTATTCCAAAAACAGTATTTGTGATACAGAATGGAATTTTCAGCATTAATCACAATATTGCATCTAATTTCCTCAAATTATAAATAAAATTAATCACACAGAAAATTTTTCCACATTTACAATAGGGTTAATATAAAAAAAACAAAAATAAAAAACATGCAGCATATAAAATGGAAATAATAATAATGATAGCAGCTAAGGTAATGATAATAATACAAGTGGAAATTGCCGTGGGCTTGTTTCACACAGTATTTTCTATGCGGTATACAAATCCTTGCATGATTTAAAATATTGAATATGATGTTCTGTTTACATGATATGGTGAGGGAAAAAACAAAGATTACAGCAGTCATAGAGATAAGTTGGTGTTTGCAGTTATGAAAGTGAAAACAAAGAATCAACAGGACCATACATATAATAGAAATAATAAAAGTAAAACTTGAAGGTATATAAAGATGGATGGAGGAGATTGTTTATTTACTAGATGAAAAAGGTTTGAGGAAATTGCCTGAATTCTGCCTAGTTTTACTCGTAGAAAGCAAGAAAATTGAATGAAGGAATGCCTGACTCCTTTTATACAGATCTGGAGTGACTGTAATCAGCAAGAATAACTTACGAACAAGAGCTGAAAACCTGTTTAGCAATGTGTGATCTACTATTACATTGTGACATTTTTGCCGTCACATTAGACGGCACTACCATGTTGTTTTTGGTTATTCATCAGTCATTCGTGTGTTCCATCTTAGTACAAAAGTACACATGTCCATGGTCTATTGAGCATCAACCTTGCGGTATACGGTCTTGTTTTAACAAACAAGTTGGTAGTGTGAGCTTTGAACTGTGGCGCACTGTAGTGGTTCGATTTAGAAAGAAAGCGTCAGTTCAAAAACCGGTGGACGCTGAACTGTAATAGCCTAGCTCTTTGTACCTACATGTATATACTTTTTGGACTTCTGTTGGTGTAATTCAGTGTCAATTATAAAGTGCTTTTCTCAAGTCGTGTTCTGCTTCTCCGCTCTACTCTGCGTGCTTTACCTGTGTAATTGCGTGTGTTCTATTACAGAATATCCATGTTCTGTAATAGAACACACGCAATTACACAGGTAAAGCACGCAGAGTAGAGCGGAGAAGCAGAACACGACTTGAGAAAAGCACTTTATAATTGACACTGAATTACACCAACAGAAGTCCAAAAAGTATATACATGTAGGTACAAAGAGCTAGGCTATTACAGTTCAGCGTCCACCGGTTTTTGAACTGACGCTTTCTTTCAAAATTGAACCACTACACGCACATAGGGATAAGATGCACGTGGCACAGAGAAGGCATAGTGGCTTGCATCGTCAACAGAAGTACCTTTGTAAGTTTTCGTGCACTTCTGTTAGCATTGTGATGAGAATGGTGGACTAGAGTCTCATATACCAGTGTGACTGTCAATATTCCGATCTGATGTATGATTATTGAGGACATCTCGTGACTGATGACTATGTTCTGTTTTCCATTTCAGCTCTGACCTGATCTCCCAATTAAACTACATTGTGTGCAGTCGCTATGGCAGTGTTGAAAAACTCTCGTAATCTTCGTTATTGTCAGTCGGCGCATGCCACATTTGCATGCATGCAGCGTAAATTGGCCTGACGAGTCAACATGAGAAACACTTCCGTAAGTTTTGAATAGGTCTGTTTTTATGTGGTGATGAGAATTGTGGACTAGAGTCTCATATACCAGTGTGACTGTAAAATTTCCAATCTGATCTGTGATTATTTGAGAATCCCTTTGAGTGACGGTCGTATCTTTTCTGTTTCAGGTGCATTTAACCAACTCAGGTTACATGGAGAAAATATCTGATTGTGATCAATAATGACCGAGAAAATTTGGATCTGGTTTCGCTCCTGTAACTTGGACCTTGAGCGGGTGGATGGCAGTCAAATACATGTCCAATAGGTGAAAAGATCAACATTCACATAAGCAACAGTATTTTTGAACACACCAGGTGCTACAAACCATATATTATTAACCCCAGCTCCACTTCTTTCGAAGTCAACCAAAGCTAAGACAGTCATCCAAATGACGGGTCGAACTACGCGAGTCAGACGGAAAACCAAGAAACCTTACCGCAGCCGGAGAGCGGGTGTCAAAAAGTGATGGTTTACGTTAGTTCGTAGAATGCAATATTGGGTGACCTACCATATGTGAAGTAAAGTTGCTGGTGGGGGAGTCAGTTTTGCAAATATATATCTTTGAAAGTTGAACATACTAGTTTTAATCTTGTAACTGCGAGAGAGTATTCCCTGTGACAACCTAGTGGAAGTGTATCGGATAAGTATCTAGTTTATGACAACAAGCACTAAGATGTTAATGGTTACTATGTTCAAGAATATGATATAAGTGGGAGCTTATGGCTTTCTGTGTGCTGAGAAGCTGCATTCTGTATTATATGTACTGTTTTGGGGATAGAATAAATTATTATCATTATACCTTCAATTGGTTGATTGATGGTCGTGGTGTATTATGAATGCTGGGTTAACTGGTCTGATCTACCAAAGTCCTTATTGGCCAGCCTGCTAGAGCATAATTTGATGAAGAGAAGGTAAGCTATAGCGTTCTTGGTGGCAAATATAGTTGAAGTACCGGCCCATCGTTGTGCTAATTACCCAGGGCATAGCTATCGCAAACGCTCATGTGTTTCACGTTGATTCTTGGACAGTGTCTGTGCGCGTGAGGTAGTCTCTTCAGGTTACATTCTCTGTTCGTGTTAGCTGGACGGTTTAAAACTTGGAAATTCTTGAGTGTGTGGACGTATGCAGGAAAGTATGGTTGAGCTAATGTGAACCAGTGTAGTGTTCGAGGTTTCAAACTCCATGAAGCCATGTGGTGTGTCTATTTCTGAAGTCACATTGCAGATAAGGAGGCCTAAATTTCTAGTAGAAAGCAAGTGTGGGTGCTTCCACCATCATAAAACCGAATGGTGTCCCTAGACTGCGTTTCTAAGTAACTCTTGTCAAGTGAGCTTACGATGAGTGGCACTAAACATTTGTTCATCGGTTGGTTGATTTCTTTCTGGGGCAAAACAATGTAAAATCTCTTTAAAATAACATCTGGCTTTGAGACTTGTTGAAAGTGATGTTCCTCCTCCATTCCCGTGTTTAATGGTTTGATGTATTCTGTTGTGGCTTATATTGCTAAGTAGATTGGTGAAGTTGTAGTCAGTGTGTAGCCTGTTTCTCAATTGGATTGTTCTTGAATGAATAGTTACTTCCTTGTGATAGACGGCGGCTTGAAATGTCAAACTTTGTTTCATTAAGTGGAGAGACTTGCACTTATGGTGGTGGTTGTATGAGTCTTCTGAAATCGATGGAATTATTTCATAGGATAAATGGAGTATAACTTGTCGTAATATTTTAGGTGTTGTGCTCATCCTTGTAGTTATGCGAATTGTTTTAAACGTGTTTCGATGAGATTTCGTATAGAACTCTCAAGAAGGATATGGAATTTATCCTTAGCTGCCTGTCTCCTTCAATATGGATCAAGATTTAATCTCACTCACATCCACTGGAGGGATGTTAAGTTATTACATAACTCTTAGGGTTATTTGACTTTCAGCTGTAAAAATGCCGTCAGGAATGAAAGGACATTATTGTGAGATGGATATCACACATATTATGTAAACTATTAGTTTGGTTTTGATGGTCGTAAATATTGTCTAAGTTTGTGATTCCGCTAACTCATAATATCTAAGGTTTCTGAATTAACTGAACTCTAGATTAATGACAACGCAATGTCTATGTAGGCTTGTAGATTGGAGGGTTAAAGTGATGTAGATATATGCGCTTGTAATGAGTAGCAGCTTTCACGTGGAGGACAATATGGTTACTGTATTCAGGAGGCTTTGGAATAACTTCTGAAATCAACCCTAAGTTGGTGCATTAGAGTGTACAAACTATTTTGAGGTGATTTTTAAACGTGAAACGAAATGGAGATCAAAATGTGAGTAGCTGACGTTTATAAATCGCATGTACCCATTTGGGACGTGCTTTCCAGAAAGTGCATATACTATTATTCATATGGGTGCAAAGTGAAACATCGGGTCCCAACAGCACATCTCCATTTCATCCCGTTCTGTGCAGTCTTCTTTAGCCAGCTACATGAGTGCCCATAGGGTTTCATCTACCGCTCATACTTTCTTGTCCATGTCACAGGAAAAAGTACATGCTAAGTGATACTTATTGGGAACTATTTACTGAGCATACACTGAATGATACAATCACAAGTATTATGCATTATCTCAAATTCTACCTCTATTTCTGTTGCCTTAAACAGACGCTATTCAAGAGGTTTGACCGTTTCTCGTCTCATCTCAGAAAGTTACAAAAAGAGAAAAAGACTGACTCTACAAGTCTAACGACAAACCTAGTGTGAAAAAAGGATAAACATCCTGATTAAATCAGAAATCCAACGACTGAACACTATTTACAACCAAAGAATATTGTCGTGTAAAACTCCGTGAAACATGTGGGAACTTTTTAATGAAATTACAGGTTGTGGTAAGCAAAGTATTAGTGTCCGCTTTGTCGATGTAAATACTTCCAACAAATCTTACATACGGTCTCCTAATGATACTTTTGTCTCTAATGTAACAAATAACAAGGTTCGTGACTTTCATAGGTTTAACACTTTTGATGTTCTTAAATGTTTGAAATCTCTAGAACCTCCCTCGAGCCTCAATCCTGATGGCATAACTGCTTTTGTCCTCAGGAGATGCGCTGAGATGTTACGTTACCTACTTACAAACATATTTAGTACTTCCTTCTCAAGTAATGTTGTACCTGCTGCATGGAAAGACATTAAAATCATTCCGGTACCCAAATAAGGTTCTGGTATTAAGGTTAAATTCAGACCTGTTACAATCACCTCTTTTTTTTTAAATTAATGGGTAAATTACTCTAACTCAACCTTGTACCCTCTTTAAAAAGTTTTAATGGTCTCAAACAGTTTGCTTATAAGCGGAACAGAAGTACTTTAGATGCTGCTGCTGTATTACATCACAACATTAAGTCCTCCTTGGGAAAAGGGGCCAGATATGTACGTTGTATCTACCTCGACTATACATCTGCTCTTGACTCAGTAGCTAGTTGCCTTTTGTTAAATGAGCTTTCCCTTACTCAAACTGACTCCTGGGTTGTTAACTGGTTGCATTCTTATTTCTCAAAGAGAATTCAATATACTGTGTATAAGAGCGAATCCTCCTCTGCCTTGCTTACTGAAATTGGTGTTCCTCAGGATGCTGCTCTCTCTCCTTTTCTTTTTTCTTTCTTCTTACATAACCTGCCTCTTTCTACTGAAATTAGCTTCGTCAAATACGCTGGTGGTCTAACCGTCTCCCCTCCTATCAAGTCCCAATCTGACTGTTGCAAACCTAATAGCTTTTTGTCGGACATGAGTCAGTGGTCCCAGCTAAATGGTCTTACCTTAAATCACTCAAAATGCCAGACTATTGACTTCTTCATAAGACATAAACGTGATCTTTAAAGACTGGTCAGTACACATGATGCTTGTAGCGTAGTGGGGACTCTAATAGAAACTAGGTCTCACACAGAATACCTTGTTATTATTATATCCTCTGACCTCATTTGGTCATCCCATGTTTTCTCGACCTCCAAGATAATGTTCCATCTAAGCTACTACATTAAGAAGCTAACACAATCTGGAATCACTCAACCTCTGCTTTCACAGTTTGTTAACTCTTGTATCTTACCTATTTGACTTTACTGCTCACCCTTAGTCTTTCCTGATCTACTGAAAAAGGACTATGTCATTTTGAGAAGGGTAATAAAGGGTGTCAGTTAGGCAAGTGGTTTGAAACTTAGTCAGCTTGTTGGGAGACATTTGAACTCATGAGAGAAGTGATCTAAATCCACACTCCGTCTAATTCCAAATCTTCCCTTGTATCTCATCTGGTAGAACTAAAAGTCAGTAAAAAACATTATATGTTCGTACGACCAAGTATAGGAACTCAAGGACACCATATTTGGCCATCCAGTGTTCTAACCAATAGAGACAATGTTAAGCGGGAAGCTTATGAATTACTGTGTTGTTAGCAAAGTAATCAGCCCTTTTATTATCTCCTACAGAAAACCCACACATTCAAACAGATATTTGCATCTCGGATCATCCCACTCTATGTCAGTAGAAATAGAATTGGTGAAATGTTTAATCAACAGAGCACAAAAACTGAGTAGCACAAAGAAAAATCTAAGACAGGAAGTGGGACATAAGAGAAGCTTTGAAAATTAATTAATGACTACCCTGATAAATTAATCAAGAAGTATGTAAGAAAATGTACAACTAAAATTATTAATGATAGTGATAATAATAATAATAGTCACAGCGTGCATGTCAAACATACGCAGAGTGACTACAACACCAACAATAAAGAAACTAAATCATCAGTAGTACTTCCTTACAAAGAAGGAACCTCTGAAACCACCTTACGTAGAATTCTTAACAATGCAGGAATCGAAGTGACTAGGATTCAAACGTATAAAATCACTTAGAAACAAATTGCGCCCACCAAATGATTCTGTGGAGCCAACTAAACAAAATAATTTAGTTTATCTAATACCCTGCCTGCGGTGATTATCAGGTCAAATACAGAGCTCAAAGTAGTAGAATAGGGCCAGTTAGACTAGCGGAGCATAAAATCCTAGCAAAATGTAGATTAGTTGACCCGAATAAGATAAGAAATCTAGAGAATAGTTCAGCTATAGCACTCACTACATGCAGTTACACACAACCGTGCAATAGAATGGGATAAGATGACAGTTTTAAAATCTAATATAATATGGTGGAAGAATGCACTGATAACGGAAGCTTTATTCATCGAATCAACTGAAAATGCGTATAATAGAAATGATTCAGTATCTGTGTCGGGCATCTGGAAGATCCTATTACCTCTAAAACAAATGAAGGAGAATAAAGACAACCAAAAACTCAAGTTTCGAAGTTATAAGTGATAATAGGATTATGAACAATAATAAACTGTGTTTGAAACTTCGTCATCCAGTAAATAAAACTGATCAGTGTGTGTGTGTGTGTGTGATAATTATCAAATGAACAGATTATTAAGCAGTTGTACATAGTGGAGGAGAGTACTGTTTCACGTTATCATAACTCATCATTGAAGTGGATTTGTGTTAACAGATTGTTGCAGGCTGAATAGCTTCTGTCGGATATGATTCAGTGGTCCAAGCTAAATGGTCTTACGTTAAATTACCCTAAATGTCAGACTACTGACGTCTCCTTTAGACATAAATGTGATCTACAACGACTTGTCAGTACACACGATGCTTGTAACTTAGTGGAGACTGCAATAGAAACTAAGTCTAACACAAAATATCTTGGTATAGATGGTATATGGCAAACTCTTATGAAGCAAGACAAATGAAAAAATCAATCAGCACTCTATGAGCCTCCATGACCTTTTAGAACATAGGATCATGTTTATCATATATGAATTCACGTATTTTCCATATGACAAATAACATACATACACACACACACACACACTCATACTAAACTAATCTATACAAATTAACTATACAAGAGTGAACACAACAACAACTTGACATTAGTCATTACAAATATATGTGATGACTGTTTACATATTTTCTATTGGTAAAAATGTTCATAGACAAATGACCTTCAAATAAACTGACTTTAATGTATGTAAAAATTTTTGACTATATATTTTGATGATTAATAAAAATCCGAATAAATCTGCTGAAGAAGCTGTGGCTTACACAGCGAAACGTTCAGAGAAATCTTGTTTTGATTTTCTTAACACGCTGGGATTAATTTAAATAATTTTATAATGAATCAATCTGACTCGGCGCTCAAATTATTTCAGGAAGTTCGTAACACCTACGGCCTGGAAACCTTTTATCTTGGTATAGTTTTATCCCCTGACCTTACTTGCTCATCCCACAATCTGTCGATCTGCAAGAAAATGTCCCATCTAAGCTTCTGTATTAAGAAGTTAACACAATCTGGAATCACTCAACCTCTGTTCTCACAATTTGTTAACTCGTACATCTTACCTACTGTAGATTACTGCTCCCGCTTAGTCTTTCATAATCTAATGAAAAACGACTATGTCATTTTGAGAAGGGTATTAAAGGGTGTCAGTGGAGCAAGTGGTGTGAAACTTAATCAGCTTGCTACTACATTGGTTTACAGACATCAAAACTCATGCAAGAAGTGGTCTAAATTTATACTGTCTGATGCTCAACACCCCCTCTATTCTCAACTCTCCCCTTGTATCTTATCTAGTAGAACTAGAAATCAGTACAAAAGAATTATATGCTCGTATAACCAAGTAAGTGCGTCGGTGGCGTAGTGGTTAGGACGCTCGCCGACCATGCACATCGTCCGGAGTTCGATCCCCGGCCGATGAACTCCTTTACCTCGCTAAGCCAGAAATAACGCTGGTAAAGAGGAAAGGTTGGGCATGAGGCTAGCAACCCCATCCTGTAAAATAAACACTGCTACAGAAACTTCAAGCCACTAGCTTGAAGCCCTATGTTCCACTGGGGAACGTGAGGGAAATAAAAAAATAATTAAAAAATACCAAGTATAGGAACTCAACGATACCATATTTGCCCAACCTGTGTTCTGTGTGATAGTGACAATGTAAAGCGTGAATTACTGTGTTGTTAGCAAAATCATCGACCTTTTTATTATCTCCTATTTGTAATCCTTGGTGACACCATCTCAATTAACTGACAATCTTAGCTACTGACCTCATAATGATTATTTACAAATTTTGTATACATATATTTACAAATCATGTTCTGAGCAAATTGCAACTCTACACATCATCGTCGAACAAAGCATGGAATGGCAATCAAACCTCTACCTCAACTTTATAGACTTTGAGAAGGCCTTCGACAGCGTTGACCGCGAAGTAATTTGGAAACTACTCGAGTACTACGGCGTACCCCAAATATTCATCAACCTTATTCAACAACTGTACGACAACGGCACATGTCAAGTGATCCACAACGGAAAACTCAGCGAAGCGTTTCGAGTAAACACAGGAGTCAGACAAGGGTGCTTATTATCACCAATGATATTCCTAATTGTGGTGGACTGGATTATGCGTCAGACAGTGGGAAACGAGAAGACAGGGATATCCTGGACCAAAATGAAGAACTTAGAGGACCTGGATTTCGCGGATGACTTATGTTTGATGTCACACAAAATCGAAGACTTACAAGCGAAAATCGACAAACTACTCGAAGAAGCAGCCGGCGAAGACAGGACTCCAGGTGAACATAGACAAGACGGAGGTTAGGAAAATAACCAACCAACAACAACAACAACAGCAACATCCAGCGCCAATCACCATCAACAGGAGGGATTTGAAAGAGGTTACTTCTTTCACTTATCTAGCGAGCATTGTCTCAACCACAGGAGGAACGGACGAGGATGTCAAATCAAGAATTGGGAAGGCGAGAAACACATTCATCAACTTGAAACCAATCTGGAAATCTTCGTCACTCAGCATCAATAGCAAAATTCAGATTTCCAATACAAACGTCAAGTCAGTTCTTCTATACGGATGGATCAGAAACTTGGCGGGTCACAAAGAATATTTCCACAGGGTGTCACAGACCTTTATCAACAGCTGTCTTCGCTCTATACTCAAGATCAGATGGCCGGAAAGAATCACCAACAAGAAACTATGGGAACAAACAAAACAAGAACCAATCGCCCAACAAATATGCAGGAGAAAATGGAGATGGATTGAACACTCGCTGAGGAGGCCGCTGGGTGACATCGCACGTCAAGCCAACGCTCGAGTGGAACCCGAAAGGGAAGCGTCGAGTGGTTCGTCGGTGCAAGGGTGACATGGAGGAGATCGTGTGAAGAGGAGTTGAAACAGTATGGACTAACATGGATGCAGGTGAAAAGTACAGCAGAAGACAGAAGCAAGTGGAGACGTGCAGTTGAAGTCCTTTGTTCCACTAGGAACCCAAGGGAACAATAATAGTAATAATACACATTAAAAAATTGTTAGTACTGTGAATGCGTCGTCTAAATATCACCACTTTATTTAAGTGGGTGGGACGGCACGTTTCAGTCGCTACATTTGCATACCTATCCGTGAATTCACCTGCCACTATATATATCTGTCAGAAGATTCTTGTTTCTACACTGTACACATAATTGATGGATATATATATATACTTGGAAATGTAAATGCGCTCCATCTAGATCCACTGTGATGCAGTCTGGCATGTTGATATCAAACATTCTGCGAGCCTAATAAAGTTAAGGTAATTACATTCACCAATTAGTCTCTGAAGAAGAATTTATCATTTTATTCTATTCCTTTGCATTCCACGTGGAACATACGGCTTACAGCTTGATTTTTGGAGTTTCAGTATTAGGACTGACGACAGATTAGGGAAGGTTTAGATGTGTGTTGGCAGGAGATTGAACCCCAGACAAAAAAGTGTAGTCGGCGAGCATCCCTACTGCTGCATCACCGACGGCATATCTTTCATTTTTGTGTGTTTATCAGACACTGCTGTTAGTTCTACCAGAATTTTTAATTCATTCACACTGGATTTAGGTAGTCGATTGAATAGCGTCCATGAATCCTTAAGATGATATCCATTTTCTTGGCGTTACAAAATGTAAACATTCTGATCAGATCAAACATCTACTACTGCTTGATCCATAACTTTTCTATAGCCTCCTCCAGTTATCTAGCTGCGGATTGCCAAAATCTAAACGTTTGAGGAGATGCCTGCAAATATCGACATTTCGCTTTAGGCCCCAAAATTGTTCGCTTTCGAGGTGAACTCTAATTTCTGCAGCTCTAGTTTGACAAGTGAATTGATAAGCTTAATTACCAAACATATATCAGTATAAAGTTCTGGTTCGCCTCAACTTCATTTATCCCAGGTTTCATCATCAGCTGATATCAGCCAGTGGAACCACTTGAAAACCAGCAAGTAGTACTCAACCTAGTTTGGGACTATTCTGCAACTTAGATAATATCAATGTAAATGGGAAGCAAATGCTATCCTTAGATATAGCATCACTGTTCACCAATGTACTACTTATAGAAACTGTGCAAATTCATATGCCAACAGATACTAGAAAAACAGTTCGACATTGGAATTCCAGTTATTAGTCTGGAAGAGTTGCTTTTAAGATGTACTATGAATGTACACCTCACATTCAACAACCTTTACTACAGACAAATCGACGGCATTGCCATGGCTCTTCTATTGGGGCCAATTTTGGTAGATTTCTTTCTTGCTAAGGTTGACAATGGTCCAATGAAACAAGTTGATGATACGTTTATTATTCTTGATGTGAAAGCTGACAAGAATGAAATGTCAATAAAATTTAATGATGCACATCCATCGCTCATCTTCACTTGTGAAGAAGAACATGATGGTAGACTACACTTCCTTGATGTCCAATTGAGCAGAAGAGAGGATGGTTCACTTAAGAGAGATGTCTATAGAAAACCTACATCTGTAGGATAATATACACATTTCCTCAGTTTTGTACCAATCCGATACAAAACCAATTTGGTCAGATTCCTCACGAATAGAGCAAGACGTATCTGTACAGATGACTCCCTACAAAATGAGTTAGGATACATCCAAAATACGCTGATCCAAATGGGTTATCCTAGTAGATTTGTAAGGAGACACATGAACGCCAATTACAATAAAAAGAAACTGACAACAGTTGAAAAGAAACAATTATTCATGAAATTGGAATTTAATGGGGACGTGGATAGTGAAGTCTTACATCTGAGATTATCGAGAGCGATAAAACGGACTTATACTGCCGCCATCCTTTGTTTATCATTTTCTAGCCGACCAATTATGATTGCTCAAGTGAAAGACAAGCTACCTCACTAGCTGTGCCACATCTATGTGTATCTACAAATTTAGTTGCTCCTGTGGAGAGAGCTATATAGGGCGAACAACTAGACAGCTTAACAAATGCATTAATGAGCATCTTTCTACATGGTTTGGAAAGGTCAAATAAAATCTATAAGAAGTTCTATTTTGGCTCATTCGATTGGTGATAGTGGTCACCAAGTGGACAAAAATAGTGCCTTCAAGGTTATCTATCGCATTCCATCGAGCCTTTCAAGCGGAATTCGAATCCGTCTTTTACACATAGCCGGAGCGATGGGAATTAATTCGAGAGAACAATCCTAGTCTTTGCATACAACAAAAGAAATTTGTTCTACTTTTGTCTCTCCCTTGGCCTAGGTGAATTCTATTCAAAACCCTCCCACCCTTTCTTATTTTCCATCTCGTTCGTATTTTTGTGATATTTATTTAAACTCTGATTATCTGTCCAATTCAACCTTAGTATTACGTAACTTTTAAGATTTGACCAAATTTATTTATTGAATTGTCTACATATACATATATTACTACCTTTGTTATTCTTATCACCACCTGCATAAAACTTATTATCAATATTTCGTTATTAACTACGTTCAAAACATTTACCACATTATTATTATTAGATCCACAAAATCACCGTCATTGGTTAAAATTTTTATACATAAATCTATGTAAATTAGAGTAAAGTCTGAAGAAGATCTAATTTAAAACAATATTGTTCGCTTATATGTCTTGTTCTAAAATTCTGCAGTACGCACTCAATGAAGTTCGAACTCATGATATTTCAATTACACCTTTTATATGTAACTGTAACTATGGGAATTCGTAAGAATAACTCCAGTTTATGCATGCGAAAGACATTTCTCCTACCCTTGTCTCTCACTTGGCTTCAATAACTTTTACTGACTGACTGGTTTGATCCCTTTGGACCTCTACATGAAGTCAGAGGTCCGATCAAATCCCTTTAAGCAAAAGCTTGATAATTGACTTCATTTCCACTGGGGACTGAATCTATGCAGGGAGTTACTTCGACTTCTAGTGAGAAGTAGTGCTCAATGGGGTCGATCAAGTCAGTTAGGAGAACAGTTGAACTTCAATGACATCGACTCAAGGCTATGACAGATATATCGCAAAGTGGTGGAATTTAGAATTCATGAGTCGCCGGATAGTGTCTCAGTGGCTAGCTTGCGTTGTATAACTAGGATGTCATGGGTTCGAACCCCGGCGAGTGGGTACTGCTGAAGTACTCCCGTCTAGGACGAAACAACCGTCAAGTACTCCCTGGTTTTCGAGTGGTTCTCTAACTTATATCGGTATATGTTATTCACACGATGACTCACCAATCTGATCCGCTATTCAGTATGTGGTTGACTTCCGCCTAAGTTGATCAAAATACTCAACAAAATGCACCACTTTATTTTTTTACTACTTACGAAAAAAATAAGTAGTTGAAAAAAGAACAAGAAGAAACATTCACCAATCTGATCATGAAATCTTCCAAAATACTTCAGCTCTTGAGACGAAAACCATCTAGCGCTGAACACCATCGACATCACTGTTGGCTAGTTAGTGGCTTGTCGTTGCAAGGAAGGAAGGAGAATCTTCATCACCATTCCGGGTTATATTTCACTCTCTTGCATAGCTTTATCTTGCATTGCTAATTGTAAACGTCGTTTTATCTTCCTAGCCATATTTTTCTCTTTTAACATTTGAAGATGCATTACACTATAAAAGTAGGGTACATACAAGCAAAGATACTGGGTGACTAAATCAATCACTTCAGCAATAGTATAAAATGTTACACCGACGTATAGACCAGATATACCGCCAAGATCACTGATAAATCGTGCCATATAATATCCGGGGCCTTCAATGATCTGTTGACGAAAAAATAAAAGTAACGAGATAGTTCTAGACATTAGTAAATTTGATAGAGGAAACATGTGGTGATTAGCATTACGAGGCTAAGCTTGTCAACCATTCAGTAACTTGGCCAAGGAACCAAATGGCTCATGAGTTATAACTCCTGTCAATTTGTGACTTTAGTCAGATCCCCAGCCAATATCATCGGCGAATATTTGTCTTTATACCCGACCTGATGGATTCTACTGGCATTCCGGACAAGGGTCATGGGTTAGTGTTGCTGAACAGTCTCAAATGAGGACAAGACAGCTGTCAAATACTCTTTGGTACCCAATGGTTCTCTAACTGACATCAATCTGAGATCGATTCCCTATAATCCAACTCTTTTGTGAATTGTCATTTAGGATCATTAGCAAAAGCCAGTGGGGCAAACCTCTCAGAGAAGTGAGATGCTTCTATGAGTGACTACTTGAGGTCTGGATTTGTTGTTTTAATGAAACTGTGCAAACGTATTCCACACTGACTTACTTCTTGATCTGATCCCTGACTCTTATGTTTCTCATGGGTTGATGCGATCAATTTTTGTGGACATGTTTGCTGATTACAGATGAAGTTCAGTAATCAAATCAATAAACAGTGCCATTTTATCTCATCTAGTGGATGGTGAAACAACAACCAACACCAATCACCATCAATGGGATAGTCTTAACAGAGGATGCCTCATTCACTTATCTGGGAAGCATCGTTTCAACTACAGGCGGAACGGATGAAGATGTCAAAGTTAGAATCGGAAAGGCAAGATATGCCATCACAAACCTGAAACCAGTTTGGAAATCTTCAGAGCTCAATCAGCATAAAGAGCAAGATTTGGATTTTCAGCACAAATTTGAAGTCAGTCTGTCCTTCTATATGGGTGAGAACCTTGCACTGCGTATCACGAAAAGGATCTCCAACAGGTTGCAGACTTTCATCAACAGCTGCCACCTTCACTGACTGGCCAGAAAGAATAAGCAACAAGAAACTATGGGAACAAACAAACCGAGAGCCTATTGCTCAATAAATATGTAGGAGAAAGTGGAGATGGATCGATCGGGCATACATTGAGGAGGCCACCGAATGACATCGCAGACCAGGCTTTCGAGTGGAATCCCAATGGGAAGAGACGAGTGGATCGTCGGTGAGAGGGTGACATGGAGAAGATCATGTGAGGAAGAGATGAGAGAGTTTATTCAATCTTGGATCCAGCTGAAGAGGATGGCAGAAAACAGAACAAAGTGGAGATGTGTTGTTGAAGCCCTATGTTTCGCTCGGAATGCTAGGGAATAATAATAAACGTGGATGGTGACCACCGCATCAAAATTAATGAGTCATTTACAATTGTGTATTGTGTACCAAAGAATTTGCCTAAAGGTATGCGATCACATCTCCTAGCTATAATTTAAGCTATAAGGATTGATAAGAATGAACCTAACCAATGTGTACAAAGAAAGTTTATTGATTCTCTTTGTCTACTCTGGACTATGATAAAGGCATCAGAGACGTAACCATGTTGCCTAGTAGGTGAGGCAATGAAAGCTTCGCAAATAAACTATCCAGCTTAGAGAACACAACGACATCAAAAACAGCGTTTCAGCTACATGTGTCACCGATGAAGATGTTAAAGCCAGACAGAATTGGAAAACCAAGACAAACATCCATCACTCTGAAATCAAAATGGAAACAAATTGCACTCAGCCTGAAGAACAAGATTCAGATTTTCAACACTGATGTCATTTGTGTTCCCCTCTATGGTTCAGACAGTTGGAGCGTCACAAGTGAATTTCGCATATATTCGTCAACAGATGCCTTCGTTCCACACCGAATGTCGAATAGCCTTGGCAAGAAAGCATGACCTATGAAGGAACTCTATGAACGAACCAACAAAGAACCTACTATCCAATAAATATGCCAGAGAAAACGGAGAATAATCAGCCACATGCTGAGGAAAATGTTGGGCGACATTACGCAGTCTCAAATGGAATGCGAATGGGGAACGACGAGTTGGGTATGCATCCGAGAGTGACATGAGGAGGGGGTGTTAGAGCCTGCGAGCAATCGTGGAGATATCTGAAGACGACTGCAGTGAACAAGAGGAAATGCAGATACGCTGTTAAAGTTCAATGTACCTCTCCGAACCTAAAAAACATTAATAAGAATAATCGATAAAAGCGGAATTCAAATTAATTAACTTTAAAAACATGTGAGTGGCTAGATATAAGTAGAAAACTTGAGCACTCTGGTAGAGGATAACTCCATTACGGATAAGATTTTTTTTGATAAATCACGCATTGTTATACAGTCATATTAACTGATGACCACGTTTCGAGCGCAAATTATTGCCACTCATAATCATATCAAGACATTACTCACACAACATTTTCCTTCATTTATATACATGAGTAAAAATTGATGTTTAGACATTTGAATAAAATATCAACATAGGATAAGGTACATTGAGAAATAATAATATGAGTGTTATTGATTCTAAGAAGTAATCTATGTAGGTGGAGAGAGAGAGAGAGTGGTCGATTCCTGAATCCTGGTTCATTGAGTCTACACCGAACACAACAACTGCAACAGAAATGACTCAATGCAAATACCAGAGATATGGAAGATATTATGACCACCAGTCAGTCAAATCAGAGGAGGATAATAAATGATCTTAAAATTCTATTTCAATTCACGTACATCATAACATTCTGACAGGTTACTTATTTTGACTATAAAAACACTCGTCTTATTTCCCATCTGATTGTATTTGATTGATAACACTCGTATTATTATTTCTGAATGTACATTATCCTATATTAATATTTTATTCAAATATCTAATCGATTCCACACATGTATATAAATGAAGGAAGAGAGTTGTTTGAGCAGTGCCTTCATTTGATTATGAGTGGTAATAGTTTGTGCTTGAAACGTGGTCATCAGTTAATATTACTGTATAACATAACACTGTGTGACTTATCACAATAAAATCTTATCCATAATATGAGTTCCTTATTCTTTTAGAATTTCGGTTAATGTTTTTGCTCTTTTCTGGTTTTGTTTTTTGGTGTTTTTGTGCTTACTTGATTAACCATTTCATTGACAGGATGTATATCAATAAATATTAAATCCTCTGCTTTCAGTAGTGGACTATCTGCTTTCACATATGAATCATTGATACCATTCAATTGAAGCATTTCTAAATAGGGGATTAATGTTTTCGGGTCGATATTTTGTACAGTTTTTGTACGTATAGTAGAATGGATATTATTTAATCGACGTCTACAACGCAATGGGCAATTGATTATACCGTCACCTGGAACAGATGGCTGAATACGTTGAAGTACCTTTCATAGATAAAGAAGAATATCAAAAGCAAAAAAAACATTAAGAAGGATTACATGAACTACTTAAATGGTAGAAAAGGAAGTAGTATATTGATGCCTTAACAAATTACATGAAATATTTCACGTGTTAGATTTCATCACAAAACAGTAAGATCGTTGAAAGTCAAGGAGCACTAGATAGCTGTTTCTTCAACAGTGCGCGCGCACAAACCCACATCAGGGATGAAACCAGGAATCTCCAGGTTATGAGAAAAGCTCGCTGACCATTCGGCCACCACTAAATCTTACATTCTCTAATAATAACTATTATTAATAACAATCCCTTAGGTCATCACTGGAACGTAAGGCGTAGACATCAAGTCTCCATTACATGAAAACTTATAAGCGATCGTGCGGCCATCTGAAGAGGACTGCAGGGAACAGCACAAATTGGAGATCTACTGTTGAAGCTCTATGTCCCACTCGGAATCCAAGAGTAATAATAATGATAATAATATTATAACAATAAAAATAATGTAATAATAATTCTACACATGCATAACTTACTTCATGATCTGAAAGATTAGCTATCCCATCAGCACATTTTAGTGTATCCCAAACACGTATCATTTTTGTTGTACTATCCATAATATCATGACACCATACTTGACCGATATTATGCATTGAATAGGGGATAGCATATGATTCACTAAAGCATTTACATGTTTCATAGGTTTGTCGTAGAACAGCTACACACGCTTGTCGAGTGTATTTAAAGCGTGTTATTCCTTTAGAAAGACATCAGAAAAAGTAGATTTATAGAAAAAAGAGGGTCAATTGAATAATTTAGGGAATACATATAAACAATTTAATTCAATTTTAGTATTTTCTCGTCGACTGATTGGACCGAAGTTCTCCGTCTCAGGTTGATATGTCGGCTTCGTGTGAAGATGCTTCGACGATGCCTGGGCATATAATTAGAAGTTAATTGATGGATGGTGACTAGAAGTGGGATCCAGGGTAACGCGTATTTTGTCCTATTTGGGACTCGTTATCTGGATGTACCTGTAAAAAATTATTGAAAGATAGTGGCGAAAATATGCTAGGGGCAACAAAGAGGAAAGAAAGCACCAATAACCATGGAAACAACCATGGCGCTGAAAAGCAAATTTGGTCTGCTAGCCTTAATCTTTAAATATTCCCATTGCTAATATTAGAACAAGACATATAGGCGATCAATATTGTTGTTTTCAATTAGATCTTCTGCAGGCCTTATATAGTTTTATCTATAAAAAATCTGACCAATGACGGTGAGTTTGTGGATCAGATAATAATGTTAAATGGTGAACTTTTCTAACGTCAGTAACAGCGATGATTATAATGATAACAATGGTTTATGCAGGTGGCGATAAGAATAACAAAGGTAGTAATATATGTGTGTATATGTAGACAATTCAATAAATAAATAAATTAGGTCAAATCTTGACAGTTATGTGATACTAAAGATGAAGTGGACATCAAGGAAATGGAAAATTAGAAAGGGTTAGAGTGTTTAAATTAGAACTTACCCAGGCAAGCAAGGGAGTGACAAAGGTAGAACAAACTTCTTTTGTATGCAAAGACTAGGATTGTTCTCTCAAATTAATTCCCATAGCTTCGGCTATGTGTAAAAGGTGGATTCGAATTCCGTTCGAAAGGTTCTTTGATGGAATGCGATAGACAACTTTGAAGGCACTTCTTTTGTCTACTTGGTGACTGCTATCGATCAAGTGAGTCAAAATAGAACTTCTAGTAGATTTTATTTAGCCCTTTCCGAACCAAGAAGGAAGATGCTCATTAATACGTTTGTCGAGCTGTCTAGCTGTTCGTCCTATATAGCTAGCTTTCTCCACAGGAGCAACTAAATTTTTAGATACACATAGAAGTAGCACAGCTAGGTAGCTTGTCTTTCACTTGAACAATCAAATTGGTCGGCTGGAAAATGACAAACAAAGGGTGGTGGCAGTATAAGTCCGTTTTATTGCTCTTGATAATCTTAGATGTAGAACTTCGCTATCCATGTCCCCATTGAATTGAAGTTTCAGGAACAGTTGTTTCTTTTAACTTTTGTCAGTTTCTCTTTACTATACCTGGTGTTCATGTGTCTCCATAAAAACCCACAAGGACAACTCATTTGAACTAGAGCACTTTTAATGTATCCTAATTCATTTTCTGAGAAAGTTAAGGAACAATGAAATCATTATAATCAGTAGGGCAGATAAAGTAGCCGGTGTACTACTGATGAATAAGTCTCAGTACGTTGGGCATGAGGCTAGCAAATCCATCCTGTAAAAATAAACACCACTCCTATAGAAACTTTAAGCTTCTAGCCTTAAGCCCAATGTTTCACTTGGGAACGTGAAGGAATTTTAAAAAATGACCTCATTCTTACTGCTAATTGTTAGGCCTTTAATTAATTCTTTTATTTAAAATTCCATTGTCATTATTCATCGAAAAGTGTTTTCATATAAATCACAATACGGTAAGAGTAAATGCTAGATACCAGTCAAATGACTCTGAACTAACCAATCAGACAACTCAACGTTACAAGTGATTGCTTTTCGTAATATTCGTTGCAAGTTTCAACCTGATTCAGGACTAGGGTTAGAGTAGGATTAAGGTAGGGTTATGGTTAAGGTTAGGATGAAACTCGTAACGAAGATTAGGGCTAGAATGAAACTGACATTGTGCCGCTAACATTTGTTATTTTTTGTGGTTTTATTATTATTATATTTTTTTAATTTTATGTATGTACATATTTATAAAATGACCTAAATTGTTGCAATATGCATAAAAACCTTGGATATTCCACTCTGTATAATTATTGTTTGGAACAAAGTGATTATTATTATTATATTATTACTAGCGACGTAGATTAGGGATAGAGTACAAATAGCAAATAGGAAGCATTCACATTTAGAACGCTGAGCAATGTAACTGTCATTATTTAAGGTAAATTAACCATAAAGTCAATCAGTCATCATCATCAGTAGTGGATCCTATAACTGGTGCTTATGCAGATTATGGTTTGTTTACTACAACAAATCCTATAGAAAACTGGAACTTCTCTTTACAATATATTAGAGACAATATATCTTATATGAATCACTTTTCTTATACGTATATCCAGTAAATATATTTTTTATACTCTATAAATGCCACCTTTTAGTTAGAAACACATAAGTGGTCGGTCCATTCGACTGTGGTATTTGTTGTTTACTGTTGCCTACAATCTAATCAGGTTCGAACAACAAAAAGCGTTTTCTGAATATAACCAAGCAGAGCACAGTTTGTGATTTAAGTTACTGAAACTTATGCTTAGAAAATACACTGCTGAAGACAAACTAGTTTGAGTATGTAAGATCCCTTTGAGTCACTGCATACTTTCTTCTAAATGGATAATACCGTTAATTGAAAAAATCAACAGTAACACAAAACATGGATCCAGTCAAGGAATAATCCAAATCTAATGCGTCATACGAACGTAATATCATTAAAAATTGGGCACGAATAGTAATTTAGACGTGAAAAAGCGAACTTTATATTTACGAGCAGAAACAATGAAGAAATATGGTGGTTTTATGTAGAAACTCGTGAAATAGTAGTATTAGGTGAACAATTTACTTGTCAGAGTAATGAAGCACTATTGCAAGAAACATAAACCAACTGCACCCATAAAGGTCAAGTTAAACACAAATAAATTAGTATTCCTCAACCAAGTCGAACTGCATTATCTCTTGTCTCATGAACGGCTAAATTACCTAAACTTTACTGCTGTCACTGGATTCTGTCACGAATCGTCCTTACAATGAGATCGTTGCACAAAAAGCAAAGATACATTTAAATTGATAGATAATTGTCGGTAAGTGTGCAAATGTTTTCATGAGTGGCTAAAACTAGTGATCAGTTCATTTTTCAAATCGCAATGATCATACATATGTATATACATATACCTAATCATACGAAAAATAGTAAAAATTTGGTTAGTGGGCGAATAGTGGACATGGCCAACAGGAAGAAAAAAATACGCAAATTTTCGGTTACATGACATAATTTCCCTCCATTTAGACTAAAATATAACCAACATATTACTATTTCGACGAATAATTAACCAATATTTTCTTATGACCTCACCAATAATTTATCAAAATTTAACCTACATTTTCCCATTATCTCCAAATCACACATAGAAGGGCAAGGAACAGTGAGATAGTTAAAATGAGTGACTTTCGGGCATATGGTAATAGGGGTAAAATAATGGGCAATTCCTGGTTAAATAATAGGCAGGAGACCACTATGACTAGGTAAATGGTGGGAATGACAAAGTATTGGTTAGATGATGGTCACAACCATGAAATTTCGGTCTAATAAGAGTCAAGTTGAGAAGACGGTTGAAATAGTAGAGGTACTTTTAAATAAAAAGAATTCGTCGACTTCCCTAATATAGGCTAAACCCATTATTCACCTGATTTTACACATTTTTGTTCGACTGAACAGGTGTATATGTATATATATATATCTTTGGTTGTGGTTCCAAATTTAACGCCATAAAATTGAACCTTAGATTAATATTTTGAGAAATCAACTTATGACATTCGTATAAGATGAGTATGAGATTACCAGAAGAATAAAGGTGTAACGGCCCACCTGTAGCTCCACCGTTGTGAGACGCGGCTATCTTCAATGTGCAATGAGCGACATCGTTGCGAAAGATTGATGTAAAACCCTTTAGTTCTTCCCATTCTCCACTCGATATCAACGCCAAGTAGTTTTCTAGTTTATACTGAGGTAGTAGACCCAACTACTTACCTACTGTGAATAGATGGTAGCAGCATACAGGTTTTGTTCTATTACGTGACTGTTATATGCTATGGTAAGTCATAGTTATACACAATGAGTAAGTCAATTTTTTTCAGGTGGCAACATGTATGAGAAGCCACTCAAATAGACCTGGAAATAATAGTAACAATAATATTAGACATGTGTAAATATTAAATTTGTAGAATTTCAACGAAATTGAAGTGAATAATTCCTTTTTTCTCAGCAAAATGGCTCGAACTTCTCCAATTTCACTGAGATTTCACAAACGCAATTTTTACACGTGTCTACTTCTCACTCGACACCCAACTGTTTGGGAGCTGTCCCGTGAAATGTTGATTCCAGTTCATATGAATAATAATATTAGTTAATTAAATATCAATGAAAGGGTAAGTTTCAGTATTAGTTCACATCACTTTCCCGAAGTTTTACTCTGTTTTCCATTTGGCTAAATTGGTCCATCCACCGTTTCAGAGTCTCTCAGCCTTCAGAAGTAATTCAAGGCATTAGAGATGCTAACTGTAACACTGTTTCCGGAGTCATTTACCAGATGGATGATAAGGTGAGAGCAAGCTCCAAATAAAGCTGTTTGATGAGGCTTCCGTGGTTATACGAGAGGACCGCCACTGTAACTTGAGGAAACACTGAGATAGCTCGGTCATTATTAGATGAAGCGTTATCAGTTGAGCCCTAAATCTATGGTGACGAAACATGTGAAAACCTCAGTTCCCACAGTCGCATATGTGAATTGGATGTATGAGAATGCTGTTACATCCTTCCGGGCCCTCCTATGAACCCTTCGCAGAAAAGTGAAAAAATACTTTGCTCGTCATCATCATCAACTATTACTTCAATACTAATTTCTGTTTGGAAAATAAAAAGTCACACCAGGCTATGTAGGTTTTGTGTAGCACTGCAATAGGGCAGCGAACTCACAGGCATACTTCCCATGTTGATTGAAATAATATCATTTGGGTTGCACCTTGAAGTATTCATACGTGGTTGCAGTAATAGTTATGATACATTACTTCCGTGGCTTCAGGCACACCAATTTTAATGACACGGATAGGTCGTCATATAAACTAAATAAATACAGTGTATGGTGGAGTAACATAGACACTTTTTTCAACATTACAATCATCTGGAACAGTCTGCTAACTAATTGCTAGATGTAATGCATTAAGAAATTTAGAAGTACTGTCTTCATATCAACAAAATAACCCAGGTTTAAGGTAAATACATTACAAACACCTGACAAGAGAGGCTTGAATACAAGTCTCCTACATACTTTTGTAATGTGGGGCCTTGCATCAACGCTGATGCGGGCTTCAAATGAGCGACTGGAAAGGCAATACAGGCCTTCATCACTGTGGAATCACTGTAGAAATCAGCTGCACTCAGCACCGGGAGGAAGACTAGCTTGTCAGTTCTAATGTGCATTCATTTCTTTGACATCGTTCAGAGACTTAGCGTTCATATCATAAGCAGTCCAATACAGACTTTCTTTAACAGTTGTCCCTATGCCTAGGATCGAATGACTGACCAGAGATGATTAGCGATAAGAAAATCTGGCAGAGAACCAACCAAAAACCAATCGCCTAACACACATGCAGAAGAAATGGGGATAGATTGAACGCACTCTGAGGAAACCGTTGATGGACATTACACGTCAGCTCCTTGAAAGCAATTCGAATGGAAAAAGACGTGTTGCGCCCCTGTGGTTGACATGGAGGAAACAGTGTGAGGGAGGAACCAAATGTTGTAGGTAGTCATGGTGCTGGGCAAATAGGAGGCTGCGGGAATGAAGAGAATTAGAGATGGTTCGTCGTGGCGCTGTACTCCACTCGGAACTCAGGGAAATATTAATAATACGGCCAGGCACCCTGTTCTTGAAATGACAGTTTAATTATAATAAGTGAAACTTTTCTATATATTTGTTTTCTTATCTCAGCGATGGCGATGTAAGCCTACATCAGGGGTGAAGTATATCTTGTGCAGGCGAATGTCGTGCTAGTAAATGGTAAAAAGTGGTCATAAATGGATACGCTCCTGGAAAGGAAGCGCTGTGGAATAGTTTCCCTGTATCAGGTAGGTCATATTTTACTTGATCGTGGCTGAAAAATGGCATGCATTTTCATGTAAATTTATGTTTATATGAAAGTATAAATTATTATTATATTGTAACAACAGAAGGCAAGACACGGGAGCCAAAGTTTGTTTTTCATCAATCAAGCCTCTTTTTATATATGCACAGTTTATATTCTTTAACCAACCACCGAGCCTGTGGTTTTGTTTACGTTAAACGAGTGTGGAGTGTTCGAATACATAGTACAGTCGCTAACATCAAATAGAATGTCCAAATATATATGTGAATTATTCGTTGCTAACGCAGTATTGAACTGTGAGAATAATATTCTGACTCCAGCAACAAACAAAATTTCCAAATAGATATTTCGTATTCTTTCTGTAATGCCATATTGAACTGTGGGATTATGTGAAAATCATATTTCGTGAGAACACATTGTCTGTATCACCCACCATAATATAACCTCTAAGTCCGCCACTGTCAATATTTGTAGCTGCATCTTATTCTGTACGTGAGCTGATGGTTGTAAGTTGACCGAAGTGTGAGGAACAGCTGGATAAACAACCTTATTTTCTATGTAGATCATCAGTAATACCATTACAGGTTTTTCGTCAGTGTTCATAAATGGTGGACTAAACACTTCACAGTAAGTTCAGTGACGACAAGCCGCCTGCCATAGAGGTCACATTTAACTGATGGAACTTAGTCCGAGACAAACAAAGGACTAGGCGCACGAGACCAGTCAGTGTCCAGTGAAGTGATATCGTACGCTTACGATAGTGGCAACGAATCAGGATCGGCTCCACATCAACTGTAGGTTCGTTAGCCCTCCACTGCAAGGTAAATAGAAGATACGAAACAAACAGTAAAGTATCAGAAAAAGGCGAAGTATGTGGACAACTGCCTAAGTGAATTTTTGTTATACATGTATTTATGTGTTTGCAATCATCGTGAATTTTCATTAGCTCAATAGACATTGATATGCGGGTTAATCTGTCATGCATTTAGGCAATAAATCTCAGCAAGGAACATATTCTTACTGCATGGTCGTAACCATAAGTGTATTCATGCTTTAGATATTTTAGTGGCCCTAATATATGGTGTGTTATGGAAGCAAATAGTACATTCTTATTGTTTACGTAGTCACTAGAGTATAACAGTTTATTTAGGGGGCCTCTGAATCATGTAACCGAGACACAGATTCTGATTTCCATGGACAAACTGCTCCATATCTTGGAATACATGATTGTGAAGAAGTCTGCGCGTAGTGATTCTTTAAAGGCTTATTTCGTTACTGAGCAGGCAATAAAAGCCTACCTGTAAGAAATTTATGTCCCTATTGTCTGAGAGTGACATATTGTGCAAGAACTTAGAGAAGAACACTAGATGTATACTTAGCAGTCTCGTCCACAGCGGGTTAAGATTCAAAGACATACACTTTGAGGTGTAGTCCGATCATATTAATATCCAAGTAGCTTGAACGTGAGATACGGCTGGAAACTTTCCATCTTCAAATTATTACATCTGCGAACACAACTAGGAACAAACCGGCATTACTCTCATAGCAGTCTTACACACGTTTCATGTACTACCATTTTGGCTTCATGGATGTACAAATTTCCGAGCAGGTAGATCTGAAGGTTGCAGTCTTAATTTAGAGTCCACTGAAGGTCAGTGAAGCAGACCCAACCACATTTGTTCTGGCTGACTTGTAACTTTAGAGTGGAGAACCATAATCTCAAAATATCCTGGGTCATTATATTGGGATGTGAAAGATCCATGGATCATATGTGTACACGAGTGGTTTGCCATGTGAAAAAGTACAAATGTTACTCATGCAATACAAAGAGAGAGAAACCCGGGGTTTGCATAGAACTATATCAAAAGTGATTTGTCTAGTCTCCGAAGTCACAGAACCCAACTTTCGGGAATAATTAGGGTCATCCCAAAAATAGGTTGTCTATTCCTCAGGGATTCAGCTTATTTACCAACAGCAAATGGCCGGCAGAGCCAAACGCCTTATAGACGCCAAGATAGGTGAGAAGTACTGGTTGTCATATGCCCGTTTGCTCGTTACTGAGTTAGAGAAATCAAGATCATGCATGGTCGTGAATTTATGAAAATGCTATGGTTTACCGTCAATGCCAACATTACTACAGCTCTTGGAAGTACTGACTGCTTGGTTATGGCTAGCATATGTGAACTCAATGGTACTAATTTATTACAGTGTGGGGAGACACGGAAGTTGCGTTGCATATATGGAGTGTACACCGAGAAATGCGATTGTGGCCTAACGGTAGTCAGCGTCAAATATCTTTCTAAATAATTCACACATGCTTGTGTAGTCATTGTGTAGATAACATCTGTCGATTAGTGGAGAAATACTATGGTTTGTGCAGTCAATCGCTTCTTTCGTATTTCTGTGAGGTCATGCACCGTAGCGAGGCTAGGTAGCGCAATGCTCTCTTCATTCCTCATATGCATATAACCAGTTTGTGATATGAAGCTAAGAGCAATTAGAACTGACCCTAATTTACTATATTCATATCGGTTGAAGTTTTTTCGAGGATCTTCTCAGTTTGCTGTGGTCCTTTGGATTCTACATCACGAGACTTTCAGCATCTTTCGAGTGACTAAAACACCCAATCATGTTTTTGAGTTTTGGCAGATGCCTAAAGCCTTAGGGGAGTCGTCATTTATAAGGCATTCTCCTGATTCATAGGATTTTAACATTGATCTCGTGAGGACCCAGTCTGCCTTACCGATGTTCCCATCTTTTGTCGTACAGTAGGGGTATTAACTGCATTCTTGCTGAAGGAAAAGGGAAATGCACACAGCACTGTTTTTGGTCGGTACCTGAAGGCCTAAAACCCAGTAAAATTAAGAAGGGACTGTTATTGTGGCAGGATATTAATTCTAGTACGTTATCACTTATTGTAGGAAAAGTGACAGTTAGTTTCCGGCCAAAAATGTCCGGAGCGACAAAGAACTTGTCATATTTAGCTGGATCTGTCAGTAAGTCACAGCTTATTTGGAGTAGATTGAAGTCTCTACATTGGATCTTATACCTGTGTGTAAGGCTGGGCATCTGCCCCAGTGCACTAATAAATTGGGTGTCGTGGTCACTAAAGGTTCAGTGGTGCACTGTGAATGCATCCAATTAGTACTTTAACGTTTTCAAGGTGCTTATTGACCCATAGCGCGTGATGGATGTTGTTGAGTTCCCTATTTTAGGGCTGCAATAGTGTGTAGATAGGATAGTCTTCTCCCCTATTACTCTTCTAGTCACATAGAAAGTGTGTGTACTCATCGATGCCTATCTCTTTATTTGGTATATCAAGGTGAGAGCAAGTTTCACTAATGATAACTATGGGGGAATTGTACATGTGTGGGTCCCCCAAACTCCGGTAGTCAGTTTGGGATGAATCCAGCATTTACAAGAATTAGGTGAGCTGAGATTTGAAATATTTTTGGAGCATTTTAGCCCAATGATAGGACTTGAGTGGGATTCAGCATCCGATGGTTGTGCGTAACACGACGACCTTGTTAAAATAAGTGTCTGTGCACTGTTTGCCTACGTCTGCCAGCTACTGCCTGGTCCTTTTGGCAAATGGAATTTTGTAGCGCTGTATTCGCTATAGGGCAAGGTTGGAGACACTGGTGGACATTTCCATCTGGCTTATACTTTTACAAACATCAGATGTATTTACTGTGTGTGAGTATATTAAACTTTTTTTCTCCTCAAGAGGGAGTCAACTCAATTGATTCGGATTGAGAGGGATATTCCCACTAGCCTTTTAGTAAACGTTGACAAGGATGTACCAGATAAAAATTGTTGATGCCATGTGATGCCGACTGTCCTTCATTATGCTCATTGCTTAAGGACAGTGACTTTGTTCTAAAATAATTCTCATTCTGCATACTGCTTCATTATGGATTATTTCACAACAGACTTGTGCCGTGAAGCTTATCAAGGTTTTCTCTCACAATAAACCCTGAAGACCCCCACTTGTTGGTAACTGGCTTCTGAGTGCTGCCACCTGTATCCTTCGGGGTGGTGTAATTATGACACTAATTATTAGTGTGGACTATAATGTGACTTCATTTATTGAGCGAAATTCTCCTGATGTTATTGTTCGTGGGTGTTTGGACATACAACTGCTATCAGTGCGATCGTTATTATAATTTTTCACGTTGTCCCCCCACTGGCGCACACCGTTCTTATGTAGATCTTGCGGAAACCGTGCATTTCGGATGTCACTGGTGTACTCTAGCGTGATGTATTGCCCTACTTATTTTAGAAGCCCAACTTTCTATCAGAATAAGTACTCAAATTACCAACCAACAGCTAGTATTGTTGCAGAAAGCTAATTTGGGTTCTGAACCGTTTTTTCAAATCGTGGCAGTGGCAACTAAAACGTGGAAACCCAACTAAGGGCACTGAATGGCACTCATCATTCAGCAGACAAGGAAAGCCCTACCAATGATAAATATGGCGTAGTTCCTAATCCGTTACTCGTCTCATCCGCCATAACTCCTCAATCGCTAACTAATCCCGGGCGACCACAGAGTTTTCTGTTGTAAGTATCCCGCATAGCCTTTGACTCCTGCGTTATGGGTAAACAATAACATTGTGGTCTTCCTGGATACGTTAGTTTTCGTTTTATTTACACCCAGAGAAATGTCGAGATCTACAGTGTTAGGGAGTAGGGATATTTTATGTGTCATTATCTTCTAATAACTCTGTAGCAAGCGCACTTGGTGTCTGCATCAATGGCTTGTCTGGAAAAGTGACTAGTCGGGTGTATCATACATAGACAAACATAACTATCGCTGTTGTCCGTAGTGGTGCCTACGTCATTGGCTCGTGACGTATTCTTCTCTTCTTAGTTTTCTATGTATACTATTGTGTAGAGACACTTTCCCGTCTCAACTTGATACGCGTTCTCAACTAAGCGGCATTATGAATCAGGTAGCCGTTGTATATCGTCGGTAGCCGTACTTGTAATAACAATGTATATTTTCATATAAACATAAATTTACATGAAAATGCATGCCATTTTTACAGGTACGATTAAGTATGATATAATCTCAAATTGTAGATTGTCTACAAGTTAATAATGTTTCAACAGCTAAATATTTGATATATATATACATATATATAAATACACTCATTATCTGAACCAGGCCGTGAACATAGTCTGTTACTAACTCCCGCATCTCTATCAATTCAACGAAAACATTCATCAGGGATAAATTGGCATGATTAAACGGCCTCGGGAACTAAATTCGATCGTATTAACTGAGGAGCCTCGTGTGCCAGTGTCCTTTAAAGACCCATTCACCTTATTATCAGGCTTGCTGCGGCGGTTGTCAAGAAAACCAGCTGGTTAGGCCGCTTAAACGACATTCAGCTTGCCACCAGTTGGCTCCAACTAGAAATAATGCTCACGACTGCTGTGTGGCCATCTATTCTGTTAGACCTCGGCTTTGGCCACACTACCTGCTGAATGTGTAGCCTGGCCAACCTAATCTGGTGGCAGAGCTGTTCTAAACACCGCCCAAACTAGTGAAGGGAGAATATAACACTCACGGCTGCTCGAAGGCTCATTTATTAATAATGATATGGGGAAAGTATGAAGATTCATACTCACACCACGACGCCGCCGCTGAGCTACTGTCCCTTGAAACTGCACTTGACTACCATGTTTTGCACTCCTTACAGGTAAACAGGGTGATTGTTCATGGTGAAGGGGTTGACGTTCAGTTGATTTGATGAGCATCCTTGATCCTCTACAACCGTAGCGTCTTCTTCCAGCCAATGTTTTATCAACTGAGACTTTTGTCACCTTGTAGTTTATATCTTTTAATGGAATGCGTTGCATTCTGACGATTTCTAAGCCCCTAGCTGTTTAAAACTGAAGGCCTACTGGACAACAGTGGTCCCGTAGACTCTTTTCCAATCCATAGCATTTTGTTCGTTAGTTTTCAATCTTATATCAGTCGATCAAACCGCTACATGTGTATACAGTTTATATTTTTAAACCAGTACATGACCATGTGATTTCTGTCTACATTGAACGACATGAAATAGAATATTCAAATATGTATACCTTTAAACATATACCATTCGGTCAGCCTATTGCTGAGATGCGACCACGTGGGCTCTGCACAGATTTATGGGGCATCTTATAAATTGACATGCTTTCCTCTGTCGTATCTTCGAATATCACTTAACAATGTCTCATCTCAGACATTTTCAAATAACGTCTTCACTTGCTCATTATATTCCACTAAACCTAACATTTTATAGCTCTTTATGAATTTGATTCGACTTATTTTATTCCTATTCTCCATAGGGTACGGTTGTGAACCAAACACAAAAAGGTATGAAATTAAAACAACCGGCTTGTGGATAATTGTATTGAACCAAAAGTAGACAACATGATAGTAAAACCTATAGGGTAGCATTATACATTGCAAATGATCTTTGTCAGCCTAGGGATTATAGTCTCCCATTGTATTTCCTTTATGAATGCATATATTAATGATACATTGCATTTACCTATTTCATTACACTTTAATGATTCACCTTAGCATCTTTACTTTTCTAAAACAGCTTACTATCCCTTGTAAACGTTGTACTTACCTCAATATTGGTTGGTTATCGTATGCCTACAACTACGGGTTGAAAACGAAATGAAGTCGATTTTCCTGAGCAACCTGGAGGACTACTGTTTAATTCAATAATGATACGACATGGGTCAGACAAAGAGTGTATTTATACATATATCAAATATTTAGCTGTTCAAACATTACTAACTTGTAGACAATCTACTATTTGACATTGTATCGTACTTGATCGTGCCTGTAAAAATGGCATGCATTTTCATGTAAATTTATGTTTATATGAAAATATAAATTATTATTAGTAGTAGTATTCTGTTGTTAATGCGGCACTGAACCGTGGGAATATATGAGAATGATATTTCGTTGGAACACATTTTCTGCATCGCACCACTACATGATAACTTCGGTTGTTCTATCCCTGAAAACAGCGGATTTGGTGGCTGAAATTTAATGATGAGTATAAGAGGTGTAGTGAGACAGTATACGGAAGTATTAGGCGATGCATAAATAGAGGGGGCCTGCTGCTAGTTGTCACCGTAGATTTGTTTTCAGTGGCGGCCGCGTCGAATAATACTAACGATTGACACTTGAGGCGGACTGGAGAGCTAAGTAACTATCACTGTTTCAGGTTTGGATGTTGCTTAGTGTAGCTAGCGGCGCTTGCATATCTAATAGCACCTCCTTAAATCTTGATCCACGTTGGAGGGGATAGTTGAGGATAAATCTCATATTCTTCTCGAGGGTTCGGAAATAAAATCTCATTGCCAAATAGCAAAAACTACCATCCTGGGATGAAATTCGCTTGGGTTTGCATCAGGCAACAGATATCAATGGAGACGGGAATTCCAAAATGTCTTTGCATCCTCGTAACTTCAACAAGGCACTTTGAAATATAGGATCGCCTACGAACAGAGACCTATAAGTTTCAGCTAATCCGATAGTCTGCGAATAACCAACCAGCTAGTCAGGATCCTGCTGAAAGCAATTTAGTGTTTGTTCATCTAAAAATTGAATGAGAGATGACACGCCTGACAAAATATGGGGAGAAGAATTAATACCACACTTGATTGTATGTGGCCTATTCTGCGGCCTACTTAAATCTCTGGGCTACAGAAAGTTCCATCCACCAAAATGACTAAACTTTTCTGCATTTCTTGTCGTTTTAACTGTGCAACTATATCAGATGATCACTACACGAACTCTCACACATAATTAATTGTACATATATATTTTTATATTGTTTCCTTTAGTTACTAGAGTAACATAAGGCTTCAGCTGCACGTCTCCATTGCGTTCGTTTCTCCACCAAAGTTTTCACCTGGCTCCACGCGTCTGCCCAACGCTTTCATCTCCTCTTCACAACACCTTCTCCACGTCACCCTCACACTCGCCACTTCCCATTCAGGTTCCACTCGGGCGATGGCCTGGCGTGTGAGGTCACTTAATGGTTTTAACAGAGTATGGCCAATACACCTCTACTTCTTCTAGCATACTTTTTGCACAATCGCCTCCTGGTTGTTTCGCTCATTGCCAGATATCCCTGTTGCTGATTTTTTATGGCCGTCTGATCTTGAGTACTGAGCGAAGACAGCTGCTGATGAAGGTCTGTAGTTTGTTTGAGGTGCTCTTTAGGCGCCAAGTCCCTGATCCCTATAGTAAGTAGCACCGACTTCACATTGGTGTTGAAAATCCGGATCTTATTTTTCATGCTGAGTGCTGTTGAACTTTTAAACAGACTTGAGAGTAACGAAAGCTTACCTTGCTTTCCTCATCGCCACTTTGATATCCTCATCAGTTCCGTCCACATATGGTCGAAACGATGCTTCCCAGAGAAATGCGGTTACTTCTTTTAGATTTCTCCCATTTATGCTGATTGCTGTCTGCTGTTGTCGCTGCTGCTGTTGGTCGGGAATCTCCATCACCTCTGTCTTCTCCATGTTCACCTGAAGTCCTATATTTGATGCTTCTTCTGCCAACTTGTTGCTTTTCACTTGCATATCTTCCAGTTTGCGGGATATCAGACCCACATCATCGGTGAAGTCCAGATCTTCCAAGTATTTAATAATAATAATATATATTTTTCCTATCAATGTAGGACACACCAGTTGTACAGGCATGGATAAGTATTATTTAAATAACATGAATTTGATTTATTGTGAAATTACATGGTTGCTCTCTTCTCTGACATCAGTTAGTGAGCACATTCTGATAGTTAGTCGTTCAATGGAGCACATAAAGAAATATAGAAATATTGTCTTCGCATTAACAAAAAACTCAAGAATGTGTCGGATAAATTACAAATATTTGGGAAAAAATAAAGCTTGAAGTCAATTCCTCCATATAACTTTGTTGTGTGCGGCATCGTATCTTGTTTTATGTTCAAATTGGGTATTAATTTAAAATGGGTGATTAATTTTTATGATTTTGACATCATTGTTTTGCAAGTAATACCAGATGTGAATTCAACTGAATGCAGATTAATATTGGTCAATTTCAAGCAGATTTGTTTTACTGCACTCAAGTCACCCATAGCCCGCTATTTGCCACGGCATGGTTGCTCCGTACGAGTAAGTTGATCAATACGTAGAAAGCTATATAAAAACCATTTTAGATCGTTGACAGTGCTTGTATAAGATGCTGTACAGCGTCTAGTTATGGTGACAGTGGATTCCATCAAGGATGCTGAGCCATTACTAGCCAAATCTTGAGGGATGATATATGAGTAAGTGACTTCAATTGTTTCTCAGCTTCAGTCGGAATGTAGATCAATGCAACTTGTACTACGAAGTAAATACAACAGAAATGTACCAGAGGACAAAGAAAAAGTACGTGGATTCCAGAATATTTGTTTATATTCGTTGTACATTGTAATTTGATGAACAAAAATTTGTTTCTACTATGTCTTTTTATGAATTTATGCTACTAGTTTATTTATAGTCTTTAGAGAAGTAAGGGTGTTTAAGCGCCTTTAGGTACTGTAGTAGACTAATAGTTGATTCGTTCTAGGAATAAATAGTTTATTTATATAGTCGGTAGAGTGAAATAGTGTGTAAAGAGAGCGTTTGAAACTTAAAACTGTATCGCAGTTCCTGACATCTAGAGGCAGATTGTTCCATATTTTAGAATACATGACTGTGAAGAAGTTTTCGCGGAGTGTTGACTTAAAGACTTTTATTGTCACTGTGCAATTTTGGTTACGCAGATCGTAAGAGCCTTCTTGTGCGAATTGTATGTAGTTAATGTCTGAGAATGATATTTTGTATAGGACCTTATAGAAGAATACTAGGTTTATAATTAGTCGTCTTGTCCAGAGTGGGTCAAGTTGTAGAATCATGCACCGTGAGATGTAGTCTTTCTTACATTCATAGCCTAGTAGTTTCGAGGTAAAATATCGTTGGATACTTTCAATTCTTAGCTTTTCACGTGTGTGAGTGCTGCTAATAATAAATGGACAGTATTCTAGTAGTGGTCTCACACAGGTTTTGTACAGAATGAGCTTTGCTTCATTATCATGAAAGTTCCTGAGTATGCATCCTAAGAGCATCCTCGACTTTTGAGTCCGTGATGACACTTGCTCAGAGAATGTTAGGTTACTCGAGTACCTCAGACCTAGGTCAACGACACTTTGGAGTTTGGTTAGGTTAGCCGATTCAAGCGTTAACTTTATGTCGACTGAGGGTGCACCGAAGCAGATCCAGCCACATTTTTTAAGGTTAAATTGGAGGTTCCATAAAGACGACCAAGCAGTCACTTTATCTAGTTCTTTTTGTACAACATTCTGGAAGTACCCTAGGTCATCAGATTGGAATGTATAAGCTACTTTGAGGTCATCTGCAAAGATGAATGGTTTCCCATGAGAAAAGCAAGCGCATATGTCGTTAATATATAGGGTAAATAGAAGGGGTCCAATGACACTACCTTGTACTACACCAGAGGTGACTGGGCTAGGTTTCGAAGTTATAGATCCGAGCTTAACTATTTGGGACCTATTGTTAAGGAATGATTTAAGCCATCCTAATAGTGGGTCACGTATTCCTAAGGAATTCAGCTTATGCTTTAGTAGTAAATGGTCGACACGGTCAAATGCCTTTGAGATGTCAAAGTAGATGACAAGTACTAGTTGTCGTCTGTCACGACTGCTGGTCACAAAGTTAAAGAAGTCTAAGTGGCATGTTAAACAAGATCTGGATTTTAGGAATCCATGTTGGTTCGGACCTATAATGTTGCAACTAAGCATATGCTTCATTAGTTTGTCTTTAACTAGTCTCTCCATAATTCTAGATGCTATAGGTGTGATATTAATTGGCCTGTAGTTACTGACGTCTGTTTTCGAGCCAGATTTGTGTTTAGGCATAATAAACGTTGTTTTCCACACATCAGAGTAAGTTTGGGTTTCTAAGGACATTGTGAATATTTTAAGTAGTAGTAAGGGAATGTCAGGGCCACCATATTTATAAAAATAGGATGATATGCCGTCAGTACCGAAACCTTTTGAGCATTTTAGGGTTCTTATAGTTTGTTTAATGTTAGTATAGTTAAATTCAACAGTACTAATCAAGTTTGGTGTGTGTGGAGATGGAGTTTGTGCCACATTAATAGCAGGGTGTATATTGAGTAACTGGACTGTGGGCTTAAGGTAGTTACCTGCAAAAGTTGAGTTGAATAATTCACACATGTCTGCGGAATTAGTACATATCCTACCTTTGTCTATGAGGAAATGCTGTGATTTTTGCGATTCATTCGCTTCTTTAAGATTTCCGTGAGTGCATACACTCTAGCAGGACTGGCTACTGCGATGCGTTCTTCGTTTCTCATATGGAAATTTCGAGCTTGTGAGATGGAACTAAGGGTGTTAAGTATTAAACCTAGAGTGCTAATGTCGTAGTGTTTGAAGTAACTTGTTGAGAGTTTCTTCAGTTTCATACGATCCTTTGATTTTATGAATGACTTCCTATGTGGGGAAAGCTCAAGTGTTTGGAGTGGAATGACAGCATCTAAGCATGTGTTGGAGTTATGGTAGAAGATGCTCAGAGCTCACGAGAGGTCATCAGTAGTGAAGTACTCTCTCCATTCTGAGGATCTTAACATTGATTTCACTAGAGTCCAGTCTGCCTTACTGTAGTTCCTGTAAGTTATTTGTTGTGAAGTAGGGGTGTGGGCTGCATTGCCACTTGACTGAAGTGGCAGCACTGTTTTGTGGTCACTCCCTGGAAACTCAGAACCTATTAGGATAGAAAAGGGACTTATATTGTGGCAGAAGATTAAGTCTAGTACGTTATTACCTCTTGTTGGGGTTGTGACAGTCTGTTTCCAGCCAAGTATATCCAGTGTGCCTAAGAACTTATCAAATTTAGTTGGGCCTGTGGGCATTTCCCAGTTGATTTCTGGTAAGTTAAAGTCTCCACATAGGATCTTATGATCGTAGTGTAGGGAGGATAATTGTTCCAGAGCATTAATAAGTTGGGTCTCGTAATTAATAATGGTACCAGGTGCTCTGTAGGTGCATCCAAATAATACCATTGCGTTATTTAAGTGTTAGTTAACCCATAAAGTCTCAGGCATGTTAAGTGTACTACTTTCTAGCTGTGATACAGTAAGTGCACTCAGAAAGTACATGAGACAACCCCCTCCCTTACCAACTTCCCTGTCACACCGAAAGTGTGTATAGCTATCTAAGCTTATCTCTTCATCCAGTATGTTAGAGTTACACCAGGATTCAGTGATGACAATTATAGGGGGTTTGTATATTACTGTGAGTGCTCTGAGCATTGGTAGTTTATTTAGAACAGATCTAGCATTTATGAGGATCAAGTAAAGATGAGATTTGAAGTAGCATTTGAAGTATTTAAGTTCGTTAATCAGCCCCGAGTATGGTTCAGCACCCAGTAGTACTGTTTGGCATGACGACCCTATGTTAAGAGGAGTTTCGACATCACGCTCATCTATGTCTATCGGGTTGGTGTGTGCTGTTTTCAGTGAAGAATTAAGCGTTGGAGTACTGGATTTTCTATAGGCTAAGGCATTTTTATTTTTAGTTAAGCCAGAGACATGGGTAGGGATCTTTATTTGACCTAAACTTGCGCATGTATCAGGTGTGCTTAATGGATGTGGGTGAACTAGACTGTTCCTATATTCATGCAAAGGGGGAGCCAGCATTAACGGTTTAGGAGTGTTAACATCCGTACCAGCTGTTTTTTCAACGCTGACAGGGACGCAGGGGATAAAAAATGATTAGGACCTTGTGGAGACCATGGTGTATTATTCCACCTATTGTTAGGTACTAGTTGTGTCCTTGTATGGGTTTCGTGTGTACTGCTTTGTGGGTTAGTTCCCAGAAGACTTGTACCATATATCCGTTCAAAATATACTTGTGTGCCATACTCTGGATACCCTGAGTTGTTGTTGGTCGAGTTCTGACTATTGCCACTTGTACTATTGAGGGAGGCATTGTTGTGGCGTTGGTTATCAGTGTGGGCTATGGTGCTATTTCGCACGTTGTGGGTGCCAATACTATTGACTGTGGGAGATGTGGGCTTATTTATACTGCCATTTTTGTTGTTGGCATGATTTGGGGTCATATTCTCCTTTTTTTACTAATGGACTTATGGACAGGAGAGGACAGGGCCGACTTTCGGGGGATTTTGACTTTTTTCCGGGATTATTTGGTGACATGTCTATATCTACGGTGATAGGCAGTATAGTTTTATTGGCTATTTCATTACAATTTAGTAGCCTTGCGGTTGGTGTCTCTCTGTGAGAGGATAATTCTGTGGGGTTTGAGAGGGGTGGTGTGGTGGATTCTACGGTATCTCTCATAGGGTTGGGTATAATTGCTGCTTGCAATGTCCTATTGTTTATTCCACAATTAAACTCAGTGAGATGATTGTATACGCGCCTTTCTATGACTGTCTTGTCCACTGCAACCTTTATTAGTTTGTAATTTCTGACTTGCGATAGGGTGTGTTGGGAGTGGATGAATTTTCTGGCCTCTGCCGGTGTTTCAAACTGAAAACGAATAGGACAACACTTGTCATGTTGACTCTTCTTCAGCCTGTAGCACTTAGTCTTGGAGTTGGGCATTTTCGCCTCACTAAGTAGGATGCACTGTACCTTTTTTAGTGCATCATTATCCGGAACGTTGTAGACAATAGCATTTAGTTTAGCATCGAGTCGTTTTGTTACTTCTGTAGTAACAAAGTTAATGAGGTTATCCACCTTAGATATCGATTCATTGTCAAGTTTGTTAAGGTCTACAGTTTTCATGAGAATAGTTAAAGGTGTCAGTTCACAGACCTGCAATCTGATATCACTGATCTGATCTGATAAATTGGAAATTTTGGTACTGGTATCAGAAATTCCGGGATCTACTGACTTATTGTTTTTTAACTCCCTTAACTCGGCCTTAAGTTCTTCTATAGACAAATTTAGAAGTTCTATTTCTGAAGATAGTACTGAAACGGAGATCGAAGGCTGGAGCTTTTCGATAAGCACATAAGGTGTAGGGAGGGTTTCTGTATGAGCAGAGGGTACTGAATTTTTGGGAGTAGTGCTAATACTAGCTGTCAGTACAGTTTTATCCTCAGTTTCAGCTCGACGCTTACGACATACAAGTGAGTTTTGTGGCTCACTATAACCATTTGTAGGAAGTATGTTGCTTGATGTAGCAATCAACGACTTAAAATTAGTCATCAGTTTTATAGGGGATTGAGTTCGCTGCTTTTTACTTTGGTTAACCATAACTATTTGATATGAGTTAATAGTTATAGGTATGGAAGTAGTAGAGTACTTGTGCAAGGATTACAACAAGATAAATTTTATGTAACGAATCACGCAAAAATGTAACGCAAACGTTGGACGTACCGCCTTTTAAGCGGTTCACCTGAAGTCCTATATTTGATGCTTCTTCTGCCAACTTGTTGCTTTTCACTTGCATATCTTCCAGTTTGTGGGAAATCAGACCTACATCATCGGTGAAGTCCAGATCTTCCAAGTATTTTGTGTGGGTCCACCCATATTTATTTGGCTTTCAACAAATCGACGTGAAATCCTTGAAGTAAATGAAGAAAAATTCTACTGCTTCGCTTCTCTCTTCGTATGCGCCAACAATTAGTCACGTGCGTCGGTGCACAGTCGTTAGGATGCTCGCCGACCATGCACATGGTCCGGGGTTCAATCCCCTGCCGACGCACACCTGATATCAATGGTCGGGCTGCAAAATTTGGGCTACCGATATCATATGCTGAAAATTCCATACTCTTAACAAAAGTACTGAGTAGTTCCAAACTATAATCAAAATAAAAAATATACTTCTGATTATTACTTTGCTTGTAGATACTGTATGAAGAGTAAATACTTTGGAACTTTTTTATTCCTTTACGTTCCCAGTGGAACAAAGGACTTCAGGTTAGAGCTTTAAAGTTTCCTCAGCAGTGTTTCTTATTCTTTCTGGATGGAGTTGCTAGCTCATTACCAACCTTCTCTCTATCAGTAGTGTTACTAGCTAGGCGAGGTAAATGAGTGACCCCGACGAGGATCGAACTCCGAAGCACCTGACACCATTCTACCGCTGCGCCACCGACGCATATTTTGGAACCGAATACGCAGAAAATTTCTGCACTACATGATCACATGATGTCCGAAATAAAGCTGTCATTATTATTATTAAAATAAGTCCGTCTATCTTACACAGCTGCTTCAACTCAAATTTCTGAATGTATCGCGGGTGATACAGTTCTATGAGCACTTCGGTATGCCAACTGTTTAATCCCAGGGTCTAGTTATAAACCATTTGAACATGATTAGGAGTGAATATGCCTGTGGTCGCTGGCTGTAGCTGAATGCAAGTGGCATGAATTAAAGAATAGCCAACATCGCAAATTACCGTTCAAATGGTGATCGTCTAATCAGTCAGCTTTCTCCCTTTACTGGATTACGCCACGAGTTTGAATATAAGCCAATATTATTTCAGAGTTTTATAGTTGTAATCATAAGAGTAGTCAAGACCTTTTGACCATATACTACGATTAAATACTCTTACCTTTGTGGATATATATATGTACATTTCAATGTACCACTATGGTGTGATTTTGATGTATCTCTTTTCCCCTCTCATTTTCACTTGTCTGTATAAAAAGTAGGTTATAACCATCGTACTACTTTGTCTTTTCTCTTTTTAAAGATCAGCAAGAGAAAAGGCATACAGGGTCACCTACTGAAAGTAGTCGTTCATACCATGAATGCCAATGGGGGTTAATACACGGTCTAACAAGTGCACGTATGGTACATTTGCTCTCACACAGCTGCATTCATCGTAGTGATGTTGTACTTGCCGGTCGCTATTGAAATGTCGGAATTTTCAAAGGCAGTGTCGAAGACCCCAGGCTACGAGGTGTGCTTTAAACATCATAAGTCGATTACGCTTTTCAGTTCTTGGGCCTTTGTGTTTCTGTTTAGCATTGGCTGCCTTAGACCACCTCTTACCTCCCAATAACGCGGGCTTCTGAAGTACTCGTGAAACCGACAAGGAATTAGTGTACTATAGACTAAGACCTTGATATAATCCGTGTTCCGACAACTTATCCCATTAAAAGCCGATTTCATCAAACACTGATTGAGTTATTCGTACTCCAATGGATAAAAAACCAGGTTTCATCTTGGTATTTGGAATCCATATCCTGGTTCATAACAGTTACTGGAAATGTAAACATTTTCGATCCCTCGAAAAGGCTTATTTAGTTAAAGGAATAAAGATTATCAGGCCATGATTATACAATAAGCCACATTTGGTAACTACCTGTTACACAAAGGTAAAGAAGATACCTATGAATGCGTTTTCTGACTAAAACATCATGTAAATTTTTCTCAATAGTTTTAATTGAGTGCAAAGTTAAATCCCAATAAATCTTGTCACCCGACCTCTTTATCAGTCTAATGCTTGATTCTTTCATTCATATTGACTGCTAACCAGGAAACTGGCTGAGCAGAAATAAAACGCTGTTAAATTAACAATACAATTATTACTACTATCGTAGTTTTGACAATAAGTCTAATACGGTTAGCAAATCTACGTTATCATTCTAGTACTGCATAGCCATTCTTACATGTCCTCCATAAATGTATTTTCGACAATAAATCCCCCTACTATTTTCTTCCAATATTTTCGTTTCCGACAACCCCTTTTCTCTGAAATATCTCTCAGTCATGTATGAATTTGGTACTTACCAGGATAATGGGCGGTTATTGGTCGAGTTGAACCACTCTTAGGAAACGGAACAAAATTTGAGATGCAGTCCAACCTTGATAACATCTTTACAATTAAACAGAAATGTGGCACCATTCTGATAACTTATGTTATGAATCAACTATTTACACCGCCCGTAAAACAAAATTTTTCGACATCTTACTATGTTGAATGATGTCATGCTATATAGTGCATTCTTTTCACGTAAATTGACTTATATGTGTGTAGGATATCATAATATATCCACTGTCACTGGATATTTCCATGTGATGACCCCTTCCACGACGAAAATGATCTGCGAAAAAGTTGTACACAGCATTCTAATTTCCACCTCGCAATTTCAACCGTGCAAAAATTCAATCAGTGGATATTTTCATATCGTTTGTCTAGCAACACTGTGATCGCTCTGAAAATACCCATGACCAGTGAATTGAAAACGAAACATATACTTCGTTCTTACTTTTCCTTATATATATATATCACAAAATTTGGTAAAGGTTCCATTTTTCAGCTTGAATCTTACTCTGAATCCTGCAACTTTGTGTCTTCATCATCTCTGCATTTGGCCACAATACAATAAGGTCGCTGCAATTGCAACAGCTCCAAAGACTCCCAATCTACGGATCCTGAAATCGGTTCTGTTTCCAGGAGACGAGCCGATGTAGTTCAGAATACTATGAACTGAATCAGCTGGAAAATATCGGGAGGCAAATTGCCTATTCAGAGAGTGCTTGTTGTTCCACTGTCAGTAAACCAGCAAGACAAGACATTTACAGAATTAAGGGTCACACTGTCAAACGTTACGGGTTCAAACGGTCACAGCACACATGCTGCAGCTTCAGAGTTAATAAAGCGACATCATGGCAGTTCAAAATAATAGTTATGATCGGATAGCTTCTGTCTTCTGCTGAAAATCAAGCAACCAGGTCGCAGGAGGGTTGTGCCGTCCAACGGAAATAAAACAAGTTTGGGTATGGCAAGTCATTGGACATTCTTTCAATAATAATAATCATGTATATTTTCATATAAACATAAATTTACATGAAAATGCAGTAGCAATCGCAGTAGTTGTCACTCACTATCACAATCCAGGTAAAAACATCTCATTTTTCGCCAAGTGAGGAATACACACGCATTTCAGCAGTTGTTATAACGCTGAAAAAATTACCAGTGATGACGCTAAGATTTTTGAAATAAATAAGTCTAACTGTAAGAAATGGTGCTGAGTCATAACCTGTCAAAATTGCTCCAGCGATGAACTTGTGACAGCAGGAGATTGGGTAGAGCACGTGACACCATAGTCTCTGTTATCATGGCATTTGGTATATATAGTTAGGCGTTGAAACACATGAACGAATGGTAATAATGAGAGGGTAAGATAGTGAGAAGGAATGGGACAAAAGACAAATTTTCCCCTCAGCGATAAGTAGCAGAGCATTCTAAGCAAAAAGGATTCAAACATCAGCGCAAAGAATGAGATAATTGATACATGTCAAGAGGCATCTGTTTTTGGAAGATGAACATGGAACTTGACATGTGACATTCAGGTCAGTATTTATTAGCACAATGAATCCGAATAAATTTGAATATTTTGAGAAGTATTTACTGGACAATTTTGAATCGTTTGGGGAAATTGCCCGAATTCTGCTTAGTTTTACATGGAGAAAGCAAGAATATTGAGTGAAGGAATGCCTGACTCTTTTTATATAGATCTAGCTGAAAAACTGGATTTTGCAATGTGTGATCTACTATTACATTGTGACATTTTAGCCTTCACAGTAGACCCAAATATATTTTGACGCACTTCCATGTTGTTTTTTGTTATTCATCAGTCATTTGAGTGTTCCATCTTAGTACTAAAGTACACATGTTCATGGTCTTGTAGTGTACATTGTACCTTCGAACTTTTGTTTGAATAAACTCAGCCTGACCTTTAATCCCACCTTCACTGTCTGCCCCGTGCCACGTGCATGTTGTCCCGATATGCGCCACAGTACGAAGTCCACACAACCAACTAGTTTTTTTTTAAACAAGACTGTTTACCCCAAGGTTGATTCTCAATAGACTGTATTTACACACTTCCACTTTTGTATTCCTGAACCTCCTGTACGGTTTCGGTTTCGCTCTCTCGCTGTGCTTGCATCTAGCACACTCTCCGAGCTTACACCGTCTCACCTCCAGATAAGTGTGTACCTCTTATTTCTTATCAAATTCTATGTCTCTTTTGTGTAAATACAATTCTGTTCCAGTCACACTTGCCATCTCAAGTCTTTTAACCTTGATTCCGTTCGTTAGTACTTGCACGTTAGGCAGAGTACTATTAAGGCCATAAGCGGTGAAGAAGTTTTGTAAGAGTGGTAACTTTTAGGTCGAAGTTACCACTCTTACAAAACTTCTTCACCGCTTATGGCCTTAATAGTACTCTGCCTAACGTGCAAGTACTAACGAACGGAATCAAGGTTAAAAGACTTGAGATGGCAAGTGTGACTGGAACAGAATTGTATTTACACAAAAGAGACATAGAATTTGATAAGAAATAAGAGGTACACACTTATCTGGAGGTGAGACGGTGTAAGCTCGGAGAGTGTGCTAGATGCAAGCACAGCGAGAGAGCGAAACCGAAACCGTACAGGAGGTTCAGGAATACAAAAGTGGAAGTGTGTAAATACAGTCTATTGAGCATCAACCTTGGGGTAAACAGTCTTGTTTTAAAAAAAAACTAGTTTGTTGTGTGAACTTTGTACTGTGGCGCACATCGGGACAACATGCACGGGGCAGGCATAGTCGCTTGCATCATCAACAGAAGCACCTTAGTAAGTTATTGTGCACTTCCATTATTATTGTGGTGATGAGAATGGTGGACTAGAGTCTCATATACCAGTGTGACTGTCAGTATTCCAATCTGATGTATGATTATTGAAGACATCCTGTGACTGATGACTATGTTCTGTTTTCCATTTCAGCTGTGACTTGATCTCCCAATTAAACTAAAATGTGTGCAATCGCTGTGGCAATGTTGAAAACCTCTGGTAATCTTCGTTATTGTCAGTTGACGCATGCCACTTTTGCATACATGTGGTCTCAAGACAGCGTAAATTGGCCTGATGAGTCAACATGAGAAACACCTCCGTAAGTTTTGTGTAGGTCTGATTTTATGTGGTGATGATAATTGTGGACTAGAGTCTCATATGCCAGTGTGACTGTAAAAATCCCAATCTGATCTATGATTACTTAAGAATCCCTATAAGTAACGGTCATACCTTCTCTGTTTCAGGTGCGTTCACCAACGCAGGTAACATGGAGAAAATATCTGATTTTGATCAACAATGACCAGGAATAGTTGGATCTGGGTTCGCTCCTATAATTTGGACCTTGAGCGGGTGGATGGCAGTCATATTCGTGTCCAACAGGTGAAAAGATCAACATTCACATAAGCAACAGTATTTTTGAACACACCAGGTGCCACAAACCATATATTATTAACCCCACCTCCACTTCTTTCGAAGTCAACCAAAGCTAAGACAGCCATCCAAATGACGGGTCGAACTACGCGAGTCAGACGGAAAACCAAGAAACCTTACCGCAGCCGGAGAGCGGGTGTCAAAAAGTGATGGTTTACGTTAGTTTGTAGAATGCAATATTGGGTGACCTACCATATGTGAAGTAAAGTTGCTGGTAGGGGAGTCAGTTTTGCAAATATATATCTTTGAAAGTTGAACATACTAGTTTTAATCTTGTAACTGCGAGAGAGTATTCCCTGTGACAACCTAGTGGAAGTGTATCGGATAAGTATCTAGTTTATGACAACAAGCACTAAGATGTTAATGGTTACTATGTTCAAGAATATGATATAAGTGAGAGCTAATGGCTTTCTTTGTGCTGAGAAGCTGCATTCTGTATTATATGTACTGTTTTGGGGATAGAGTAAATTATTATCATTATATCTTCAATTGGTTGATTGATGGTCGTGGTGTATTATGAATGCTGGGTTAACTGCTCTGATCTACCAAAGTCTTAATTGGCCAGCCTGTCAGAGCATAGTTTGGTGAAGGGAAGGTAAGTTTCAGCGTTCTTGGTGGCAAATATAGTTGAAGTACCGGCCCATCGTTGTGCTAATCACCCAGGGCATAGCTATCGCAAACGCTCATGTGTTTCACGTTGATTCTTGGACAGTGTCTGTGCGCGTGAGGTAGTCTCTTCTGGTTATATTCTCTGTTCGTGTTAGCTGGACGGTTTAAAACTTGGAAATTCTTGAGTGTGTGGACGTATGCAGGAAAGTATGGTTGAGCTAATATGAACCAGTGTAATGTTTGAGGTTTCAAACTCCATGAAGCCATGTGGTGTGTCTATTTCTGAAGTCACATTGCAGATAAGGAGGCCTGAATTTCTAGTAGAAAGCAAGTGTGGGTGCTTCCACCATCATAAAACCGAATGGTGTCCCTGGATTGTGCGTTTCTAAGTAACTCTTGTCAAGTGAGCTTACGATGACTGGCACTAAACATTTGTTCATCGGTTGGTTGATTTCTTTCTGGGGCAAAACAATGTAAAATCTCTTTAAAATAACATCTGGCTTTGAGACTTGTTGAAAGTGATGTTCCTCCTCCATTCCCGTGTTTAATGGTTTGATGTATTCTGTTGTGGCTTATATTGCTAAGTAGATTGGTGAAGTTGTAGTCAGTGTGTAGCCTGTTTCTCAATTGGATTATTCTTGAATGAATAGTTACTTCTTTGCGATTGACCAGTGGTCTCTTTAGGTGGCCTGAGATGAAATGTCGAACTATTGGTTTCATTCAGAGGAGAGACTTGTTTTTGTATGAGTCTTGCGAAATCGATGGAATTATTTCATAAGATGAATGGAGTATATTTTGTCGTTGTATATTAACTGCTACCCTCATTCCTTTCCGAAATACTTGTGATTATGCGAATTGTTTTATATTTGTTTTGATGAGATTTCATATTGCACTCTCAAGAAGGACATGAAATATATCCTTAGCCACCTGTCTCCTTCAATGTGGATCAAGATTTAATCCCACTGACATCCACGGGCGAGGTGATAGATTATTACATAATTCTTACGGTTAAATGACTTCCAGCCTACCACCTGTAGAAATACCATCAGGAATGAAAGGACATCTTTGGGAGATGGATGTTACATATATTATGTAAACTATTAGTTTGGTTTTGATGGTCGTAAATATTGTCTAAGTTTGTGATTCCGCTAACTCATAATATCTAAGGTTTCTGAATTAACTGAACTCTAGATTAATGACAACGCAATGTCTATGTAGGCTTGTAGATTGGAGGGTTAAAGTGATGTAGATATATGCGCTTGTAATGAGTTGCAGCTTTCACGTGGAGGACAATATGGTTACTGTATTCAGGAGGCTTTGGAATAACTTCTGAAATCAACCCTAAGTTGGTGCATTAGAGTGTACAAACTATTTTGAGGTGATTTTTAAACGTGAAACGAAATGGAGATCAAAATATGAGTAGCTGACGTTTATAAATCGCATGTACCCATTTGGGACGTGCTTTCCAGAAAGTGCATATACTATTATTCATATGGGTGCAAAGTGAAACATCGGGTCTCAACAGCACATCTCCATTTCATCCCGTTCTGTGCAGTGTTCTTTAGCCAGCTACATGAGTGCCCATAGGGTTTCATCTGCCACTCATACTTTCTTGTCCATGTCACAGGAAAAAGTACATGCTAAGTGATACTTATTGGGAACTATTTACTGAGCATACACTGAATGATACAATCACAAGTATTATGCATTATCTCAAATTCTACCTCTATTTCTGTTGCCTTAAACAGACGCTATTCAAGAGGTTTGACCGTTTTTTCTCTTCTCAAAAAGTTACAAAAAGAGAAAAAGACTGACTCTACAAGTCTAACGACAAACCTAGTGTGAAAAAAGGATAAACACCCTGATTAAATCAGAAATCCAACGACTGAACACTATTTACAACCAAAGAATATTGTCGTGTAAAACTCCATGAAACATGTGGGAACTTTTTAATGAAATTACAGGTTGTGGTAAGCAAAGTATAAGTGTCCGCTTTGTCGATGTAAATACTTCCAACAAATCTTACATACGGTCTCCTAATGATACTTTTGTCTCCAATGTAACAAATAACAAGGTTCGTGACTTTCATAGGTTTAACACTTTTGATGTTCTTAAATGTTTGAAATCTCTAGAACCTCCCTAGAGCCTCAATCCTGATGGCATAACTGCTTTTGTCCTCAGGAGATGCGCTGAGATATTATGTTACCTACTTACAAACATATTTAATACCTCCTTCTCAAGTAATGTTGTACTTGCCACTTGGAAAAAAACATTAAAATCATCCCGGTACCCGAATAAGGTTCTGGTATTAAGGTTAAATTCAGACCTGTTACAATCACCTCTTTTTTTTAAAATTAATGGGTAAATTACTCTTACTCAACCTCGTACCCTCTTTAAAAAGTTTTAATAAAGTAAAAGTTTATGTCCTGTAAAAATGCATCTAATATATGGAAACTTTTCAAAGAAATTACTGGTGGTAAGCAGATGAACAGTATTCCTTATTCCCTTGATGTTTGCACATTAAACAAGTCATTCATACATTCTCCCACAAATTCCAAACTTTCTAGTGTTACAAGTATGAATGAAACCTGCTTCCCTGGATTTACTACAAATGAAGTTATAAAATGTCTCCAGTCGCTGAACCCTTCTTGTAGCCTGGGTCCGGATGGTTTTCCTAGTGTTATTCTTAAAATGTGTGCAGATATCCTGTGCTATCCTCTCATGGACATATTCAACGAATCTTTTTCCAAAAATGCCGTGCCAGCCGTTTGGAAGGATATTAAAATTGTACCTATTCCTAAGTCGTCTACTGCGACATGTTTTAAATTTAGACCCATTGCTATTACTTCCCCTTTTCTGAAAGCTATGGAAAAGTTGCTCTTACTTAATCTTCAATCTTCACTTAAAGCCTTTAACGATCCCAAACAATTCGCCTACAAACACAGTAGAAGTACTTTAGATGCAGCTGCAGTCTTGTATCATAACATTGTCTCCAGCTTAGACAAGGGGGCTAAATTTGTTCGCTGCACCTTTCTAGATTATACATCTGCTTTCGACTCAGTACCTAGTGATATTTTGTTAAATAAGGTTGCTGAAACTCAAACTGACTGTTGGGTTGTCAAGTAGGTGCATTCTTATTTCTCAGGAAGACAGCAGTACACTGAATGTCAGGGGACGTCGTCCACTTCATTGCTTACTGAGGCTGGTGTCCCTCAAGGCACTGTCCTTTCTCCTTTTCTGTTTTCTTTCTTCTTGCATGACTTGCCTCACTCTGATGAAATGAATTTTGTTAAATATGCCGATGATCTAACTATTTCAATGTCTGTTAACTCTCAGCTTGACTGTATTAAGATTAACAACTTTCTATCAGAAATTAGCTAATGGTCTTCGTCTGACGGCCTTAAACTAAATCCTTCCAACTGTCAAACTGTTAATTTCAGTTTCCGATTTAAACGAAAGTTAAATGAAGCCGTTGGTTCCTATGACCTTTGCAAAATCGATGATAGTGATATAGAAACCAGGTCTGAAGTTAAGTATCTTGGATTAATTCTCTCTTCTGACCTATCCTGGTCCTCTCATGTCTTAGCAATTTCTAAAGGAATATTTCGTTTGACTTTTTACATTAAGAAGTTAAGGCATTCAGGCATAACTCAACCACTCCTCTTACAGTTTATCAACTCGTGTATTTTACCTATTCTTCTTTACTGTTCACCCTTATTCTTTCCTGGATTGCTAAAAAAGGACTATGTCATACTTCGTATAACTCTGAAGACTGTCAATAGGACGAGTGGTATCCCATTGGGCCATATCGTTAACATTGTCACTGATAGGCACTTGATGTCATGCAACAAATTCGCTAAAGGAATTTTGTCAGACTGTGAGCACCGACTCTACCCGCAGCTCCAACCTTGTGTCTCCTCAGGTAAAACAAGAAGTCTTTTCAGAAGAATTTATGCACGTACGTCTAAGTATAAAAATTCCACTATACCATATTTAGCACGTACTTTATGTGATGAAAATAGTGTCAGACAGGAACTAACTAACCTTCTTTGCACTACTAAATAAACTATTTCCTTTACCCTTAAAGCACCATTCTTTATTGTTATTGTATTTCTTATATTTATAATCCTCTCAAATTTTTTGTTTTGTTTATTTTATTTTTCATAAGTGTGGACATAATTTTAAGCTGTATTATAACTGCTTATTTTGTATTTCCCCTCACCATACTGTATCAACAGAACATTAGACCCAATAATCTATAACATGCTAAAGTTCCCAAACTGAATCGACAATACCGTTTGAAACAAACTCACTGTTATTATTATTATTGTTATTATATCTAATAATTATGTAAATGTGGACAAATTCCTCCGATTAATTTTGTTTTAATTTTATTTATATTTTGAGTAAATCAGATGCCATATTGTGACACATGCTGAGAATTCCATTCTGTATTATAAGTAGTGCTGTTTTTGGGGTAAAGTAGATTATTATTATTATTATTATTAATGGTCCCAAACAGTTTGCTTATAAGCGGAGCAGAAGTACTTTAGTTGCTGCTGCTGTATTACATCACAACATCGTGTCTTCCTTAGAAAAATGGGCCAGATATGTACGTTGTATCTACCTCGACTATACATCTGCTCTTGACTCAGTAGCTAGTTGCCTTTTGTTAAATGAGCTTTCCCTTACTCAAACTGACTCCTGGGTTGTTAACTGGTTGCATTCTTATTTCTCAAAGAGAATTCAATATACTGTGTATAAGAGCGAATCCTCCTCTGCCTTGCTTACTGAAATTGGTGTTCCTCAGGATGCTGCTCTCTCCTTTTCTTTTTTCTTTCTTCTTACATAACTTAACTCTTTCTAATGAAATTAACTTCGTCAGCTACGCTGATGACCTGACTGCCTCGCCTCCTGTCAAGCTGCAATCTGACTGTTGCAAACTTAATTGCTTTTGTCGGATATGATTCAGTGGTCCCAGCTAAATGGTCTTATCTTAAACCACTCAAAATGCCAGACTATTGACTTCTACATAAGACATAAACGTGATCTTTAAAGACTGGTCAGTACACATGATGCTTGTAGCGTAGTGGAGACTCTAATAGAAACTAGGTCTAACAAAAAATACTTTGTTATTATTATATCCTCTGACCTCATTTGGTCATCCCATGTTTTCTCGACCTCCAAGATAATGTTCCATTTAAGCTACTACATTAAGAAGCTAACACAATCTGGAATCACTCAACTTCTGCTCTCACAATTTGTTAACTCGTGTATCTTACCTATTTTACTTTACTGCTCGCCCTTAGTCTTTCCTGATCTACTGAAAAAGGACTATGTCATTTTGAGAAGGGTATTAAAGGTTGTCAATAGGGCAAGTGGTGTGAAACTTAGTCAGCTTGTTGGGAGACATTGGAACTCATGAGAGAAGTGGTCTAAATCCACACCCCGTCTAATTACAAATCTCCCCTTGTATCTCATATGATGGGACTAGAAGTCAGTACAAAAGAATTATATGTTCGTACTACCAAGTATAGGAACTCAAAGATACCATATTTGACCAACCAGTGTTCTATGTGATAGAGACAGTGTTAAGCGGGAAGCTTATTAATTACTATGTTGTTAGCGAAATAATCAACTTTTCTATTATCTCCTACAGAAAACCCACACATTCAAACAGATATTTGCATTTCGGATCATCCCACTCTATGTCAGTAGAAATAGAATTGGTGAAATATTTAAGTAATAAAGCACAAAAACTAAGTAGTACAAAGGAAAATCTAAGACAGGAAGTGAGACATATAAGAGAAGCTTTGAAAATTAATTAATGATTACCCTGATAAATTAATCAAGAAGTATGTAAGAAAATGTACAACTAAAATTAATAATGATAGTGATAATAATAATAATAACATTAGTCACAGCGTGCATGTCAAACATACGCAGAGTGACTACAACACCAACAATAAACAAACTAAATCATCAGTAGTACTTCCTTACAAAGAAGGAACCTCTGAAACCACCTTACGTAGAATTCTTAACAAGGCAGGAATCGAAGTGACTAGCATTCAAACGCATAAAATCACTTAGAAACAAATTGTACCCATCAAATGATTCTGTGGAGCCAACTAAACAAAATTATTTAGTTTATCTAATACCCCGTCTGCGGTGATTATCAGGTCAAATACAGAGCTCAAAGTAGTAGAACAGGGCCAGTTAGACTAGCAGAGCAGAAAGACCTAGCAAAATCTGGATTAGTTGACCTGAATAAGATAAGAAACCTAGAGAATAGTTCAGCTAAAGCACTCACCACATGCAATTACACACAACCATACAATAGGATGGGTGGGATAGGATGACAGTTTTAAAATCTAATATAACATGGTGGAAGGATGGATTGATGACGGAAGCTTTATTCATCGAATCAACTGAAAATGCGTATAATAGAAATGATTCAGTATCTGTGTCGGGCATCTGGAAGATCCTATTACCTCTACAACAAATGAAGGAGAATAAAGACAACCAAAATCTCAAGTTTCCAAGTTATGTAGTTATAAGTGATGATATGATTATGAACAATAAGAAACTGTGTTCGAAACTTCGCCATCTAGTAAATAAAACGGATCAGTGTGTGTGGGGGCGATAATTATCAAATGAACAGATTATTAAGCAGTTGTACATAGTAGAGAGTACTGTTTCACGTTATCATGACTCATCATTGAAGTAGATTTTTGTTAACAGATTGTTGCAGACTGAATAGTTTTTGTCAGATATGATTCAGTGGTCCAAGCTAAATGGTCTTACGTTAAATTACCCTAAATGTCAGAATACTGACTTCTCCTTTAGAGGTAAACGTGATCTACAACGACTTGTCAGTACACATGATGCTTGTAACATAGTGGAAACTGCAATAGAAACTAAGTCTAACACAAAATACCTTGGCATAGTTCTATCCTCTGACCTTACTTGCTCATCCCATAATCTGTCGATCGGCAAGAAAATGTTCCATCTAAGCTACTACATTAAGAAGCTAACACAATCTGGAATCACTCAACCTCTGCTCTCACAATTTGTTAACTCGTGTTGTAGTGGACCTAGTAGCTAGGTAAGTATATAAACGCAATTAAAAGGAGAGAACAAGTACTAACAAATACGTATATATAAAATATTCGGTTCACTTAAGTTAATATACACAAAAAAGGGACTGAGGTTATTTGAAGAAAACTATAACAGTCACAAAATACACAAATTATAGACGTACGAAATTATAGGAATGTAATTGTCCTTCTCTTGATTATACAAATTCTCCACTACAACTTAGCGCTGTCCCCCGTCGGAAGTCTCCACGTAGAGTAAGGCAGATAGGAGCGAAGTTCTCGAAGGGGATGTGTCAACCAGTGCGAGACAGCGTTGGTCAGCAGATGTGCTGGGCGAGCAGCCGGAGAGAGGGCGAACGATTCGTTCCTTGCGCGCGGTTCAAGGTTTCAGGTTGAATTCCTTCCTTTTTTCCGTGAACATATAATTTGATATGTTTTCAGGTCGCCACACGGCTCCCCCTCTTAGAAGTCCGGAGGGACTGCTACCGACGATTTGCAGTACAATTGTGAGAAGAAAAATAATTATAATGCTACATAAGACTATGGGAATGCGGAAAAAAAAATGGAAAAGATTTTTTTTTTTTTTTTTTTACGCTTTAGTGAATAGTTCGACATCAACTTCTGAACTGGAAGTGGGTGGGAGTACAATGGATACATATTACGGAGAGTGAACACGCACACAAAACAAACAAAAAAAAAATATTCTTTTAATAAACACAGGTGAGTATACGTCAGCTCTGTTTATATGACACATGAAAGAAAAAAAAGAAAAAAAAATTGCAAAAGAGGTCAATGTTATTTAGAACAATGGCATCAAACTGAATGGCACTAATAATAATAATAATAATAATAATAATAAAGATAATGTCCGTTAAAACGCTAACCAATATAGTAGTAATTATGGGAGAATAGTTGTGAATACATATATACACATATACAGTACTGAGGTAGTAAAAAAAAATAGCAATGCTTCAGCACAAAAATGATGTCGTATCTGACACAAATAAACTACGTAAGTCAATAATTAACAACAATAATCAATGATGTATACGTAAAAAAAAAATTGTTACAACCTTAAAGATATTAATCAGTAAAGTGTACAAAACGGGCAGGTTTATTAACCTGTCTGCCACTACGAGTAATGCAAGGGGGAGGTAGCATTATTGGCACCTCTGGAGCTTTGGCGGTTTCTTGTTTGTCTGCTGAAGTCGCTGTTGGGATGTCGTCGCCATCTGTGTAAGCAGGTTTGAGTCTATCCACGGAGACCGTCATCTTTTTACCTTCTTTGCTCACTGTGAAATATTTTTCCGCGCGATGCACTACTGGGTATGGGCCTTCATATGGAGGTTGTAGCCCTTTCCTGACGTTGTCGATCCGTATAAAGACAAATTTACAGGTTTGTAGATGGCTACTTAGGTTTTCTCTGCGGGGACATTGTCTCGGAGCTATTGGTTGAAGTTGTGACATTCGTCTGGTCAGTTGATCAGAAAACTCAGAAATATTCACATTTTGAGAGTCATGAGAGGATACTAGCTGTCCTGGCAGTGTTAAGGTAGTGCCGTAAACTAGTTGTGCGGGTGTACAACCAAGGTCCTCTTTAACAGTTGATCGTATGCTAAGTAAAATCAGAGGTAAGTATTCACTCCATTTAGATGCATCACTCTGTGCCATCAGGGAGCTTTTCAGTTGTCTGTGAAATCTTTCCACAAGACCATTCGCTGCCGGATGGTAGGCTGTTGTGGAGATATGTTTAACTCCCAGGAGTCTCGTCAGTTCGCGAAACAGCGTCGATTGGAATTGAGCACCTCGATCGGATGTAATCGTAGTTGGTACACCGTAATTTGACACCCAGCGGTCGAGGAAAACCAAAGCAACATTTTCGGCCGATATATCGTTCAGGGGGCATGCAATAGCCCAACGAGTAAATCTATCAATGGCTGTCAGGATATGTGTATATCCTCTTGACGTTGGCAATGGTCCTACGATATCTATATGAACGTGCTGAAATCTCCTGTCCGGTAAATCGAACGTTTTTGGCGTTGTGATAGTGTGGCGATGTACTTTGGAGCGTTGGCATTGGAGACATTCTCGTGCCCATCTCCGAATGTCAGAGTTCATTTTAGGCCACACGAAACGTTCGCTGATGAGTCTGACGGTGGCACGTACTCCAGGGTGAGAGAGCGAATGTAAGTGGTCGAATAAAGCTCTTCGGCATTGGAGAGGAACAAACGGACGATTAGTGCCGGTAGAGACATCACAAACTATAGTGGCATCTGATAAGAGAATAGGTACGTCCCTGAGCTGTAAGGAAGAGTTTTCGCGACACTTTCGAAGTTCTGAGTCGTTTCTTTGTAACTGAGCCATCCGGTCAAGACTGACGTCTACGGAAGTTTCAAGCTGGTGTATATCACCTCTTGAAAGAGAATCAGCTACCACGTTTGCGTCCCCTTTGATGTATTGTATGTCAGTTGAAAATTGGGAGATATAGTCTAACTGTCTGGCTTCTCTTGGTGAGTGTTTATCCAGCGAAGTGGTGAAAGCATAGCACAGAGGTTTGTGGTCAGTAAAAATAGTGAAATGACGACCCTGTAGTAAGTAACTGAAGTGTTTGACTGCTAGGTATATAGCCAACAATTCTCTCCCAAAAGTACTGTAACGTGTCTGAGCCGGTTCTAACCTCTTCGAAAAGAAAGCAAGTGGAGTAACGTCACCATTAATCTTCTGCTGTAACACCGCGCCCACAGCTACTTGGGAGGCATCTGTACACAAGATAAGGAATGCGTCGGGGTTGATGTGAGATAACATAGCGACTTTAGATAAAGCGTCTTTCGCGTTGCAGAAAGATTCATGTGCTTGCTCTGACCATTGAAATTTTTTAGGATCACTTTTAAGGAGATCGGTTAAAGGTTGGACGATAGAGGCACACGAAGGAATAAAACGTCGATAGAAATTAAACATCCCCAAAAATTGTCGGACTTTCTTCAAAGAGTCTGGTTGGGGAAAGTTTTTGATTGTATCTATCTTTTCCTCAGTAGGCCTGATTCCCTCGGCAGTTATGTAGTGTCCCAGAAATTGAATAGAAGAGGCACCGAAAATGCACTTCTTAGGATTTATAGCGACACCATACTGTTCGAAACGCTGAAACAAAGTGCTAAGATGAGTCTTATGTTCCTCTTCCGACTTGCTAGCAATTAGTACGTCGTCGATATAAACGAATACAAAGTCAAGGCCCCGCGTGACTTGATCCATGAAGCGCTGAAAAGTTTGTGCAGCGTTTTTCAGCCCGAAAGGCATTCGTAGGAATTCAAACAAGCCAAAAGGTGTTATAATAGCTGTCTTCTCGATGTCCTCAGGAGCGACTGGTATCTGGTGATAAGCTCTGACTAAATCCACTTTGGAGAAAATAGTTTTACCTTGCAGTGTTAGAGAGAAATCATGCAAGTGCGGAATGGGATAACGATCTGGGACAGTGGCGTTATTCAAACGTCGGTAATCCCCACACGGTCGCCAATCATGATCAGCTTTTGGTACCATATGTAATGGTGAGGACCAGGGACTGTTGGATGGCCGGATGATGCCCAATTGCATCATGTGTTCGAATTCAGCTTTGGCTGCTGCTAACTTGTCAGGTGGTAGTCGACGAGGACGTGCTCTGACGGGTTGACCAGTTGTGACAATTTTATGCGTGACAGAATGAGGAACATCTTCGATATTATAAGATGGCTTTAAAATTTTTGGGAAACGATGCAGTAATGCAGAGAACATGCAGTCATCTGGCTTCTCGATGCATATGTTATAAACAGAGTAGTTTGAGATGATTCCGTGGACTTGAAGCTGGGTGCAGTTATCAATCAGCTTTTTCTTGTTGACATCAACCAGCAGATTGAAATTGCTTAAAAAATCGGCACCCAATATGGCATGACTAACGTCAGCTACTATGAATATCCATGTAAATCGACGACGTAAACCAAGATCCAAAATAAGTGATTGTTCGCCGTAAGTCCGTATGCTAGTTTGGTTAGCTGCTCGAAGTGAGAGTTTTGCGGCTGTACTAGAAGATCGCCTGGAGAGTGAAGGAGGTATTACACTAACTTCGGCTCCTGTGTCTACCAGGAATAATGTGCCTGTGATTTTGTCCTTCACGTAGAAAAGGCGACTTGAATGGTTGCCAGTAACAGCTGTCGCCATCACTGTCTGGCTGGGGAGTTTCCCTGAGCCTGATTCTCTTCACTAAAGATGCACGGTTTCACACATTTCAGAGCATGACGTCCAAACTTCCTATGATACCAACATATATTGCTGTCCCTAGAAGACATGCGGGAACGCTGTCGGGAGAGAGATCGTCTATGTGATGGTGACCTTGCTCGTGAACTCCACCTCTGGACTCGTCGACCAGATCTATTTGTTTCCAACTTGTCAATCCTTGCCGCTAAGTCTGCAATGGCGGCGAGTATTGGTGTGTCTGCCATAGGTGTGGACTGAGATGGTGTTGCACTGTCAGATGCAATCTGACCTATGGTGTTGTCTGATAAAACATCTACAATACTATCTGCCATTTCGCTTAGTGAGTCTAAATCATACGACTTTCCCGAAATGATTAAGATTTGTTGAACGTTTCTGGGTAAACGTTGCAACCACATTTGTCTCAGCACAACCTCATCAACTTTATGGTTTCCTATTAACTGGCGCATATGTCTAAGGAGCTGGGATGGTTTACGCGCTCCTAGCTCGCAGCCTGTGAGTAATTGTTGGATCCTTTTCTCGTCTGACAAACTGGTCCGTTGTATAAGGAGAGCTTTAAGTTTTTCATATTGGTTTTCCGTAGGGGGGTTTTCGATGAAATCACTGATTTCCGTTAATACTGACGGGGGAAGTTCTGCCAGCACGACGCCATATTTGGCTATCTGAGATTTAATACCCCGTGCTTCCAACAACGGCTCGACAACTCCAAACCAAATTCGTGGCTCTGCAAAGCCGTATTGTGGTAGTCGAAAATCAGATATGGCATTTATTGTGGCCTGTGCCTCGCTGCCAGAACTCTGTTCAGTTGATATACCGGGCTGAGTATGGGACGACATTATAGGTGTGAGAATATTGGTACAAAGGGGAATACAAATATGAGACCACCGACAAAAAATTGCAATGAAAGTACAAAATAGCAAAAATAAGTATAAAGATACGTGAAACAATCCGTGTTCCAAAACGGGCTCACCAATTAAGTGTAGTGGACCTAGTAGCTAGGTAAGTATATAAACGCAATTAAAAGGAGAGAACAAGTACTAACAAATACGTATATATAAAATATTCGGTTCACTTAAGTTAATATACACAAAAAAGGGACTGAGGTTATTTGAAGAAAACTATAACAGTCACAAAATACACAAATTATAGACGTACGAAATTATAGGAATGTAATTGTCCTTCTCTTGATTATACAAATTCTCCACTACAACTTAGCGCTGTCCCCCGTCGGAAGTCTCCACGTAGAGTAAGGCAGATAGGAGCGAAGTTCTCGAAGGGGATGTGTCAACCAGTGCGAGACAGCGTTGGTCAGCAGATGTGCTGGGCGAGCAGCCGGAGAGAGGGCGAACGATTCGTTCCTTGCGCGCGGTTCAAGGTTTCAGGTTGAATTCCTTCCTTTTTTCCGTGAACATATAATTTGATATGTTTTCAGGTCGCCACAGTGTATCTTACCTATTTTACTTTACTGCTACCCGTTAGTCTTTCCTAATCTACTGAAAAAGGACTACGTTATTTTGAGAAGGGTATTAAAGATTGTCAGTAGGGCAAACTGCTGTGTAATTTAGCTTGTTACTATATTGTTTGATAGACATCTGAACTCATGTGAGAAATGGTTCAAATCCATTTTGTTTAATTCTCAACACCCTGTCTATTCTCAGCTCTCTCCTTGCTGTATCGCGTCTGGGATAACTAGAAGTCATCGCAAAAGAATTAAATACTCGTACTACCAAGTAAAGGAACACAACGATACCACATTTGACCAGCCCGTGTTCTATGTGATAATGTTCCATCTAAGCTAATACATTAAGAAGCTAACACAATCTGGAATCACTCAACTTCTGCTTTCACAATTTGTTAACTCTTGTATCTTACCTATTTTACTTTACTGCTCGCCCTTAGTCTTTCCTGATCTACTGAAAAAGGACTATGTCATTTTGAGAAGGGTTTTGAAGGTTGTCAGTAGGGCAAGTGGTTTGAAACTTAGTCAGCTTGTTGGGAGACATTTGAACTCATGAGAGAAGTGGTCTAAATCCACACCCCGTCTAATTACAAATCTCCCCTTGTATCTCATATGATGGGACTAGAAGTCAGTACAAAAGAATTATATGTTCGTACTACCAAGTATAGGAACTCAAAGATACCATATTTGACCAACCAGTGTTCTATGTGATAGAGACAGTGTTAAGCGGGAAACTTATTAATTACTGTGTTGTTAGCAAATTAATCAGCTATTTTGTTATCTCTTAAAGAAAACCCACACATTCAAACAGATATTTGCATTTCGGATCATCCCACTCTATGTCAGTAGAAATAGAATTGGTGAAACGTTTAATCAACAGAGCACAAAAACTAAGTAGCACAAAGGAAAGTCTAAGATAGGAAGTGAGACATATAAGAGAAGCTTTGAAAATTAATTAATGATTATACTGATAAATTAATCAAGAAGTATGTAAGAAAATGTACAACTAAAATTAATAATGATAGTGATAATAATAATAATAGTCACAGCGTGCATGTCAAACATACGCAGAGTGACTACAACACCAACAATAAACAAACTAAATCATCAGTAGTACTTCCTTACAAAGAAGGAACCTCTGAAACCACCTTACGTAGAATTCTTAACAAGGCAGGAATCGAAGTGACTAGGATTCAAACGCATAAAATCACTTAGAAACGAATTGTTCTCATCAAATGATTCTGTGGAGCCAACTAAACAAAATTATTTAGTTTATCTAATACCCTGCCTGCGGTGATTATCAGGTCAAATACAGAGCTCAAAGTAGTAGAACAGGGCCAGTTAGACTAGCAGAGCAGAAAGACCTAGCAAAATCTGGATTAGTTGACCTGAATAAGATAAGAAACCTAGAGAATAGCTTCGCTAAATCACTCACCACATGCAATTACACACAACCATACAATAGGATGGGTGGGATAGGATGACAGTTTTAAAATCTAATGTCATAGGGTGGAAGGATAGATTGATGACGGAAGCTTTATTCATCGAATCAACTGAAAATGCGTATAAAAGAAATGATTCAGTACTTGTGTCGGGCAACTGGAAGATCCTATTGCCAGCACAACAAATGAAGGGGAATAAAGCCAACCAAAAACTGAAGTTTCGAAGTTATGTAGTTATAAGTGATGATAGGATTATGAAAAATAACAAACTGTGTTTGAAACTTCGCCATCCAGTAAATAAAACGGATCAGTGTGTGTGGGCAATAATTATCAACTGAACAGATTATTAAGCAGTTGTACATAGTAGAGGAGAGTACTGTTTCACGTTATCATGACTCATCATTGAAGTGGATTTGTGTTAACAGATTGTTGCAGACTGAATAGCTTCTGTCGGATATGAGTCAGTGGTCCAAGCTAAATGGTCTTACGTTAAATTACTCAAAATGTCAGACTTCTTCTTTAGACGTAAACGTGATCTTCAACGACTTGTCATTACACATGATGCTTGTAACATAGTGGAGACTGCAATAGAAACTAAGTCTAACACAAAATATCTTGGTATAGATGGTATATGGCAAACTCTTATGAAGCAAGACAAATGAAAAAATCAATCAGCACTCTATGAGCCTCCATGACCTTTTAAAACATGTTTATCATATATGAATTCACGTATTTTCCATATGACAAATAACATACATACACACACACACACTCATACAAAACTAATCTATACAAATTAACTATACAAGAGTGAACACAACAACAACTTGACATTAGTCATTACAAATATATGTGATGACTGTTTACATATTTTCTATTGGTAAAAATGTCCATAGACAAATGACCTTCAAATAAACTGACTTTAATGTATGTAAAAATTTTTGACTATATATTTTGATGATTAATAAAAATCCGAATAAATCTGCTGAAGAAGCTGTGGCTTACACAGCGAAACGTTCAGAGAAATCTTGTTTTGATTTTCTTAACACGCTGGGATTAATATAAATAATTTTATAATGAATCAATCTGACTCGGCGCTCAAATTGTTTCAGGAAGTTCGTAAAACCTACGGCCTGGAAACCTATTATCTTGGTATAGTTTTATCCTCTGACCTTACTTGCTCATCCCATAATCTGTCGATCTGCAGGAAAATGTTCCATCTAAGCTACTACATTAAGAAGCTAACACAATCTGGAATCACTCAACCTCTGTTCTCACAATTTGTTAACTCGTGTATCTTACTCTATTTTACTTTACTGCTACCCGTTAGTCTTTCCTTGTCTACTGAAAAAGGACTATGTCATTTTGAGAAGGGTATTAAAGGGTGTCAGTTAGGCAAGTGGTGTGAAACTTAGTCAGCTTGTTACTACATTAGTTGGTAGACATCAAAACTCATGCGAGAAGTGGTCTAAATTTATATTGTCTGACCTTCAACACCCCGTCTAATTCCAAATCTCCCCTTGTATCTCATATTATAGGACTAGAAGTCAGTACAAAAGAATTATATGCTCGTACTACCAAGCATAGGAACTCAACGATACCATATTTGACCAGCCTGTGTTCTATGTGATAGAGACAATGTTAAGCGTGATTTACTATGTTGTTAGCAAAACAATCAGCTCTTTTATTATCTCCTATTTCTAATCTGTGGTGACAACATCTCAATTAACTGACAATCTTAGCTATTGACCTCATAATGATTATTTACAATTTTTGTATACATATATTTACAAAAATTGTTAGTACTGTGAATGCGTCGTCTAAGTATCGCCACTATTGTTAACGGGGTAGGGCTGAACATTTCGGTCACTAAGTTTTCCCACCTATCCGTGAATTCATCCGCCAATATATATATCTCAGGAGATTCTTGTTTCTACACTCCACACATAATTGATATATATACTTGGAGATGTAAATGTGCTCCATCTAGATCCACTGTTATGCAATCTGGTATGGTGGTATCAAACATCCTAGATGCAGTAATTAGTCTCTGAAGAACAATTTAATACTTTATTTTATTCCATTTGCGTTCCGAGTGGAACATATGGCTTACAGCTTGATCTTTGAAGTTTCAGTGGGATTGCTGGCCTCCCACCTGGAATTCCTTCTTTATCAGACTGACAACTGATTAGAGGAGGTTAAGATGTGCGTTGACCGAAGATTAAACCCCAGACCAAAGGTGTAGTCGGCGAGCGTCCCTATCGCTGCATCACCGACGTCATACCTTTCGTTTTTGGGTGTTTATCAGACACTACTGTTAGTTCTACCAGAATTTTTAATTCATTCGCATTAGGGTTAGGTAATCGATTGAATAGCGTCCATGATCCTTAAGATGATATCCATTTTCTTGGCGTTACAAAAAAACATCTACTACTGCTTGATCCATAACTTTTCTACAGCCTCCTCCAGTTATCTAGCTGCGGATTGCCAAAATCTAAACGTTTGAGGAGATGGCTGCAAATATTGACATTTTGCTTGAGGCCCCAAAATTGTTCGCTTTCGAGGTGAGCTGTAATTTCTGAAGCTCTAATTTAACAATTGAAATGATAAGCCTAAATACCAAACATATATCAGTATAAAGTTCTGGTTTACAGGGACTTCGTTTGTCCCAGGTTTCATCATCAGCTGATATCAGCCAGTGGAACCACTGGAAAACCAGCAAGGAGTACTCAAACTAGTTTGGGACTATTCTGCAACGTAGATGATATCAATGTAAATGGGAAGCAAATGCTATCCTTAGATGTAGCATCACTGTTCACCAATGTACCACTTATGGAAACTGTGCAAATTCATATGCCAACAGATACTAGCAAAACAGTTCGACATCGGAATTCCAGTTATTAGTCTGAAAGAGTTGCTTTTAAGATGTACTATGAATGTACACTTCAGACAAATGGACGGCATTGCCATGGGTCCTCCATTGGGGCCAATTTTGGCAGATTTCTTTCTTGCTAAGGTTGAAAATGGTCCAATGAAACAAGTAATAGATAAAACTGATTCTTATTTTCACTATGTTGATGATACGTTCATTATTCTTGATGTGAACGCTGACAAGAACGAAATGTTAATAAAATTTAATGATGCACATCCATCGCTCATTTTCACTTCTGAAGGTGAACATGATGGTAGACTACATTTCCTTGACGTCCAATTGAGCAGAAGAGAGGATGGTTCACTCAAGAGAGATGTCTATAGAAAACCTACATCTGTAGGACAATATACACATTTCCTCAGTTTTGTACCAATCCGATACAAAGTCAATTTGGTCAGATACCTCACGAATAGAGCAAGACGTCTCTGTACATATGACTCCCTAGAAAATGAGCTACGATACATCAAAAATACGCTGGTCTAAATGGGTTATCCTAATAGATTTGTAAGGAGACACATGAATACCAGGTACAATAAAGAAAAACTGACAGCAGTTAAAAAGAAACAACTGTTCATGAAATTACAATTTAATGGGAACGTCGCTAGCCAAGTCTTACATCTAAGATTATCAAGAGCAATCGAACGAACTTATACTCCCACCACCACCTTTTTTTATCAATCTCCAGCTGCCGACCAATTATGATTGTTCAAGTGAAAGACAAGCGACTTAGCTGTGCCACTTCTATGTGTATTTATAAATTTAGTTGCTCCTGTGGAGAAAGCTATATAGGGCGAACAACTAGACAGCTTAACAAACGCATTAATGAGCATCTTTCTTCATGGTTCGGAAAAGGTCAAATAAAATCCATACGAAGTTCTATTTTGGCTCATTTGATTGATAGCGGTCACCAAGTGGAAAGAAGAAGTGCCTTCAAAGTTATCTATAGCATTCCATCGAACCTTTCGAACGGAATTCGAACCCGCCTTTTACACCCTGCCGAAGCTATGGGAATTAATTCGAGAGAACAATCCTAGTCTTTGCATACAACAAAAGAAGTTTGTTCTACCTTTGTCTCTCCCTTGCTTGCCTAGGTAAATTCTAATTAAACCCCTCCCACCCTTTCTTATTTTCCATCTCCTTCGTACTTTTATGATATTTATTTAAACTCTGATTATCTGTCCACTTCACCCTTAGTATTACGTAACTTTTAAGATTTGACCAAATTTATTTATTGAATTGTTTACACATACATATATTACTACCTTTGTTATTCTTATCGCCACCTGCATAAAACTTATTATCAATATTTTGTTATCATCATAATCATCGTTATTAACTACGTTCAAAACATTTACCACATTATTATTATTATTATTTGACCACAAAATCACCGTCATTGGTTAAAATTTTTATATATAAATCTATGTAAATTAGAGTAAAGCCTGAAGAAGATCTGATTGAAAACAATATTGTTCGCTTATATGTCTTGTTCTAATATTCTGCAGTACGCACTCAATGAAGTTCAAACTAAGGACATTTCAATTACACCTTTTATATGTAACTGGAACTATGAGAATTCGTAAGAATAACTCCAGTTTATGCATGCGAAAGACATTTTTCCTACCCTTGTCTCTCACTTGGCTTCAATAACTTTTACTGACTGACTGGTTTGATCTCATTGGATCTCTGCATGAAGTCAGTTTGTGATCAAACGTGAAACCGATCTAATCCCTGTAAGCGAAAACTTGACAATTAACCTGACGTCCACTGGGGACTGAATCTATACAGGGAGTTACTTCGACTTCTAGTAGAATGTCTCATGGGGTCGATCAAGTCAGTTAAGAGAACAGTTAAACTTCAATGACATTGACTCAAGGCTATGACAGATATATCGCGAAATGGTGGAATTTAGAATTCATGAGTCACCGGATAGTGTCTCAGTGGCTGAATTGTCAACGAGCTTGCGTTGTATAACTGGGATGTCATGGGTTCGAACCCAGGTGGGTGGGTACTGCTGAAGTACTCCCGCCTAGGACGAAACAACCGTCCAGTACTCCCTGGTTTTCGAGTGGTTCTCTAACTTATATCGGTATATGTTATTCACACGATGACTCACCAATCTGATCTGCTATTCAGTATGTGGTTGACTTCCGTCTAAGTTTATCAAAATACTCAACAAAATGCACCACTTTATTCTTTTACTACTTACAAAGAAATAAGTAGTTGAAAAAAGAACAAGAAGAAATATTCACCAATCTGATCATGAAATCTTCCAAAATACTTCAGCTTTTGAGACGAAAGCTAACTAGCGCTGAAAACCATCGACATCACTGTTGGCTAGTTAGTGGCTTGTCGTTGCAAGGAAGGAAGGAGAATCTTCATCACCATTCCTGGTTATATTCCACTCTCCTGCATAGCTTTATCTTGCATTGCTAATTGTAAACGTCGTTTTATCTTCCTAGCCATATTTTTCTCTTTTAACATTTGAAGATGCATTACACTATAAAAGTAGGGTATATACAAGCAAAGATACTGGGTGACTAAATCAATCACTTCAGCAATAGTATAAAAGGTTACACCGACATATAGACCAGATATACCGCCAAGATCACTGATAAATCGTGCCATATAATATCCAGGTCCTTCAATGATCTGTTGACGAAAAAATAAAAATTAACGAGATAATTGTAGATATTAGTAAATTTGATAGAGGAAACATTTTGTGGTTGAGATGATGAGGCTAAGCTTGTCAACCATTCAGTCACTTGGCTAGGGAACCAAATGGCTCATGAGTTATAACTCCTGTCAATTTGTGACTTTAGTTGGATCACCAGCCAATATCATCGGCGAATATTTGTCTTTATACCCGACCTGATGGATTCTACTGGCATTCCCGACGAGGGTCGTGGGTGTGTGTTGCTGAAGAGTCCCGAACTAGGACAAGACAGCTGTCAAATACTCTTTAGTACCCAATGGTTCTCTAACTGACATCAATCCGAGATCAATTCCCTATAATCCAACAATTTTGAGAATTGCCATTTAGGACTGTTAACAGAAAACAGTGGGGTAAACCTCTCAGAGAAGTGAGATGCTTCTATGAGTGATTACTTGAGGTCTGGATTTGTTGTTGTAATGACACTGTGCAAACGTATTCCACATTGACTTACTTCTTGATTCGATCCCTGACTCTTATGTTTCTCATGGGTTGATGCAATCAATTTTTGTGGATATGTTTGCTGATTACAGATGAAGCTGAAATAATCAAATCAATAAACAGTGTCATTTTTTTCATCTAGTGGATGGTGAAACAACAACCAGCACCAATCACCACCAACGGGATAGCCTTAACAGAGGATGCCTCCTTCACTTATCTGGGAAGCATCGTTTCAACTGCAGGCGGAACGGATGAAGATGTCAAAGTTAGAATCGGAAAGGCAAGATACGCCTTCACCAACCTGAAACCAGTTTGGAAATCTTCAGAGCTCAATCAGCATAAAGAACAAGATTTGGATTCTGTTCAACACAAATGTGAAGTCAGTCTGTCCTTCTATATGGGTGAGAACCTTGCACTGCACACGTCACGAAAAGGATCTCCAACAGGTTGCAGACTTTCATCAACAGCTGCCACCTTCACTGGCTGGCTCCATACTGAAGATCAAATGTCTGGCCAGAAAGAATAAGCAACAAGAAACTATGGGAACGAACCAACAGGCGAGAGCCGATTGCTCAATAAATATTTAGGAGAAAGTGCAGATGGATCGGGAAAACATTGAAGAGGCCACCGAATGACATCGCACACCAAGCTATCGAGTGGAATCCCGATGGGAAGCGACGAGTGGGTCGTCGGTGCGAGGGTGACATGGAGGAGATCGTGTGGCGAGGAAGAGATGAGAGAGTTTGGTCAATCGTGGGGCTAGCTAGCTGAAGAGGACGGCAGAAAACAGAACAAAGTGGAGATGTGTTGTTGAAGCCCTATGTTCCACTCGGAATGCTAGGGAATAATAATAAAAGTGGATGGTGAACACCGCATCAAAATTAATGAGCCATTTACAATTGTGTATTGTGTACCAAAGAATCTGCCTAAAGGTACGCGATCACGTCTCCTAGCTATAATTTAAGCTATAAGGATTGATAAGAATGAACCTAACCAATGTGTACAAAGAAAGTTTATTGATTCGCTTTGTTTACCCTGGCCTATGATAAAGTCATCAGGGACGTGATCATCTCATATTTTCACATCTTAGTATGCCCTTCTTATTCCTTTTGACATTATTATTATTATCATTGTTATTTGTCAACCTTTGGATTCATACTAATCTTATCTTCTCCCTATTACTTGATTACTGTTCACCATTTGACCTCTTTATTGTATAATTACATTTGTTATCTGTCAATCGTCAAAGTAACATTTAGTGTGACACTTTCGTTTGTTTATGTTTTTTGTAGTATTCATATTTCTCACATTTCGTCCTATTTGGGACTCTTCAGATGGATGTATACGGGAATGCAGGTACACCTACGTGAAGAGTACCAAATAGGGATGAAACATGCATGCTGGATTCCACTGTTATAGTCACTGTCAACAGCAATAACTTCATGTTAATTAACAGACATCGTCGACTAGCGTCCGTACTAGGAGCCAGTGTGTCAATAGAGGCTGAGAATTTCACTCAAGCATATAATCAATTAACGGAAGAAATTTGTAGGAGGCCGCCTATTTCGCTGATCTAAGAAACAGCGTTTCAGATATGATTGAGAAGATTTGTAGCTCAGGTGGATGATTTTGATGTTGTTGTGTTCTCTGAGCTGGATAGTTTATTTGCGAAGCTTTCATTGCCGTACTACAGGACATCTTCAGCACATACTTCAATTTGTTGAAGTGAGATTTTAGATTTCTCCACGAGTTTATTAGTCATCTCTCCTGGTGACCTTGAACGGGTTAAAGGAACACCCATGGGATGGCCAATATCAGGTTTGATTGCAGAAGCAGTGATCCAGAGGCTCGAAAATATAATCCTACCAAAGATCAAACCCAAAATTTGGGTATCTTACTTGGAAGAAGCATTCGTAAAAATCAAAAGAAAAGAGTTAGGTAAAACTCACAACTTAATAAACAACATCTTCGACGACATCAAATTCACAAGAGAAGAGGAATCCGAGAACGAAATCCCACTTTTGCACCTCCTAGTCAAACGAACAACCACAGAAGAATTAGAAACACAAGTTTATAGAAAATCAACTCACACGGACCAAATACTGAATTACAACAGTAACAATCCAATAACACACAAAAGGAATTGTATACAAACACTATTCAGGAGAGCAGCCAAGACTCATCGCAGTACTCCCACGTTAACGAAAATTGAAGGAAGATATCTCATGGACGTCTTCCAAAAGAATGGATAGATATCCACGGAACTTCATAAAAAGAAATCTACCCCCAAACCAACCTACCAAATTAAAGGCCCCCAAGGAAAACGCAAAGAAAATCGCCCTAACATAAAAACAACATCTTAGAAATCACTGTAAGATTCTTCACACCTCTGGGAATCAATGTTGCACACAAACCAACAAAATCACTTCACTCAGACAGCTCTGTGTCGACCAAAAGACTCAACAACGAAAGAAGATAAAACCAACATCATCTACAAAATAAGTTGCAACGACTGCGAAAAACACTACATTGGCCAAAGTGGAAGTCCCGTTCGTCTTCGTATCCATGAACATAATCTAGTCGTCAAAAGACATGACATCCACTCCCTCATATCACTACATACAGACAACCACGGACATCAATTCGACTGGGACAACCAACGTTCAAATATTAGACAGAGGAAACACCAAGAATGCTAGAGAATTTTTAGAAGCCTGATATTCCAGTGAATCGTCAATCAATAGACACATCGACATAGACAAAATTTACCAATCGATAAGAAGGAAATCTCACATGCACAAAGGGTAAAACTTCAGGTCAAGGAAACAATCAATACCAATACACAAGTAGCCTAAAGGGTGTGAAAACAGACAAAAACAAGCAATCACGCCAAGGTCAGGTCACCAGGAGAGATGACTAATAAACTCGTGGAGAAATCTAAAAGCTCACTTCAACAAATTGAAGTATGCGCTGAAGATGTTGCCTAGTAGGGGGCAATGAAAGCTTCGCAAATAAACTATCCAGCTCAGAGAACACAACAACATCAAAGACAGCGTTTCAGCTACATGCGTCACCGATGAAGATGTTAAAGCCAGACAAGATTGGAAAACCAAGACAAACATTCACTAATCTGAAATCAATGTGGGAATCTACTGTGCTTAGCCTGAAGGACAAGATTCAGATTTTCAACACTAATTTCATATCTGTTCCACTATATGGTTGAGAGAGTTAGGGCGTCACAAGTGCATTTCGCAGATATTCGTCAACAGATGCCTTCGTTCCACACGGAATATCGAATAACCCGGCAAGAAAGCATGACCTAAGAAGGAACTCTATGAACGAACCAACAAAGAACCTATTGTCCAATACATATACCAGAGAAAATGGAGAATAATCGGACACATGCTGAGGAAACTGTTGAGTGACATCACACAGTCTCAAATGGAACCCGAATGAGAAACGACGAGTTGGGCATGCATCCGAGAGTGACATGAGGAGGGGTGTAGGAGCCTACGGGCAATCGTGAAGATATCTGAAGACGACTTCAGGGAACAAGGGGAGATGCAGATACGCTGTTAAAGTTCGATGTACCTCTCCGAACCTAAGGGAATAATAATAATAATCAATAAAAGCGGAATTCAAATTAACTTTAAAAACATGTGAGTCCCTTGATATAAGTATAAAACTTGGACACTGTGGTAGAGAATAACTCCATTATAGATAAGATTTTATTTTGATAAATCACACAGTGTGTTTGTTATACAGTAATATTAACTGATGACCACGTTTCGAGCACAAACTATTGCCACTCATAATCATATCAAGCTGCTCACTCTCACAACTTTTTCCTTCATTTATATACATTAGTGGAATTGGATAAAAATCAGTATGAGTAATGTACATTCAGAAATAATAATAATATGAGTGTTATTGATCAAATACAATCAGATGGGAAATAAGACGAGTGTTTTTATAGTCAAAATAAGTAACTTGTTAGAATGTTGTGATGTGCTTGAATTGAAATAGAATTTTGAGATTATTTATTACCCTCCTCTGATTTGACTGACTGGTGGTAATAATATCTTCCATATCTCTGGTATTTGCATTGAGTCATTTCTGTTGCATGTGTTGTGTTGGGTGAAGGTGGACTCGATGAACCAGGCAGGATTCAGTAATCAATCTCTCTCTCCCCACTTACCTATATTACTTCTTAGAATTTCGACTCTGTCCCACCCTATTGTGTGTTAATGCATGCATGCAGTGCGATTGCTGAGTTTTTTTCTAAATTACTCATCTTCTCGGGTCTCAGCAATTGCACTGCATGCATTAACACACAACCACACAATAGGGTGGGTGGGAGAGGGTTAAGATTCTAAGAAGTAATATAGGTAGGTGGAGAGAGAGAGATTGATTACTGAATCCTGTCTGGTTCATGGAGTCCACCTTCACCCAACACATGCAACAGAAATGACTCAATGCAAATACCAGAGATATGCATGGAAGATATTATAACCACCAGTCAGTCAAATCAGAGGAGGATAATAAATAATCTTAAAATTCTATTTCAATTCAAGTACATCATAACATTCTAACAAGTTACTTATTATGACTATAAAAACACTCGTCTTATTTCCCATCTGATTGTAATTGATCAATAACACTCATATTATTATTTCTGAATGTACATTATCCTATATTGAATTTTATTCAAATGTCTAATCATCAATTTTTACTCATGTATATAAATGAAGGAAAAAGTTGTGTGAGTGAGTGCCTTGATATGATTATGAGTGTCAATAGTTTGTGCTCGAAACGTGGTCATCAGAAAATATTACTGATTTATCAAAATGAAATCTTATCTATAATGTGAGTCGCTTATTTGTTTAGAATGTCGGTAAATGTTTTTGGTCTTTTCTGGTTTTTTTTTTGCTTACCTGATTAACCATTTCATTGACAGGATGTATATCAATAAATATTAAATCTTCGGCTTTCAGTAGTGGACTATCTGCTTTCACATATGAATCATTGATACCATTCAATTGAAGCATTTCTAAATAGGGGATTAATGTTTTCGGATCAATATTTTGTACAGTTTTTGTACGTATAGTAGAATGGATATTGTTTAGTCGACGTCTACAACGCAATGGGCAATTGATTATACCATCACCTGGAACAGATGGTTGAATACGTTGAAGTACCTTTCACAGATAAAGAAGAATATCAAAAGTAAAACAAAAAAATAAAACGGATTAAATGAACTACTTAAATGATAGAAAAACAAAGTAGTATATTGACGATTTAGCAAATTACATGAAATATTCCAGTGTAACTCGTTTAATGTATATTTGTAAAACTTTCACACCGGTAATGTGTAATTTCGTGATGATATCTTCATTGGATATATCACTAATGTGAAGTCAATGCTTCTATATGATGTAGAAACTTTGTGTATGAGTTACCAAAAGGCATTTCCAACAGGTTACTACAGACTCTGATAAAACAGCTGCCACCTACTCTCCACAATGGAGATCAGGCGGTCAGACAGAAAGGAAGTCTGATAATGAAGGTGCCAAAAACCTATCAGCTAACACATATATTGAATTAATCTGAGATGATTGGGACATAAGCTGAGAGGACGGTTGATTGACATTACACTGAAGGCAGGATTTATGAGTGGAACACAAATAGACAACGACGAGTTGTGCTCCCGGGATTAGCATGGCGGAGATCGTGTAGAGGTGAAACGAAAGCTTATGGGCGATTCAGGAAGCAGGTTGCTGAAACAGATTGCTGAGAGCCGGATGAAATGGAGATGTGCTGTTGAAGCCCTGTGTTCCACTAGGAACCCAGTTTTTGTAGTTGGGTGCCTATATTGACGAAAAGGAACTTAATTTACTCGTTCTGTTTTAGAATAAGAAACATGGATAGTTCTGACTGAGTTGACCCAGAACTTGACTTCCTAAAAGCAGCGGTTGTAAAAACAGTTACCCGAACCGATTTAGTGAACAAAACAAGAAAGACAAGCAGTCTAAATCGGGCATCGACTCAGTTCCAAAGAAAGTCATATTCATAAACTTGGAATTCAAAGGTGATCAAGCTGCAGATATGCTCAAAAACCGTCTCTCTAAAGCAGTCAGTAAGACGTTGTTTGCAGCAAAATTACAAATGACCTTCACCAGCCGTCAGTTGTTCGCCACTTCTGTAAAAGATAAGCTCCTCCGTCTGCCCGCCTCCATGTGCATCTATCAGTTCACCTGCTCTTGAGGACGCTTTCCACACGGATACAAGAACATATTCCACCATGGTTTTACAAAGGAGAAAATAAGTGTGCGCGAAGCTTTATTCTAGAACACCTGATCGACTCCTGTCACTCTCCCAACTCTGACCTTGATTTTAAGATCATCTACCGAATCCATGATAAGTTGCCAGTCGCGTTTTCTTCGTTCTAAACTTCTAAAGACAGCGGAGGCTTTGGCCATTCATCAATCTAGGCCAGACGGGTCTTTGTGAACAAAAGAAGTATGTACAATCCCTACTTCTGCCTTAGCTGCAGAGGGATAGACATTTATTTTTTTGTTCATTTAGTTAATCTTCGTATGTTTCCCTCATTACTACGATTATTATTATTATTATTATTATTATTATACTATTCTCACTTGTCATTCTAGATCCAGAATTGTTTTTTATTTTTACAATATTGAATTCTATCTTATCAAATTTCACACCAAGTTATGTAACATTTTATATTCGCCTGCTAATCTTATAATCATGTACCCCTTTCCAACATCTATACACCTTATTTATTATTCTATATATGACATTGATTGTTTTGCTACTTGATATTTAACTATGATTATAATCACAAATATTTTAATTGCACTTCATACTACTATTATTATTTCATGTATTCACACCGTTGATCTAATTCCCTCAACGGATATAATTTCTCAAGGGAAACCATATATATATGATTGTACAGCTTGATAATAAATTCGTTGAAAAGACAGTCTCTTCACTGAATATTGTGTTTTTAACTCATAATATAGCGCTACACACACCAATGCCTTCAATGAGCACCCACTTTGCCTTGGCATGGTACAAGATGACTTAATTGGCTGTATTATCCGCCAACGTCTGGACGTCAAGTCAAGTAACAACTTGTCATGTTTGACTAATTTACATTTTGAGCGTTAACCTATCAGGATTTAAATCACCGACTACTCATATCTCAATCAGTAGTATTATATCAATGAAGCTGATAGACAGTTTCCAGTAAATATTAAACTACATCGAACATTTCTTTAAGAGAATTTTGTATTACCCATCGACTGATTGTATACTGAACGGAAATTTTCGACCTCTGTTATCCTGTTGGCACTTTGTACGGAAATAACAGAAGATGTATTCAAGCAAAGAGGCTGTTTCTGGGGAATTCTTTTTCATTTACTGTGAAATCACTTTTATATAAATTTTATTTGTTGCAAAATTAGGTAGTAACAAAAGTGATGAGTTGTCAGAAAATAATTCCTTAATGACCAAACAGTGCATAAGAGGAGCTGAATAAGCACATTGAAATTACGAAATAAGGCGAATAATTTAGTAAATGCGTTGTAATTCGGATGCACACAGAAACCAAGGAAAATGTGAAACTATGCAAGAGTCCGAAAAATGCAAGATTTGAAGAATTGAAAATACAATCAGAAAAAATCAATGATTTGCTCACTAGCGACTGACCCTACTCATGTAGGTAGTTACCTGGGTTCTAGTGGGACGTCATGACCTATAGGGTGCAACAGGTCGGGTGTGAGGACAAATACTCGCTGAAGACACTGGCTAGTGGTCGCGCTATGTTGTGAATTGGCAGAAGTTGGAATTCATCGGTTGGTCATTGGATCGGGTCCCAGTGGCCTTAAGGTCTGCGAGCTCGCCTTGTAACCAGAAGGTCCTGGGTTCGAAGTGTGGCAGTGGGTGCGTACTGATGAAAAGTCCCAAACTAGGACAAAACAGCTGTGTAGTACTCCCATCTGGTTTTCCAATGGTTCTCTAACCGATGTCAGCTCATGATCAAATCCTGTAACCACAAAATCAAGTTAGTAGATGACAACAAGGTTCTCACCACAATAGTGGAAGTGGTTGAATAATTTTCTTTTGCATGCACAGCTAGGTTTTCTGCAATGCAAAAGAGACGAAAGCATATTGCGCTTGGTAGGTGGTTTTTCACCTTGTAGATTACTTCGAAGAAGACTTTTGTTGATATGAAATGATCAGTGTCGACAAGGTGTTCGATTATCGCACTCCTTATAGTGATACTAATACGTTTGTATGCAACAATGCGGGATAGTGTGCTTAAACCTTTTTAGAAGGGGAAAACGTTGGAAGACTGATATAATTGGCTCCGCAACAACAGGTGAATTGATATATCCACAAAGAATTGATCAAATGGAAGATCTTGTCATTTACGCTTCAGAAAACCAATGAACAACAGGGGAAAACTACTCTTAGTGTTGCTGAAAAGGATATCCTTCTAAAGAATGATGTAATTCTCGTCTTAAGAATATTGCAGGTTAAGTTTTCCTTGAAACCGAGGTCCGTGAACAGTTTCTTCTTCGGTGCAAGTTTTGGTTTGGTGTTCTTGTCCACTGATCTCGGTGGGTATCTTTGCGGATGAAGATTTGTTTCAGCAGTTGTAGTTTTTTTCTAGAGAATCAAGGCTACAGGTGCGTCGGATGCTAGTAGTAAGCGATTTAACTCAATTTCACTTTCATTTAACAGGGATTTCGCATTGACTGTCTTTCCTACTGTTCCATCGAATCTACTCGTTAGTTCCACACAAAGTAAGAAACTTTTGGATTCGATTTTTAATTTTCAATAGTGAATTTAATTGCGAAATGGCAGTTGTTAAATACCATTGTTGTCACAAATGGTGCAGATGTTGTCCACATATATCCTATACAGTTGGAAACTATCGATGGTCGACTTTAATGTGCGTATCTCGAAACAGTCTGCTAGGAATAGGTAGGTCCAAGGGAGACCCTATTACAATCCCATCCTTTTGTTTGTAAATGCTGTCACTGAAAGTGAATTGTACATCAAGTGTACACCTCAGTAGTAGTATTATTATTATATTATTGTTTCCTTCAGTCCCTAGAGGAACATAGGGCTTCGGCCACACGTCTCCAATGCGTTCGGTTCTCGGCCAACGTTTTCATCTGACTCTACGTCTGCCCATATGCTTTCATCTCCTCTTCACATGACTTCCTCCATGTCACCCAACCCTCTCACTGACGACCGACTCGCCGCTTTCCATTCGGGTTCCACTCGAGAGCCTGGTGTGTGATATCACTTGATAGTTTTATCACAGTATGGCCACAATACAATCCACCTCCATTTCTTCCTGCGTATTTGTTGCACAATTGGTTCCTGTTGGGTTGGTTGGTTCGCTCTCAGAGATCCCTCCATGTTGCTGATCTTTTCTAGCCAGCCATCTGATCTTGAGTAGTATTGAGCGAAGGCAGCTGTTGATGAAGGTCTGTAGTTTGTTCGAAGTGCCCTTAGTTACGCTGCGCTAAATCTCTGATCCGTATAGTAAGTAGCACTGACTTCACATGGGAGTTGAAAATCAGGACTTGATAAAACGCTGGATCTAGTATTTGCTTATGATGCGGAAATATATGAAGCACGCAGACGTGCTCCTATAATGAACTCTGATCATTGTGTTATTCGGATATTACCCGAGATATATAGCAGATATCTCTCCAGAAAAACACAACAAAGATGTTACTCACAAGAAAACGTGCTCAAACTAGGACATATGTTAAATGACACAAACTGGGAACTTTTCACTGAACACACACTGGATGATACTATTTCCAGTCTGACTGACTATCTTAAATTCTGCCTTGATGTATGCTGTCCAAAACAGATACTTTTCAAAAGAATAGACCGTTTCTCTTCTCCTCATCTCAAAAAGCTTCGAAGAGAAAAAGAGAGACTGTACAAGACTAAGGATAAAGCTGGTCTTAGGAGGATAAACATCCAAATGAAATCCGAAATCAAGAGGCTAAACAATATTTATAATCAAAGAATTTTGTCATGTAAAACATGTGGAAGCTTTTCAGAGAAATTACAAGTTGTGGTAGGCATAGTTCTTATGCCCCCTCTGTTGATGTAAATACTCTTAATAGATCTTTTATCCGCCCTCCTAATGTACCTTTTAGCTTTAATGTAACAAATAACATGACTAGTGACTTTCATAGTTTTAAAACTTCTGATGTTCTTAAATGTTTAAAATCTCTTAAACCTTCCCAGAGTCTAGGTCCTGATGGTATACCTGCCACTGTCCTAAGGAAATGTGCTGATATTTTAAGTAACCCACTTACAAACATTTTCAACACTTCTTTTTCTAATAATGTTGTACCTTCTCTGTGGAAAGATATTAAAATCATCCCTGTACCCAAGTCAGGCTCTGGTAATAATGTTAAGTTTAGACCTATCGCTATTACCTCTCCTTTTTTGAAACTAATGGAGAAATTATTGTTACTAAAACTTGTTCCCTCTCTAAGTTTCTCAAACGATCCAAAGCAGTTTGCTTACAAACAGGGTAGGAGTACTTTGGACGCTGCTGCTGTGTTCATCACTACATAGTATCCTCCTTAGAGAAAGGGGCCAAGTATGTCCGTTGTACGTTCCTTGATTATACATCTGCTTTCGACGCTGTACCTAGAGGCCTATTGTTAAACAAGCTTAGCCTTACACAAACTGAGCCCTGGGCTGTCAACTGGCTGCACTCTTACTTCTCTAATAGGATGCACTACACGGTGTATAATGGTGTATCTTCCTCTCCTTTGCTTACTGAAACTGGAGTTCCTCAGGGTGCTGTTCTTTCTCCGTTTCTCTTTTCCTTCTTCTTACATGATTTACCTCTCTCAGATTAAATCAACTTCGTCAAATGTGCTGATGACCTGACTGCATCGTTTCCTATTAAGTCTCAGTCAGACTGTTTCAAATTAAATAGCTTCCTGTCGGACATCAGTCAGTGGTCTAAACGAAATGGTCTCATGCTGAATCCCTCAAAATGCCAGACTGTTGTCTTCTTCCTTAGGCATAAACGAGATCTGCAAACACTAGTAAGTACTCATGAAGCTTGTTGCATTGAGGGGACTAAGACTGAAACTTGGTCTAATGCAAAATACCTCGGTCTGGTTCTGTCTTCCGACCTTACTTGGACATCTCATATCCTAACGACTTCTAAGAAAGTGTTCTGTCTAACCTACTCCATTAAGAAACTTAGACAATCTGGAATCACCCAACCTCTACTTTCACAATTTGTCAACTCTCGTATATTACCTATTCTACTTTACTGCTCCCCGTTAGTCTTTCCTGGGCTACTAAAAAACGACTATACCATCTTGAGAAGGATGTTGAAGGTAGTTAGTAGGACTAGTGGTGTAAAACACAGTCAGCTCGTCACTACATTAGTTGAAAGGCATCTGAATACATGCGAAAAATGGTCTAAAACCATACTCTCTGACCCCCAACACCCCCTCTATTCCCAACTCTCGCCTTGTATCTCATCAAGTAGAACCAGAAATCAGTGTAAAAGAATCTATGCTCGTACAACCAAGTGCAGGAACTCAACGATACCATACTTGGCCCGTGTTCTAAGCGACAGAGACAATGTTAAGCGTGAAACCTATGACTTGCTTTGTTGGTAAAAACATAATTTTAGGCTCTTTTATTTCTCTCTTATTTTGTATTCTATAGTGAACTCCTTCTTAAACATACTTAGCTACCTAAATTATTAACATTGGCTTACTTTTTGTACTTCACTGTAGTCCTTCTTTTGTGTATCTACTGGTTCCGACTATATTAGCTCTATGAGTAGTACAAAATTTTCCTGTCATTAACCATCATGAAATTATTAGTTATTATGGTTGTTTTTCTTCTTATTTTTTATTTTTTTCGGCAATATTAACTGACAATCATTGGTTGTGAACGCCATAGTCACCACCTTAAAATTTTATATTATGCAGGATTACTCACACTACCACTACAAACACCACATTAGACCTGACAATAAAAAACAAAACAACAACCCTGAAATGTTATTTTATTGATTGTTTAGAGTTGTTTCAACCAAATTAACTGATCATCTTGGCGATAAACTTTCTTAAATATCATTTCATAACTTCCTGTATGACTATAGCTTTACTGTCATCATGCTTAATCATATCATAGCTTCCGCTACCCAATACTGATGTATTATTATATGCTGTTTATTTTCCTTTCTACTTCTTGGTATTTTTTCACATATTTTAAAATTATTTTGTGCTTTTCTGTTGTTGTCTTTGTATTTATTTATTTATAATTTTTTTGAAAATACTCCTTTTAAACGCCGGAGAAAATTAGATGCAAATATTTCAGATATTTGCTGAAAATTCCACACTGTACCACTAGTACTGTTTCTGGAATAAAGCAAATTATTATTATTTTTCATGTTGAGTGTGCTGTTGACCTCCACACAGACCACTACTACTGACACCTCAGTAGCAATTCTTACAAATGCGTTGTTGCTAATCCAATGCCTAACTGACTTTAGTATATATATATGCATGTGAAACATACGGTTTCTGTAAGTGGGACATTGGTAAAACATGATTCAGTGTCCAAAGACAGCAAACTTCTGTTAGTGTCGTTCATATATTGTTTGTAGTGGATAAACTGAAAAGTATCACAAAACGAGTACATTCAAACCGGTTTCTTCATAGGAAGTCCTGCCGATATGTGAGAATTAACACGATTCTACTTGGCAGATGGTGTTTAAAATGACAAGTGCTAGGTTCAAGTCTCAGTGGTGACGCAATCATCACTCGTTGGGAGCTGCAGGCATATACAGATGACGAGGTTCAGAAATTGGACGAAATGCAAGACCTTGTTTTTACAGTGTTGGGCACTATCAGCCAACAAGTAAGTTACACACACTACTGACAAGTAGTTAAGGATGTTATAAATGAAAAATAATACAAAGGATTTGTACATGCCCTCATACACTATCAACCGAATTAATTTGAAAGAGTTCAAATCTTCTCCTTATCTAGGCAGCGTCGTTTCAACTACAGGCGGTAAGACGGAAGAGGATGTCAAGATCAGAATCTCAGAAAGACAAGACACAACTACATCACGCTGAAATCAGTTTGAAGATCTGCTGTACTCCGCAGCAAGAACAAAATTCGACTTTTCAACACTAATTCAAAGTCAGTCACTTCTTGTATATAGATTCAGAAACTTGCACTGCGCACCACAAAAAGCATTTCCAGCAAGCCACATCAGACTTTCATCAATAACTGCCTTCGCTGACTCCACAGTGAAGATAAAATGACCAGAAAGAATCAGCTGTGGTGAGAGCTGTCTGCAAGACAAAATTGGTAGACAACAATAGACGTCAATATTTACGTCCCTAATCGGGGTCATCAGAAAAAAACAATAACAAAGCTTAACCGTGAAGAACTCAACAACCAATCACAGCAGACTTAACGTGTGCAAATACGATTTGCAGATATATGGCCTGACTTTCTAAGAAACGGTCACAAAGAGATGACAGAATAACCTTCAGCAAGTAAACAACCGATCAGAAGGCGTTGCTTCTCTGCTAACAATAAAGGATAATAATGTACATGAAAATCTATAAATACCTCTTGATTTTCTCAATAAACGATCTGTTGTCTGGCCGTTGTCTTTTGTCGTTACACAGAAACAACAAACTCTAGGAACGAACCAATCAAGATTCTGTTAGTCAATAAATATGTAGTAAAAACTGTAGATGGATAAGATACAAGCCGAAGAAACCATTGGGTGGCGCATTGGGCGCCAGATCACTGCTGAAGCGGAACCCCTATGGGAAGCGACGAGTACGGCGTCTGGTCGAGGCTGATGTGGAGAAGATGAAGACTTATGGGCGACCGCGGGGCCAGATGAAGAGGACTGCAGGGAACAGCACAAATTGGAGATCTACTGTTGAAGCTGTATGTCACACTCGGAGCCCAAGAGAATAATAATAATATTATAACAATCACACACATGCATTACTTACCTCATGATCTGAAAGATTAGCTATCCCATCCGCACACTTGAGTGTATCCCAAACACGTATCATTTTTGTTGTACTATCCATAATATCATGACACCATACTTGACCGATATTATGCATTGAATAGGGTATAGCATATGATTCACTAAAGCATTTACATGTTTCATAGGTTAATTTTTGTCGTAGAACAGCTACACACGCTTGTCGAGTGTATTTAAAGCGTGTTATTCCTTTAGAATACATTAGAAAAAATAGATTTGTAGAAAGAAGAGGGTAAATTGGATAATTTAGGGAATACATATAAATAGCGGACTTGATTGGACCGAAGTGCTTGGTATGAGATTGGCATGTTGGCTTTTTGTGTAGATGCTTCGATGATGTCTGGACATATAATTAGAAGTTAATTGGTGCATGGTAATTAGCAGTGGGATCCCAGATGCGCTTTTCGTCCTATTTAAGACTCGTCATCTGGATGTAACTATAAACAATTATTGAAGGATAATGGCGAAGATATGCTAAGGGCAACGAAGAGGAGTGAAGGTGCCAATAACCACAGAAGCAGCCACGACGCTGAAAGGTAAATTCGGTCTTCTAGCCTTAATCTAAAACAATATAACTGAACTAATTGTTGTTTTCAATAATATCTTCTTCAGGCCTTAAATAGGTTTATATACAAAAAATTTAACCAATGACAGTGAGTTTGTGGATCAGATAATAATGTTACATGGTAAATTTTTCGAAAGTTACTAATAACGATGATAATAATGATAATAAGGTTTATGCATATGGTGATTACAATAACGAAGACAGTGAGTGATTTGTGTATATTTAGACAAATCAGTAAATAAATTAGGTCATATTTTAAAAGTTACGTAATACTAAAGGTATCTGAAGTGGACAGATAATCATAGTTCAAATAAATATCATAAAAATACAAAGGAAATGGAAAATAAGAAACGGTGGAGGGGTTTAATTAGAATTTACCTAGGCAAGCAAGGGAGAGACAAAGTTAGAACAGGCACTCTGAAACAAGTATGAGATTCTACTGCGTTAGGAGTAATAAACAATAAGCCATACCCTCAAAAGCTGCCTTCGCTCCATACTGAAGATCAAATAGCCAGAAAGAATAAGTAACAAGCAACTCTGGGAACAGACTAACCAAGAGCTGATTGCTCAATAAATATGTAGGAGAAATTGGAGATGGATATGACATACATTGAGTAGAATATCGAATGACATTGCTCGCAGAACAGGCTATCTCTCGAGTGGAATCTTAATGGGAACCGGCAACGTTTGGGTCGTCGGTGCGAGAATGACCACATGAGAGATTATGGGTAATTGCGAGCCCAGATGAAGAGGACGGCAGAGAATTGAAGAAAGTGGAGATGTGTTGTTGGAGGCCTATGTTGCACTCGGAACGCAAGGGAATTATAATAATAATAATAATACCCTCAACGTTAATGCCGAGTCGACAGATTTGGCTTGTTACTGGAAGCATTTTCAACAAGCTACTGGAAACTTATATCAACAGCTGCCTTCGCTCCACACTGAAGATCAGATGACTAGCCGGAAAAGATAAGCAGACAACAAGGAACTCTGTGAAAGAACCTACTGCCCAACACAAATACCACATAAAATGCAGATGGACAGATGAACAGACACGCTGAGGAGATCGTTGGATAGCATCATGACCCAGAACTTAAAATGGAACCTGAATAGGACTGAAATGATGAGTTGACCGTGGGTCAGAGGGTGGTATACACAGGCGGAGGGGGGAATTGAAAACATAGGTAATCATGTAGCCAGTCAAAGACGACTTCAGGAAATCGGATAAAATGGAGATGAGTTGTTGAAGCCTTCTAATTTACTCAGAACCCAAAGACATAATAATAATGAGAAGAATGTTACTGATTATTGAACGAGTCAGACAATACATGTTTTGATATTCTGTAACTCACCTTCACCATACTGACTGTTACTCTGTGATAATTTGTCCAATTTAACTAGTTCAATTGATGGAGCATATTTATCATCGACACAAACACGTCCAACTAAATTCACAGCTTCATGATACGTTTGTTCTAAGGCTATGCGCATTGTATCACCAAAACGTATTGATAAACCATTTGGTAATGACTAAACATATGATGTAAATATTAATAATAATAAAATCAATAATAATTAGAGATTCATTTCGTTGCAGATACTCTCAGGAAGAACATTATCAGCTTAAATGGTGAAAAATACCCATCTAGACATCAGTGAGAGCTAAGAACGAGATGGTAATGTCCGTAAACATTGAATGAGCAAAATTTGATTTTCAAATATTGCTTTTGTAGGGATTCTGCTTTTCTTATCGGTTGGTTGGAGGATTTAATCATGAGCTGACATTAGTTAGAGAACCTGATATAAGTATAAAACTTGGGCACTGTGGTAGAGTATAAATCCATAATGGATAAGATTTCATTTTGATAAATCCTACGCCAAAAATATGGTGAAGATATGTGGATGACACTTTCACACACAGTGTTGAAAACAGAACATATCTCTCTCTAGCTTCTTGACACACATAAACTCACTAGTAGAGGGAATAAAATTCACATTTGAAGCCGAAAATGAGCAAGGAGAATTAGCTATGTTAGATTGTAAAATAAAACGAATAGAAGAAGGCAAACTACACACTAGTGTTTATAGAAAACCAACGCATTCTAATAGATATTTAGACTTTAATTCATCTCATCCTTTAACTGTTAAGGCAGGCTTAGTTAAGTGTCTGACAAAGCGAGCCATAGCACTAAGTAGCACAAAAAAGGACCTAAATGACGAAATAAAACAGATAGAAGAAGCGTTGGTGTTAAATAACTATCCTATAAAATTCATTAAGAAGATCAGTAAAGGCCAAAAACAAAATAAAAATAATTGTGTAACTAGTAGTAACAACATAAATAAGAGAGAATATAAGTCTTCTACTGTTATACCACATAAGGAGGGGACATCTGAGGCCCTACGTAGGATTCTCAATAAAGCAGGAATTAGGGTGGCATTTAAACCTACAAACTCACTCAGGGACAAGCTCTGTAGGTTAAAGAACCCAATGGACCCAATTAAACAAAATAATATAATTTACAAAATATCCTGCAATGACTGTGAGGTCAACTACATAGGTCAAACTAGTAGGTCAGGGGTAGTCAGATTGTCAGAACATAAGAATTTACCTAAGGTAAGAATGGTTGACCCAGAGAAGATAAGTAATTTAGAAAAAAGCTCGGCAATTGCAATGCATGCATTAACACACAACCACACAATAGGGTGGGTGGGATAGGGTTAAAATTCTAAGAAGTAATATAGGTAGGTGGAGAGAGAGGTTGATTACGGAATCCTTATTCATCGAGTCTACACCCAACATATGCAACAGAAGTGACTCAATACAAATACCAGAAATATGGAAGATATCATTACCGCCGGTCAAATCAGAAGAGGATAATAAATAATCTTAAAATTCTATTTCCATTCAAACACATCAACACATTCTAACAATCAACTTATTATGACTATAAAAACACTCGTCTTATTTCCCATCTGATTGTAATTGATGAATAACACTCGTACTATTATTTCTGAATGTACATTATCTCATATTGAATTTTATTCCAATATCTAGTCGATTCCACACATGTATATAAATGAAGGGAAGAAGTTGTGTGAGTAACTTGATATGATTATGAGCAATAGTTTGTGCTCGGAACGTCATCAGTTAATATAACTTTACTACACTGTGTGATTTATCAAAATAAAATCTTATCCATTATAGTTAGAGAACTATTGGGAAACCAGCCAGGGAGTACTGGACAGCTGTTTCCTCCGTCCTAGTTTGGTACTGTACAGCGGTTCTCACAATATGGGGGAGTGGGAGATGCGAAAAATCAATATAGTTAGATTGCGAAGCTAACGAGTTACCAGTTTTAGACATAATAGCTTACTTATTATTTCAATTTTACACTAAAAGAACAACGGTTGTATTGAATTGTAGGGATTTGAGTAATTTTAATGAAGATTTTACATTCAATTCCTTCACAGTATCCTGACGGTTATAAGGATAAAACTTGGGCACTGTGGTAGAGTGCAATTCCATTATGGGTAAATTTTATTTTGATAGAGTCTCACAGTGTTGTACAATAATATTTACTGATGACGTTTCGAGCACAATTTATTGCTCATAATCATATCAAGGTAATCACACGACTTCCTAAATTCATTTATATAATTCCGTTGTTTTTCACTTGATTTGATTGGTAGTATTATTTCCCATATTTCGGGTATGAGTGATGATTCATTTCTATTGCATGTGTTGGGTGTAGATTCGATGAACAAAGATTCAGTAATCAACCTCTCTCTCCACCTACCTATATTACTTCTTAGAATTTTAACCCTATCCCACCCACCCTATTGTGTGGTTGTGTGTTAATGCATGCATTGCAATTGCCGAGCTTTTTTCTAAATTACTTATCTTCTCTGGGTCAACCATTCTTACCTTAGGTAAATTCTTATGTTCTGACAATCTGACTACCCCTGACCTACTAGTTTGACCTATGTAGTTGACCTCACAGTCATTGCAGGATATTTTGTAAATTATATTATTTTGTTTAATTGGGTCCATTGGGTTCTTTAACCTACAGAGCTTGTCCCTGAGTGAGTTTGTAGGTTTAAATGCCACCCTAATTCCTGCTTTATTGAGAATCCTACGTAGGGCCTCAGATGTCCCCTCCTTATGTGGTATAACAGTAGAAGACTTATATTCTCTCTTATTTATGTTGTTACTACTAGTTACACAATTATTTTTATTTTGTTTTTGGCCTTTACTGATCTTCTTAATGAATTTTATAGGATAGTTATTTAACACCAACGCTTCTTCTATCTGTTTTATTTCGTCATTTAGGTCCTTTTTTGTGCTACTTAGTGCTATGGCTCGGTTTGTCAGACACTTAACTAAGCCTGCCTTAACAGTTAAAGGATGAGATGAATTAAAGTCTAAATATCTATTAGAATGCGTTGGTTTTCTATAAACACTAGTGTGTAGTTTGCCTTCTTCTATTCGTTTTATTTTACAATCTAACATAGCTAATTCTCCTTGCTCATTTTCGGATTCAAATGTGAATTTTATTCCCTCTACTAGTGAGTTTATGTGTGTCAAGAAGCTAGAGAGAGATATGTTCTGTTTTCAACACTGTGTGTGAAAGTGTCATCCACATATCTTCACCATATTTTTGGAGTAGGATTAAACGTATTAAGAGCAATGTCTTCTCAACTGTCCGTGAACATATCTGCTGCGTAGGGGATATTGGTGATCCATCCTATTGCTTACCTTTTGTTTGTCTATATATTTTGCCTTGGAATTTAAAGATAGTAGATGTGAGGTATAACTGAATTCCTAAAATAATTTCTTCAATGGACAGCTTTGTCCTATGATTGAGTTCGGGATCCTCAGTTAGTTCTTTTTTAACTGCTTCTAAGGCCATATTGACTGGTATATTAGTATAAAGACTGGTTATATCAAAACTAACCATTGTTTAATCATTATCTAGTTGTATGTCATTTAGTTTATTTTTCATCTCATATGAATTAGTTAGTCTAGAATTTCTAACGATTTCTAATGGGGCATAATATTAGAGCTAAATGTTTTGATAATTCATATGTAGGGGTATTTCTAAAATCTACTATTGGTCTTATGGGATAACCTGGCTTATGTATTTTAATAGTACCATACATCCTACTAGCAGTAAATATTACTGTATCAGTACTTATTACTTATCAGTGAATATTACTGTATAACACTGTGAGACTCTATCAAAATGAAATCCGGACGGTTAGTTGATGATTTCATTAATTCATGACGAAATTTGAAATCGATTAAATCCATACACAAATCAACACCTGAAAACTAACCTAATGCTCATTAGTGTGACTGCATACACGGTGTGGTCACCTGAAGTTCTACTGGGAAGTTGTGACCAATGGGTTCGATGTGAGGACAGATATTTTTACTGATGACACTGGGTAGCAGTCGCCCAGTATATATTCACGAAATGGTAGCGTAACCGTAGAAGACAGGAGACTAGGTAAAGGAATGTTTATCTGGAATTCGATATCTCTATATTAGTGAAATAATGTACACCTTATTTGCAAATCGTCATTTCCTGCACAGATCTTCTGTGTAGTGCTACTGCTATCCATCCCTCGTATTGTCTTTCTTTGTCTTCTTTGCGTGTCTTCCAAGTTTTGCCACATTGTTGAATCATTTGCTGTCTGTAACATCAAATCTGTCTATCCGCCTTTTGGTATTTTTCTGCTGATGAACGTCTTTTTATATACTACTGATACAGCTTATCAGTAGGATATGCCACGGCAGGAGTTAGAATTCATGTGTCATTGGATTCCATCCCAGTGAGTGAATCGCTCGAAGAGTTCGCCTTGTGACCGACATGGTTCGATCTCCAGCGGTAGGTTATGGGTGAATATTGATATAAGAATAAAACTTGTGCACTGTGGTAGAGTGTAATTCCATTATGGGTAAATTTTATTTTTATAGAGTCTCACAGTGTTATACAGTAATGTTTACTGATATGACGTTTCGAGCACAATTTATTGCTCATAATCATATCAAGGTAATCACATGACTTTCTAAATTCATTTATATAATTCCGTTGTTTTTCACTTGATTTGATTGGTAGTAATATTTCCCATATTTCAGGTATGAGTGATGATTCATTTCTATTGCATGTGTTGGGTGTAGATTCGATGAACAAAGATTCAGTAATCAACCTCTCTCTCCACCTACCTATATTACTTCTTAGAATTTTAACCCTATCCCACCCACCCTATTGTGTGGTTGTGTGTTAATGCATGCATTGCAATTGCCGAGCTTTTTTCTAAATTACTTATCTTCTCTGGGTCAACCATTCTTACCTTAGGTAAATTCTTATGTTCTGACAATCTGACTACCCCTGACCTACTAGTTTGACCTATGTAGTTGACCTCACAGTCATTGCAGGATATTTTGTAAATTATATTATTTTGTTTAATTGGGTCCATTGGGTTCTTTAACCTACAGAGCTTGTCCCTGAGTGAGTTTGTAGGTTTAAATGCCACCCTAATTCCTGCTTTATTGAGAATCCTACGTAGGGCCTCAGATGTCCCCTCCTTATGTGGTATAACAGTAGAAGACTTATATTCTCTCTTATTTATGTTGTTACTACTAGTTACACAATTATTTTTATTTTGTTTTTGGCCTTTACTGATCTTCTTAATGAATTTTATAGGATAGTTATTTAACACCAACGCTTCTTCTATCTGTTTTATTTCGTCATTTAGGTCCTTTTTTGTGCTACTTAGTGCTATGGCTCGCTTTGTCAGACACTTAACTAAGCCTGCCTTAACAGTTAAAGGATGAGATGAATTAAAGTCTAAATATCTATTAGAATGCGTTGGTTTTCTATAAACACTAGTGTGTAGTTTGCCTTCTTCTATTCGTTTTATTTTACAATCTAACATAGCTAATTCTCCTTGCTCATTTTCGGCTTCAAATGTGAATTTTATTCCCTCTACTAGTGAGTTTATGTGTGTCAAGAAGCTAGAGAGAGATATGTTCTGTTTTCAACACTGTGTGTGAAAGTGTCATCCACATATCTTCACCATATTTTTGGAGTAGGATTAAACGTATTAAGAGCAATGTCTTCTCAACTGTCCATAAATATATCTGCTACGATAGGGGATATTGGTGATCCCATTGCTACACCTTCTGTTTGTCTATATATTTTGCCTTGGAATTTAAAGATAGTAGATGTGAGGTATAACTGAATTCCTAAAATAATTTCTTCAATGGGTAGTTTCGTCCTATAAGTGAGTTCAGGGTCTGCAGTTAGTTCTTTTTTAACTGCTTCTAAGGCCATATTTGTTGGTATGTTAGTATAAAGACTGATTATATCAAAACTAACCATCTTTTCATGACTGAATCCTTGTTCATCGAATCTACACCCAACACATGCAATAGAAATGATTCATCACTCATACCTGAAATATGAAAAATACTACTACCTATCAAATCAAGTGAAAAACGACGGAACTATATAAATGAATTTAGGAAGTCATGTGATTACCTTGATATGATTATGAGCAATTAATTGTGCTCGAAACGTCATCTGTATGGGGTGAATATTGCTGAAGACTTCTAAACAAGAGGTGAAGCAGCTATCCAGTGCCCCTCGATGACTTTCAGTGATTGTCTAACTGAAGTCAGTCAGTTTGTGTTATGGACCTGTCGTCAAATGATAAAGTCTCACGGACAATCCATATGACCGAGTGGACTTATGCATGTGTGTATAATAATACTGACGCAATTAGCAACTGAAACGATATGCCAAATACGCCTATTCGTCCTTAGAAGCTTCCTCTTCAATGAGCCACGTAATTATCTAAAGACAAAGACTGGCCAGTGACTGTTAGGATACAAATTCCACTAGAGAAAATAGCACGCTATACTGACATATTTTAAACCACATTAAAATCTACCCAGGTCAGTGGGAAATAGCTTGTTCTGATTGGTAGCCGATTTGACTAGGTCCACGAAAAATAAATATTCTGATTGGCTGACGACTGGACCAGGACCAAGGTTACGGAAAAAGTGCTGAAATTTCACCGTCAGTCATGGTCAATCGATCATAAGATGCATCATATGACGAACCACAAGATGATTACCATTTTTAAGCCGATTCCTATCAGTTTGTGATCAATTAAACTTAAAATTCATAGCAATCAAAACTTTACAATAATCTTACCTGTACAGGAAATACTGGAAATGTATCAACTTCATGAAAGGCAATAAAATAACCATCTTTTAAATAAGCTGTCCTCTCTGTTTCAGAAGACTGAATAATATTCGGTTCTTCTTCAACTACCATTAACAATGGACTTGCATTCACTATACCCCGATGGATAATTAAACGTATGCCATGTGTAGGACCAGCCGGAACAGGTGGAGTTGGCCGAACACGTAAGGTGAAACATCGATAATAGATTGGATGTTCAGTTATAATAAAATTTTCTAGGCATTCTTGACTTTTAACCTGAAATTATAATTTTAAAAAAAATTAGTTCCCTTTATGAATTTAGACAATAGGCAATAAGAAGACGTAATTTGTCTGAATCGTGTAATGTGTATTCGCGCAACACATTTCGAACAAAGCAAGAACTACAGTTTTAGCAGAATAAATTTACATGTATCTGCGGGAGCAGTTACACTGGAAGAACAGAAAGAAGGGCATATCTACCAATTTCTCCAAAAAGCTTACGTCTAAAGGGAACAAATGCTTTAAACAGTGCCATTCATCGCCAGGCCTCTCCTCGACACGGGTCATGAGGTGGACGTCGAAAAGTCGTTCGAAATTATCAATAAGCAAAAGAGCTCAATTCTCCTCAAGTTTGCTGAAGCCATTTCCATCAAGCGTCTGAAACCTGACTTATGCGTTCAGAAAGAAGCGGTTATCAGTCTTTCTTTTCCCTGGTAACTGGATATTTTTCATCCGAATGCGAGATGCTGAAAAGTTTTCATTGTGTATGATTATTATTGTTCGGAATATTGTTTAAAATGAATTCTGTGCAAGTATATTAAGATTGTTTTTGTAGGTACATTTAATAATGTCTTTGCCCTGAAAGCAGCTGACGAGAAGGCAACGAAATAAAAGATGGTACCCATTTATTCTGCTAAAACTTTAGTTCTTGCTTTGTTCAGATTCATTAAAGGGAATAACTGTATGACATTTCGATCAATCTGATCACACTTCACGTACTTGTCATAGGAATGAATATATGCATGAAATTAATAAAGAGGTAAGAGGTGAGAAAATAGACTTAGGTCAAGTTAAAAGGAGGACATATTGAAGGTCAAAATAACAATGAGGATCACTAAACCAAATAAGAGAGGTGATAGTATATCTACCCTGGCTGGTATCAAAACAAAGTTTACCAACGAAGGTTTAGTGCGATGACGAATTGTTGCTTTGAATGAATAAAGGTGTTTTAAACTTTCTAATTGCTAGGGATTCCCAAAACTTTAGGATACGTCCAAAACACGTTCTGTAAATAGGTTTAAAAGACGTGTAATCATCAGTTTTATGTCCTGTCTCTATAATATGTTTCGTAATAAAGAAGCCATTTAGGTTCTGGAGATTCTATTTGCTTCTGAAACCAACCCTTACTTGCAGAGATCGATGAGTCCTCCCTGTGTATGTGTGTCCATACGTACATTCCAATTGGTAAATACGGTGGGATATGACATCATTTCCCTCATGTTCTAAGGGCTTAGATGGATACATCGGCTTCATATTCTCAATCATTCGGATCTTAGTTGCATAAATGTCTTTTTAACCACACCATTCAACCTTTGTCGAGTTACTAAACTGCTATGATCACCTACCCACACAGGGTAGCTTGATGCATTTTTATCTTCAATGTTTTTTTTATTATAGCTTGAATCCACACCGTATTTTTGGTACAATTATGGAATTGTCAGCATGTGATTTCGGTAGCCCAATTTTGCAGGCCGACCATTGATATCAGGTGTGCGTTGGCAGGGGATCGAATTCCGGACCAAGTTCATGGTTGGCTGGAGTCCTAACAGCTGTGCCATCGACGCTGTCGTTTTAACTTGATGTGACTTGTCAATTTTCTCCCCTCTTAACTCTCTATTAATTTCATATATATTCGTATGACGGCAAAGTTAAACTTTAAGCACCACTAACTGCCAATCAGCGAATGACGTCGAACGCACCAATCACGTGAAGGAGGCACTTTTGTGTATGGAATACATATATATTTATGAAATAATGCATAAAAACTGTAGAAAAGTGTTACAGAGGATACCTTGCTCTCACATGTGATAAAAATAGCTCTCCGTTTTAGGTTGGAGTATCAACAGAGTATAATTCCATTGTGGGTAAATTTTATTTTTATAAAGTCTTATATCTCTTGAGCAATAAATTGTGTTCGAAACGTCATCAGTAAATATTACTGTATAACACTGTGAGACTTTATCAAAATAAATTTTACCCACAATGGAATTATACTCTACCACAGTGCACAAGTTCTATTCTTATATCAACAGAGTAATTTAACCACATTCTATGCATGTAATTATTTAGGTCTTCTAACCCTAATCTTTCCTGAACCTAACCCTAACGTGAAAATATGCCTAAACTAACTGTAATCTAACTCGAATCAAACCTAATCAGGTTAAGCTAACCCCAACTTGTCCTTGGCTTAAAGTGCAACTTAATTTTTCCCAAACCTAAGCGGAAACTTCCCATATATCCCATTTACTAACATAACACTTCGATGAGCATATATTATTGATGACAACATAATTTGTCAAGTTTCACTAACTTGCTCAGTGAGCGTTTCTAGGTCACTGGTGCGGTCACACTCCATTGGTAGTTAGTGGTGCTTAAAGTTTAACTTAGCCCGTATGACAAATCCGTATGTGATCAAATTGTTCGAAATGTGTTGCGCAAACATAGCATTAAAGGATTCAGACAAATTACGTCTTCTTATTGCTATGTCTAAAATAATCAATAATATTCAGGTTATAATATTTCTGGGGATTTGGATTGATTTTCGTCATGACCTAACATCAGTTAGAAGGGTCATTAAAAATCACTGCACAAGTGTTTCGTCCTAGTTTGGAACTTTTCATCAGTACACACCCACGAGTTCACCCAGAGATCGAAACCCAAACCTCGTAGCTACGAGGAAAAGCTTGTTGACCATTCAACCATTTGGGACGGTCGGTTTTCGACATAGAACTTTGCACATATGTGCGGCAGTTCAAGTCGCCACACTCTACTTTATGTAGCACACAAAGCAAGAGAAGAAAGTAGAAGAAATGCATAATAGAGACAGTAAACAGACGTGTGAGACAAAAAGAATAGCAATAACGAAGAACAAAACATTTTCATTTGAAATCATAAGTCACAAGGAGTGGATGCATCTGCGCCAGCCAGCCATTGAGAACGATTTTGAGCCATGTCACCAATTGTTTCCAACCATTGGTTTTTACCGTCCCGAGAACCCCAACCAGGAAGTCTACACCCTCCTACGTGGCTTAGACCAACTGTTGTAGATTTGATTGACTGGTGCCATGTTTTCGTTTGACCGCCGCTAGCTCTTTTCCAGCCTGGCCCTATATCAGCTAACATTGCCTGTTGTCGAGGAAGGCGATGACTAGGCATACGTAACACATGTCCTAACCATCTCAATCGATGTAATTTCACAGTCTCGTCTGTTGATTTCCCCTCCTTACCTAGCACTCTACGCCTAACCTCAATATTGCTCACCTTATTATACCACTTCACACGGTAGATAGAACGCAGACACCTATGATCAAAGACAGCTAATCTTTTCATGTCTTCTGCTCTCAATGGCCATGTCTCACAGCCATAAGGGAGGACGGAGCGGACTGTTGAGCAGTACACACGCCGTTTGGTCGATGATCCGAAAATTTTATTATAGCTTGATTCCACACATTATTTTTGGTATAAGTTTGAAATTTTCAGCATGTGATAACGGTAGCCCAAATTTAGCAGGCCGACCATAGATATGAGGTGTGCGTCGGTGGGGGATCGAGCCTCGGACCATGTGCATGATCGGCGAGAGTCCCAACCGCTGTGCCACTGACGCACGGACGGAATTCAATGGCTCATAGAAATTAGTGATATACTGCTACCTTCAACAAATATCTTCAATGAGCACTCACTGTATCTGATCTTCAGTATAGATCGAAAGCGCAGCTGTTACCAAGGGTCAGCAGTAGCCTGTTGGAAATGCTTTCAGCGATACGCTAAGTCTATGGACTGTATAGTAGCACTGACTGGTTTGATGTTGATTGTGAAAAACCAAAACTTGTTCCTGATGTTTAATGCAGTGGACCTTCTCCCCCACCGTCTGACTTCATAGTAATGGAAGTCTCTCCTGCGTTTCCTATCCTGGCTGGCTTTGAAATCTCCATCTGTTCCACCTGTAGCTAAAGCAGTAGTGTCGAGACAAGTGAAAGAGGTAACTTCCCTGCGATTTCTCCTGTAGACAATGACTGATGCTTGTGGCTATTGGTTAGATATCAACAATCAAGTTTACTAGTCCACTAGTTGGCTGTAAATCCAGAAAAAGAGTGAAGGTTGAGTATGGGACTAACAACCGGACCCCCGGAAAATCAGCCCAGTCGCTACAGAAGCTTCAAAGTACAGAAAGATTACAACTTGATTTTTCCTGTTCGAGAACATATCCCACTATGGCTAAGTAAAGGTGTAGTTAAAACCATTAACAGTTCGATATTGGACCATCTAGTGCAAACCGGCCACAAAGCCAGCCAGGGTGGAAGAATCCTTCTCTATCATCTACCGGGTGCCTAATAAATTCCCAAAATCATCGGAGCACCGCATGCTCCAACAGCAGAGGCTATTGCAATTCGCCTCAAACAACCAGTGCTCTGTGTTCAAAAGAAGCAAGTCCAGCTAGCCACTACTACTGCACTGGCTGGCCTTCAGTAGAGACTAATATTATCTATCCTAATTTTTTTGACAGTCAGTTTATTTTTATGTTGATGCTATTGAGCTGTAATCTACTAATATTATTATTATTGATTCGATGTTATTTAAACAACATTAATGTTGTTCATAACACTAATTCATTCATTCACTATGTTGTAGAGCCTGATGATGAAGAGGTTATCGAAAAGAGTACTCTTTGTTCAGTAACCATTCTTTTGATAATTTATTCTTCACTAGAATCGCAGAGACGAAATGATGTGGGCTGGTGAAACCTTTCGGGAGATCAATAAGTCAGTCGATTTGTCTTCAGTCAGTTAAAGCAAAACTGAGTCTGGATACATTAAAATTTCTCAGGAAGTTTGAGGCCTAGAAGGCTGCTCAAATTGCAACTGATTGGTAGGCGAAGGTTAACACCACTAAAGAATAAACATGTGACAATGGTAACACAACCGTGAAGGATCAATACAGAGTGATTACACTTTAAGTAGGATAAGATCATAGGGAAGAACTGTGTATTTATTTCTCTTTTACATAATCTTGAACTTCTGAACTTCAGCGACTCAGGGATTGACTTGTTACCCTCAGGGAATAATCTCGTCGACTTAGAATGTGCAGATGATATAGTCCTCCCTCCTAGGTGAAGATGCTGACAAAATACAGCAGAGTCTTTTGAATACCATGAGCTGAGCAACAATTACCAAATGTTTAGCATGTGATTCGCGCAACCCTGTCAAATGTAAGATGAGGCTACAGGATTGGACAACATTGACTCACTCCTAGCTTAAAGATAGGGAGGGAGTGAAGTGGTTGGTGAAGCGTGCTGACCACTTCACTTATTTGCATAGTCCACTGCCAACGAGTTGATCACTGACGAAATCTCAGCACGGATACAGAAGGCTAGTTTCGCATTTGCCTGAGAAATTACACCATCTCTGGCTTAGTAGACATGAGATCCGGCTGGTCGTCGACCAAAGGGCATATGTACTGCTCAGCATTTTGTTCTGTCCCCCTTTATGGCTAGCTGCGAGACCTGGCTATTGAAAGTGCAAGACATGAAATGGCCGTCTAGCTGTATTTGATCATAGGTGTCTGCGTTTTATCTCCCGTGTGAAGTGGTATAACAGGGTGAGCAATACTGAGGTTAGGCAGTGGTCAAGTGCTAGTGAGGTGGGAGAGGAAATCAATAGACGAGGTTGTGAATTTACACCTATTGAGATGGTTAGGACAACAGGTGTTACGCACGCCTGCCTAGCCATCGTCTTCCTCGACGGGCGATGTTAGCTAGCATACGATCAGGTTGGAGAAAAGCTAGTGGTGGCGAAACCAAAACACGTTTTCATCAGTCAATCAAATCCATTACAGTTAGTTTGAGCCAGCCAGCCAGCCAGCCAGACACGTAGGGAGTTGTTGACTCCCTGACTGGATGGGGTTCTCGGGAAGGTAAGAACCAATGGCGGCTGGAGACAATTGGTGATATGGCTCAAAGTGATCATTCTCAATGGCTGGCGCAGATGCATTCACTCACTGTAATTTATCATACTCAATAGAATTCTATTGTTCTTACATATTACTGTTCCTTTTCCCTCACTCACACTTCTGTTAATTATCTCACATTTGTTGAATCTCTCTTTACTCTCTTCGCATGCTTTGTGCGCTACATGCAGTGGAGTGTGGCAACTCAAAGTGCTGCACATCTGTCTATGTTCAACATAGAACTTTGCACCGATGTGCGGCAGTTCGAGTCGGCACACTTTATGTAGCATACAAAGCAAGAGAAGGAAGTAGAAGAAATGCATAATATAGACAGTAAACAGAGGTGTGAGACAAAGGAATAGTAATATAGAAGAACAATATAGTTTAATAGGAAATCTTAAGACACAAGGAGTGGATGCATCTGCGCAGTCCATTGAGTAGGATTTTGAGCCATGTCACCAATTGTTTCCAACCATTGGCTTTTACTAGCCCGTATTTTATGTGACGAAGACTCTGTTAGACGTGAAACATATAAGTTACTATGTAATTAGCATAGTGAATCGACCCTTTCATTGTTCATCTTTCTGTAATTGTATGGTGTCACCCTTTCTATCGTTTAATTATAACTTTGCTATTTTTATTTTAGTTGTTATTACTATTATTACTATAATTTTATACTTTATGCGTATTTTTCTCCGTACTGCTTACAGTAACTTGCTAAACAGCTGCTATAAAAACGTTTTGTTATCATTATTATGTATTAATTAAATCGATTATTTATTTTTTGTTGTTGTCGTTTTTGAGTAAATTAGACGCAATATTGTAATGAATGCTGAAAATTCCTTGCTGTATCATTAGTACTGTTTTTGGAATAAAGCAAATTATTATTATTACTATTATTTTACCGTCCCGAGGACCCCAACCAGGAAGTCTACACCTTCATACGTGGCTTCAACTAACTGTTGTAGATTTCATTGACTGGTGCCATGTTTTCGTTTGACCGCCGCTAGCCCTTTTCCAGCCTGACCCTATATCAGCTAACATTGCCCATTGTCGAGGAAGGCGATGACTAGGCATACGTAACACATATCCTAACCATCTCAGTCAATTTAATTTCACAGTCTCGTCGACTGATTTCCCCTCCAACCTACCTAGCACTCGACGCCTAACCTCAATATTGCTCACCTTATTATACCACTTCACACGGTAGATAGAACGCAGACACCTATGATCGAAGACAGCTAATCTTTTCATGTCTTCCGCTCTCAGTGGCCAGGTCTCACAGTCATAAAGGAGGACGAAGCGAACTCCTGAACAATACACACGCCCTTTGATCGACAACCAGCCGGATATTACGTCTACGCCTGAGACGGCGTAAACTGGGATATGCGAAACTAGCCTTCTGTATCCGTGCTGAGATTTCGTCAGAGATCAACCTGCTGGCACTGGCTGATGGTACTTCCCAAATAAGTGAAGTGGTCAGCGTGCTCTACCCCTTCACCCCCTATTTCTAAACTAGGAGTCAGTGTAGTGCAGTCCAGTCCTGTAGCATCAACTTACATTTGGCGGGAGCGAATCGCATGCCAAACATTCGTAGATTGCAGCTCAAGTTTCGGTAGCAGTGATGTTTATTTTTACAGGGTAGGATTGCTAGTCTTACGCCCAACCTACCCTCTTTACCAATCTTATTACTGGCTTGGCGAGGTAAAGCAGTGCGTTGGCCGGGGATTGAACCGCAAACCACCTGCGTGGTTGTTGAGCATTTTACTGTTGTGCCACTGAGGAATTGTGGCAGTCCACCAGTGTTAAGGTGAAGTGGATGCTCATCGAAAGTATCAACAGACAACACCACCACACCACAAACTGAAAGAAGAAGTTATAATTCACGGGCCACTGAACTCCAGCTTAAGTGAGTGAATAGTCAATGAGCTTGATCTTGTACCTTGAAGATACGGAATTCGTCTCCTGATGAAGTCGTGGCTGCGCACCACCTGAGGAGCCCCAAAATAAGGCGAAAAAGTTGTTCAATGCTACCTGGTAGCTTTTAATAGTGTCTCTAACTAATGTCGATTCACGACAAAATCTAAGCATACAGGATGGGATTTTTAACACCATATCTTGTATACATATTGAACACTGTAGAGCACCTCTTCGAGCACCGAGAAATCCAGTTGAACTAGAAAAGCTTGAAAAAAACATCAGCCATAAGTGGTGTACACGCTATAGAATCAGGCTACAAAATTGATTTTGACGATATTGAAATCATCATCCAGAAAAATGTCAGAAATCATAAAGAACGTCTAATATCATCAGAAGCACTTCATATCAAGTAGAATCCAAATTGTCTGAATCTGAATGATCGACTAAAAGATAATTTGACCTGGTTACAACACCCCGTCTCCTGTCATGAAGTGACAAAATCAACACGAATGTGACAGGCAATTTCTTCACGTAAACACTCGGTGCGTTTATTATTTTTATACACTTATCAAATCCAACAATCTACACCTGGTTTTGTTATCTTGACTAATTGGTCAACTTGAAGACGGAAAAATGACCTCGTACTAAGGAACCATAATTAAATTGTTATATATAAGCTGAGATGTTGTAAATTCCGGTCTAATAATACTTTGATAAAGCTATTAGCATTAAATAGCTAAACGTCAGTAAAAACAATATCGTTTTGTTTCTCATTCATTCACTGGAAAATACAAGAAAACTTTTATTATAATGTAAGAGGAGGGGTTGAGTTATGCCTAAGTGCCTCAACTTCCTAATGCAAAAAGTCAAACGGATATTCTTTTAGAAATCGCTAAGACATGAAAGGACCAGGATAGGTCAGAAGAGAGAATTAATCCAAGATACTTAACTTCAGACTTGGTTTCTATGACAGTAACATTGATTCTGCAAGGGTCATAGGAACCAACGGCTTCATTTAACTTTCGTTTACATCGGAAACTGAAATTAACAGTCTGACATTTGGAAGGATTAAGTTTAAGGCCGTTAGACGAAGACCATTTGCTAATTTCTGATAGAAAGTTGTTAATCTTAATTCAGTCAAGTTGAGAGTTAACAGACATTGAAATAGTTAGATCATCGGCATACTTAACAAAGTTCATTTCATCGGAGTGAGGCAAGTCATGCAAGAAGAAAGAAAACAGAAAAGGAGAAAGGACAGCGCCTTGAGGGACACCAGCCTGAGTAAGCAATGAAGTGGACGACTTTCCCTGACATACAGTGTATTGCTTTCTTTCTGAGAAATAAGAATGGAGCCATTTGACAACCCAACAGTCAGTTTGAGTTTCAGCAAGCTTGTTTAGTAAAATGTCCCTGGGTACTGAGTCGAAAGCAGATGTATAATCTAGAAAGGTGCAGCGAACAAATTTAGCCCCCTTGTCTAAGCTGGAGACAATGTTATGATACAGGACTGCAGCTGCGTCCAAAGTACTTCTACTATGTTTGTAGGCGAATTGTTTGGGATCGTTAAAGGCTTTAAGTGAAGGTTGAAGATTAAGTAAGAGTAACTTTTCCATAGCTTTTAGAAAAGCAGAGGTAATAGCAATAGGTCTAAATTTAAAACATGTTCCAGTAGATGACTTTTATATAGGTACAATTTTAATGTCCTTCCAAACGGCTGGCACAACATTTCTGGGAAAAGATTCATTAAATATGTCAATGAGAGGATAACATAAGAAATCTGCATATATTTTAAGAATAACACTAAGCAAACCATATGGTCCTAGGCTACGAGAAGGATTCAGAGACTGGAGACATTTTAAAACGTCATTTGTATTGAGACCAGGGGAGCAGCTTCCATTAACACTTGCAACACTAGAAAGTTTGGCATTTGTGGGAGAATATATGAAGGACTTGTTTAGTGTGCAAACATCAAATGAATAAGGAATACTGTTTATCTGCTTACCACCAGCAGTTTCTGTGAAAAGTTTCCATATATTAGAGGCATTTTTACAGAACATAAACTTCTGTTGATAAATTAAATTCAACCCCTGCATTTCAAACCTGATTAGGATGTTAATTCTTTTTACACCAATGTTATCCTTCACCTTATATTAACTATAGTAATTTACCTCAATATTTTGATTGGATACTAGTAACTAGTGTGACGTGTCTAGTCCTTTCTTTGGTGCAGATTGAATTCTATCAGTCAGGTTTGCAATGTGGCCACCATTCGAGGTAGCTCGCCATCACGGTGCAAACATCGATTTGATGATATTAGATAGTTGGAGGCAATCGGCCACAGGAAGCCTTGCATGACCTAGGTTTCGTGCTAGTTGGCACTCATCACCAAGGCGTATCTACAACCTTGAAGGAACTCATATCCCTTCTGAGATTCAAACCCGCGTCACTCAGTGCTGCAGTCAGAGACGTTACCACTGAGATATTCGGGCTCGCGATTGACCTCCTGTAAGACTGTAGTGGGTATTTTGATTGGACACATTGCAAATACCTGACTGATAGAATTCAGTATGCACCAAAGAAAGGACTATACACGTCACACTAGTTACTACTGTCCAATCAAAATACCCACTACAGACCTACAGGAGGTCAATCGCGAGCCCAAATAGCTCAGTGGTAACGTTTCTGACTGCAGCACTGCGGGTTCGAATCTCAGAAGGGACATGAGTTCCGTCAACATTGCAGGTACGTCCAGCTGAAGACTGCAAACTAGCACGAAACCTAGGTCCAAGGCTTCCTGTGGCCGATTGCCTCCAACTATCTAATGACCTCAATATTGTTCACCATATTATATCAAGTAACATTGGAGATAGAACACAGATATCTGCGGTCAACTTCTACAGATCGTCTTCCACTTTCAATGACCATGCCTCATAGCCATAAAGAGACGCGGAGCAGTAGAAACGTCTCTTGATGGATACTTAGATATCACATGTGGTAAATGCCTTTACTATCCATGTTAGGATTTCGTCAACAATCATTCCACTGCGGTTGATGCAACTTTCCATATCACTGAAATGGTCAAAACGTTCAACCACTTCATTCCGTATATTTAAGCTAGGAGTAGATGAAAACACTCCTGAGGAGTCATGTTACATTTGACAGGAGGGGGCGAATCCAATGCCAAATACTCGAAGATTTCTGCTCAAGATGTTAAGAAGACTATGGTGACTACCTCTTGTAGGACCAGAATAGATTAGTTATGAGGTTTATAACTTTTGAAGTAAGTGATAACGATTCAGCCTCAACATCAACATAGACGCAAAGTTCAAATCTTCAGAAGAAGAACATAGACTTCTACAAGGTTTTAGTTTGTCTACATAATACTTAGAGCTTGACCAAAATATGCTTGAAAAAAATGATTTGGAGAAATTAGAGAAATGCCAATAAAGCTGTCCATAACATATATTGTAGTTCTGTATATGCTGAAGTGACTAGGAGGTGTTTTCCCACCATCTATACAAAACTACTACGTTAATAGAAGGCTGATAACTGTGCTCAAACTAAGATCAGATCACCAATCCACAAAGTTACTGACTGTTTGGCCTGTTAAGTATACGTGAAGTTATATTGCCTAGTTGAAGATCAATACAATTAAGGGAATTGTTAACTAAAGGCTGAGATATGATAGTACTGTGTAGAGAAATTTATATACATCTCTGGTAAGGTCGAAACTACGAAACTGGATACAGAGAGCCAGTCCTTGTGTGGTGAGAGATGGTTGCTAGCCAAATTGGTTGACAGTAATTGAGGTCAATGTTAGTCATGTGAAAACAAAGTCAAGATGGACAGGCGGATACAGTTGTGAGAAACAACCAATCAACAGACTGTATTTCTACTAACATTAACCTACAATAATGTACATCAAAATCTATAAATGTGTTGATTTTCCGTAATAAACGTTCTGTTGCCTGGCCCTTGTCTTCTGTTGTTACACTTGTTTTAAGGGGGACTTATATATGCCCCAGAAAGGGTTCAAAGAAAGGCCACACGTATGATTCCTGGTAGGACTAATTTATAGTAATAATAAATAATTAACAAAATGAATTTCTTCTTATCACATAGAAGGCAGAGAGATCTTATTACAATGTTCTCAAAATTCTAAAAAACAACCATAGACCTGGTCTTGTTCCTTTTCCACCAAGTGGTCGGAATACCTTAGATGACATTGAACAGAAATGCAAAAGCCGAAGAACTACATCTCCCAAAGAACTATACAATCTTGAGACCGACTCCTAGAAGAAGTGGTGTCTGTTCCTTCAATAGATTTGTTATAAAAGGGAATAGACAAGCACAGATATTCATTAGAAAGATATTTCTACAAGCTTGAAGCCTTCTATCCTTAACCAAAACTCTGAATCTGAAAACAACTACATGCTAATGCTAAGCTGTGATTAATAAACTTACTTATTAATAATTTCTACATATTGACAACTAGCCTTGTTAACTAGAGATTTCCTCGTAGAACGTTCCAACTACAACAGCAATAATTTGACAACGTACAAAGAAAACTTTATACAGATATTACTCAAAAGAGTTATAATACACTGCAGCACTCTAGTCCTGAGAAGAATAACAGAGAAATATTTGAGTATTTGTTTGCAGGGATTTGATTGATTGGTTACAGGATTTCATCATGAGCTGACATCGATTAGAGAACCATTTAGAAACCTAGTAGTAATGGAGAGTCAGTTGTTTTGTTGGAGTCTAGAACTCAGTAGTACGCACCCACAGCCAGGGTTTGAACCCAGAACCTTCTGGTTACAAGGTGAATTCGTAGGCCATTAGGTCACTGGGACGCGACCCAATGGTCAGCCAATGAATTCCAACTTCTACGAGTTCACGACATAACGTGACCACTAGCCAGTATCATCGCTGGCGAGTATTAGTCCTCACACTTGACGTGCTGTAACCTAGTGGTCTTCAGGAAAGATGGATACCTTCACAGTTTTAAACTTGAATCAAACTGCCAACAAGAAACAATCCTCAGAAACCATAAGAAAATCTATCCTATCATATATGTAGGTATTATATAGTTGGAGACAATCGGCAGGAAGCCTTCCACCTAGGTTTCGCGCTAGTTTGCACTCACCAGTCAGCAAAGCGTACCCGCAACCTTGAGGGAACTCATATCCCACCGACTGAGATTCGAACCAGAGTTAGAGACGTCACCACTGAGCTACTCGGGGTGGCAAATGACCTCCTGTAGGACCAAATGCATTGGATACTTTGATCGGGCACTAGTCAGTAACTAGTGTGATGTGTCTAGTCCTCAATGTTAACGTCTCTAACTGCACGGGTTCGATGCTCAGAGGGGACCTGAGTTCTTTCAAGGTTGCGGATACACCTTGCTGACTGGTGAGTGTCAACTAACAAGAAACCTGAATCCAAGGCTTCAGAGTGCACCGTGACGGTGAGCCACCTAGTATCATGGTGGCCACATTAGTAACTTGACCGACAGAATTCAGTCTGCATCAAACAAACGACTAGACACATAACACTTATTACTAGCTAGTATCCAATCAAAACTACCATATGTGCAGAATATTCCTGAGATAATAGCTACAGTACTAAGCCACTGGGACCCGATCAAATGGCCAGCACATGAATTCTAACTTCTGCGAATTCACGATATAGCGCAACCACTAGCCAATGTCGTCGGCGAGTATTTGTCCTCACATCCGACCTGCTGCACCCTACTGGTCACGACTTCCCACATAACAAAAAAAAGTCAATAAAATCCATCAATACTAACGCAAATTAACAAGTAATCATGATAAAGATTGCCAGGAGATATAGTTATATTGCTATTCAAGAAGACTTCAAATTCACTTCATACTGAAATCTGAGCTGGTCTTCGCAGTTAAACCGCCACCCATCTCCGAGGACGCAACCACATCAGCGTCAACCACCTTAGTTACAAATCCACCCTGTTACTATCCAAATCTTAAAAAACAAGTCTACATGTCTACCAATACACACGCTGAGTGCCGCAGCATACCAGACCTTCGCTCGACTGGAACCTGAATGAGAAACGACGAGTCGGGCATGGGTCCAAATATGCCATGGAGGATATTTTGTGAGGAGAAAATGAAAGCTTAAAGGCAATCGTGAAGCCAGCTGAGGAGGGCTGCAGAGAACAGAACAAATGTTGAGGCTCTGCATTACACACGGAATCCGAGGGAATAATACCGACAATAATTCAGTGCATATTAAAATAGAATGAAAAAAAAAGAAATTACTGAAACTACCTGACAATCTAAGATTTGTTGATAAGGTTTTTTCCCCAGTGTATCAGACAGTGCATAAAATGACGACAATAAACTCCTTTTAATATGTACCCTTGGAGATCCATAACCATCACCTTTTGTTTGCCACCAAAATTCACGACTTTTTTCTAAATTCTTAAAAATATGCGAACTATTCGTTATTTCACTACTAGCAAATGGACTATTTGGACATAGAGTAATATCAGGATAATCAAAATCAATATTTCCATGTTTAATTTCTGTTAACACTGGACAACTTATATACTGACGGTATAAATGTAGAGCATGCGAGAGGAAACCAGCTGTCATAAGACTGATTACAATGGAATAGTATACTCGTAAGCCGCCTTTAGTTGTTGTAATATGAATAGGTCCGTGCAGGGTGGTTGTTTCTGCAAAATCTAACCATACTGGCCAACGATATCGACGAATTCTTTCCCGACACTTGTAAACTTCAATTTCTGCTTCTTTTTCTTTCTCCAATTCATCAAAAGTTGTCTCGAATACTTCTGATTCATTATCATTTTTATGATGCTCAGTAGATTTACTACTAGAATACTTAGGTTTCATATATATACATCGATTTTTTTCAACTATCGATCGAATGAAAATTTAAATGACAGATGTGGTGGTGATTGATCAGTAGGATAGAGTTAAACTGTAAATAATTATCCACATGAATATTAAGACTTTATATATGTTGATAACAAACTACATAATCAATGGGGGTAAAGTCTGTTTGCACGGAATCATTATAAAACCGGACAGATTCAATATACGTTATAGCAAAAATATTCATTCAGACACCAATAAAACACAAAATAATTGAGCAAAGAATATCCTTTCTGGTAATTTCCTCCTATGGCTATACAATTATATACATAGATTATTCTAGAATAGTAGTCAATAACAATATTGGTGTTTTTTAAATAATATCGATTTGTTAAATAAGATCACAATGGAATTACAGTTCATTAAAGATGCTTAACCTACTATAATAATAAAGATATAGTAGCGAATAGAATATCAACTAAAATTAGGGGAATTTCTACAAAGTAATTGAGGATCATTCGAACCTTGATGACCAAGGTAAGGATAATTTCTGAACTAGCTTCTTCTGGACACATAAATTAGACTTCTTAATGTGGATCTCAACGGCCTTAGCAATATTTAGTAATCGAACTTTTAAGGCAAAATTGAGATTCGTAGGTATGCGGTAAATTACCCTGAAAGCATGGTTAACGTCAATCTTGTGTTCCGTATCCTCAAGATGCGTGATATAAAATAGCGCTGCGAATAGATTTTGTTTGACCTTTGCTTAACCACTATGCAGGGTGACGTTCGGAAATTCGACGCGAAACACGCCTAATTGTACGGCCTATGTAACTGGCTCCACAGGAGCAGTCAAATTGGTAGATACACATGGAAGAAGCGAAATTAGGCAGTTTGTCTTTGACTCCCGAACGCGAAAGAGTGGTTTTAAAGATAAAGCGTAATTCTGCAGCAGGAAATGCTCTTTTTACCGCATTTCTATGGCGCTTCGTTAGTATTTCGCAGGTGTTATCCCCAAGAAACTGCATTTGTAATATACATTGTTGAGACAACAGAACAAATAACGCCTATAAAATAGATAATTTCAGTCTTATGCTGAATGAACTCGAAGGATTAAACATTGAGAATAACCAGTTATCAATTATACCTTATTCTACGGGCACCGACATTTGATTAACAGAAAACTTAATACACCGTTATGACTAAATATACAGATATGGTTCATTGATCCAAGAGACAGGTTAACAGCGAAACGCGGCATGGGTCCTAGTACCGTTCTGTCTACTTCAGTCTGGGTGTTATCAGTCTTCACATGGCAGGTGTGGCTTTTAGTTAAAGGCATAAAACATCTGTTCTGGTTAATTCAGTTTAACCAATACAATAGGCACATAGTGCTAGCCATACATAACTCAAAATAAACTTGTTCGGGTTTCCGCAACAAAACATCTGCTAAACACGGCGTAAAATAAGCCTTACAATGTAGATAAAGTATATTTCTTTCAAAAAAATATGTACAACATATTACTCATACATTACTCATCCACTTTAATTTTCTTCTGTTGTGGCTGACCGTCTTCTGATTTTATTTGACGTTTCATACCAGATAATTTTGGATTGAACTAAAAGGAGTAAGAAATAAAAAAGGAGTAAAACACAAATTACCGTCCCCGCCTCGAGCTGTCGAAGTCGCTTCTCCAAATACGCCCTAGCTCGAAGACCCATTTCTGTATCAGCGCCTTCTTCACCAAGTGCATCCAAACGAGCAGACAATGATGCTTTCGCTGCTAACATTCGGGACATTTTGCCTTTGAAAGCAAGATCCGATTGCGACACCAAACTTGCATGGTATAACAAACCATATTTCGGTGTGTTGTGTCGTGTTTTCAAAGCTCGGAACAATGCTTTTTCTGCTCCAAGTATCTGAACTGTTGACGCTGGATGTTTTGCCAAATTAACAAGCGTCCCGGCGCGAGCAATTAACCTGGCCCCAATCAATTCACCAACAAGTGATGTAAGATTAGGAGCGACTGCTACCATCCTTTTGACAAGATAATCGTGTAGCTGAGCTCGAGAACTAGAAGCCTCTAGAACTTGATCACACAATTCATTGATCATCGCGATATCTTCATCTATGACTTCTGTTCCGAGGGAGGTAATGGAAGCTTCCCTTATCTGACTAGCTACATCATCGGTTACAAGATCAGATAAGTCTATACTGGAATTCACTCTATGACCTAAAGGTGATTTGACAAAAGTTCAGTAACTTACCAATTCGTTTAACGACATTGATGTAAGTTATATTATCCACAACGATTTTCGACAATTCGGGAAAATGCCAACCATACATTTCTTTAGCACGCATAATGTAGTTATTGATCTCTTTGTCCAACTCATCCATCAGACCTAAAGAGATAAACAATTTCCAGCTAGATTACCAACTGCTTGAACTATCATTGTATCAATTTTGTCCGGGTTGCATTTCAACTTGTATCGGTCAAGACTGTGAGCTAATCCTAATCGCATTCTTGACATATGCCCGTCATCAACCACCGGAAGAAGAGTATCCAAATGGCAACGAATACCCCTCATAAGATTTTGCACGAGGGAGTCACTAACTGTTGGAATACTCATCTTAGACTAAAACCACATTGGACATAATAATACAACTTACATTGATGTCAATAGACAACTTCTTATCAGCCACAGCAAGAACATCATCCCTCAGTTCCTTAACGTACAACTTTTTAAGGAGCTTCTTTAATCTTTTCGAGAGTTTTCCCTCGACTATGTCCGACGCAGCTGAAAGGTAAATAATAACGATTAGGTAGAAATAGCCATATCAGTGATAAAAATTTAGTACAAAGTCAGAGTGCAGATTAACAGTCACGCTTGCATATGAGACTCTAGTCCACAATTCTCATCATGCTTATACTCTCATTACGCTTTCACTTACCTACTAATGCATCTTTGGTATCTTTGAATTGTACAAAACGCTCAAGCTGAATTCTTCCTGTGGCATAAGGAAAGCTAAGAACCTACAGCTGATTCATTGTTGCTGTATCTTCAAAGGCTTTTGCGAGATCATCAATCTCACTAACACCTTTTTCATCATGGACTTTAAACACTGCATAGCCTGCAGCAGTCTCAAATAGAACCAGCATGGTCACGCTACTCCTTCGAATCAACCACTTTCCGAAGACAAACAGTAAAACAAGTATTTCAGACTGTACGTTTGTCTGCATATCACAAAAAGACAAAATTTACTTTTATTGCCATTCAGCAATGATAGAGATACTGGGGCAAAAACTCATCCCAATTGTTTCTTCGATATGGTAGTTCGACTATGCTTTTAGTATTGACATACACTTATTCAAAATCATATCCAACCTTTGACCTAAAGTATCTGGGTGCTAAGCGTTCCAAGCTATTTTACGTTAGTTCTTTGTGGAAATTTCTGTGAGGAACGCCACACTGCTAGTGGGTATTTGTCGACCCAGCTAGGAATGATTTAGCGTGTGCTGCAAACACTGAACAGCTTTGAGAATTGTCACAAATAAAGGGTTGGCATTGAGAATATGAATATTTTCAGCAGTAGCATATATATTTAGCAGAACCTCAATCACCTGGTCAGTAGCCGGTAAACCAACACACTCCACTAGACGTTCTGATTACAGTGATCCCAGTAAACCACCACTCAAAACCTGTGAATACCACAAACCACTTTAGAGCGCCTGGCATCTGAATAGAGCCTGTAATAGCGAACAGATGGCTTGCTTCCACACGATGGACATACCTAAGATTCGATCTCAGAGGACCACGACAATACGGCCTCATTGTTGACTCTCTCCGAATTCAGCCATGTCCCATTACAAAACGTAATGCCTAAATAAGCTCCCAATTAGACGGGTGTCTGACCATTACCACTTTCTACATGGGTCCATAATATAGCATTCCATATGAAATAGCCACTTATCAGGTTGCACAGACCTCACGGTTAAAAAGTTATCAAAAGCGATATCAGAGTCTTTGTACGACACTTCAGCCACTAGTGATGGCCATCTGAACTCACCCTTGGCTTTTAAGGGACTTGATACTTTTTTACTTCCAACCTATTTTTCTGTCCTCTTTAATTCTTGTCTTCTTAGTTACAAACTGCACTGTTTGAGGTCTTTAAATTATCTGAAAAACTCCCTCTACACCTTAACTGCAGAAACACGGGGGAAGATAGACATGTGGGACTCAGATCCTAATTTAATTGAATATCATATTTGATGCCATCAACCCCGTGTCTATGAATATGGAGTGAGCTATTTATGCCCTTCCTGATTTCACATTTTCAACAGCGTTCAGGTAGGGTTGAGATCTTTCAGAGAATGGTGTATTCGTGTGTGGTAGCACTTACAATGCCATCATGTTACTCAGATCGTCTAATCATTAACTTATCTTGGATGTACATACAAAGGCAGAGATAAACAACTTATTCTGCATCGTAAACGACATGCAGCTACAAATAAATGACCTTAGGACGAAACTAAATCTACTTGATCCTGTACCAGAAACAATCTTCCATCTAAAAAAGGAACTGGGGGATCTCACTTTCCTAAAACTCTTTAAACTGAAGACTAAACCAACCGATGCTGAATTGGAACATGCTAAGGGGCTAGAAAACGCTATGGACTATCTGTCGAGCGAAGTTGTTAAGAGACTCGCTTCTAAACAGAACGCCATAGTGTACAACATACCTGACAATGAACCTATAAAGTCGGTTCAGCACTCCTTGTTAAGAGCTGCAAACCTCTTGAGTACGCCCTGTCAGTGTATTAGACTAAATAAAAAGAGTCAAACCGCACATGTCCCATACTTTTCATGTATAATAGCCGAACAATTTAGGAAATCTGGGGAGGCTTTGGCCTTCACTACGAAATTCAAAAATGTTAAAATAGTTTCGGACTAAACCCCAACCAACGACATGTAGCTAAAAACACCCTAGGTACGAACGCGATTATACCACAAATCATGAATAGCATCAGTGCCGAAATATCGAAGGACACTGAAGCACAAAGTGACACTTGCATTGTACTAGATGGACAAACGACACACGAAGGTGAAGGGAAACCCGAAAGGGGCAGTAACACTGGAATGGGTCTCGACGTTCGTGAGAACACTCCTACGGAAGCTACCGACCCCGCACATGAGGTAGACACAGATGCTCTCGCTACAGATAACCTACAAATATTGGCAGATATCGGCAGGGTCAAGCAAAATAATCTAACTGTAAAAGCCGAAATGAAGTCCCCTAAAACTCAGGTCTCTCCACAGGCGTCCACATACCTCCTTTGTGACAAGCCCAACAAGCGGCATGCAAGCCTAAAAAAGAACTATACACGCATTACGGCAGGTCCTATAAAGGAGACGGAACACGTGAGTGGAAGTGCTCTTCGTCGAACTAAGAGTAGTAGACAAACTGTGGACGACAGACTACACGAGGTGATAGCTAACAGCAAAAATAGCTCTATTCACACAAAATCACACGCTAGCAGACACGCAAGGGGAGTCGAGCTGATTAAACAGCAGAGCGAGACCCACAATTGCCTTAATAGCCTACGTTGTAATATGCATATAGGCTCATATAACCTGAGAACGGGACCCAGAATAAATAATCAAAACACATGGGCTACTAGAAGGGACACCACTAGGTACCATATGAATGGAAATGCATACTCGAACCCTCGTAGTAGTTACATAAAGCCCCATCGGCATAACGGGTATAGATTGAATCACGGTCCTTCTATGTACATGCATGAAATGAGTCAACAAATGTACAACTACGAAAGACTTAGCACGCACTACCATCAAAACAACCTAAAAACAGGTTATTTCGGCCCTGTATATAACAATCTGAATAGTGAAACAGACTATCTAATGCCGAGGAATGATCCCAGATACCCACGTAATGAGGCCAGAAACCAACATATGCAACAGGATTATTTTCGGTTGCAGCAAACAATAGCCCCTCTTGCAGCACAGTTTGTTCAGGGAATACTAGACACGCTGACAATGTCTCATCTGAGAATCCCTCCGAACATAACATAGGCAACCAGGAGTTGGGGATAGTAACAAGAAACCCCACTAATTACCCTCCCAACAAAACTGGCTTTCTGAAAATTATGCTCTTAAATGCTCAATCTCTCCTTAACAAAATAACTTCCCTTCGCAGCTTGGTATACATGGAACGGCCAACACTGATCCTGGTAACTGAAACTTGGCTAACTAATGATATACCTGACACAAAGCTGATAATTGATAACTATGACATCCACAGGAATGATAGAGTGGAGAAAAGAGGAGACGGGTGTCTAATATACGCTTCTAAATCCACTGACCCCAATACTTTCACAAACCTAACTATCGACAAACTCCCAGAATCTAAGTGGATAAGCATCCACACGAGTGAAAATAGAATTCTGGTGGGATGTATATACAGAGCCCCCAGCAGCCCTAAAACGACTGATACGGTTATCGTAGAAATACTAGAGCATGTATCTACTCTGAAATTTGACTACAAAATAATTTGTGGCGATTTTAACCTCCCCGGAGTGAACTGGGATACCTGCACTGGACCTAGAATTCACGAGGAGCTCCTAGAAGCTATATATGTAGGAGGATGGAAGCAGTGCGTACGCCTCCCAACACATAACAATATTCTCGACTTAGTCCTCTGCCACGAAATAGAGCTGATCTCGATAGAGGTGGGGGATAAACTCGACAACAGTGATCACAACATACTGTACTGCACCCTACCTCTTCAACTGACAACTAAACACACGCCTTAAAATTCCCCGGTTCGCTATCAATATGGGGACTATAGAAATTCCGACTGGGAATTCTTACCAACACTCTTAAGAAGCTCTGACTGGGATGAATACTTTGCCAATGCATTTAAAGCATATGCACACTTCCCATAATCACGGCGACACCGCGGAATATATCAAAATCGCAGAGTAATCAAACCAAACACGCGATGTAATTAAGTAAATCCGAAAGGCAAACAAGTTGTATTCCGATTTTGAATATTCGTCCATATGTCGATCATGATGACAAATACAAATCACTACCTATACAGCGTCAATAAATCTGGATATCTATGAGATGACGAAAATATGCTGATAGCTGCATCTCAGATCCCAATGACTCATTCGATGGCAAAATTCTGCTCCTGCATGCCTCTTTCGACATTTTTGTATGGATTGGTTCGCAGTTACTCAGGTTCCAGACAGAAAAGAATAAAAATTCACCAGTTGCTGAATTATAATTACTTCTCTGCGTGTTTAATTGGATACTAACTGCTGTGGTGAGCCTTTTGCAGTTTATATTGCTTAAAACATCGTTTACGGTAAACTAACTAACGTTTTATAAGCCATTTTTATACTTTTGTGACTAGCCCACCATATCGACCGAATGTAACGCAACACTCAGTTGTTCCGCTCATGTTCAACAAACTCAAACAATAATTGTGCCTAGGATTATGCCATATAAACTGTTTTAACTTATGCAGAGTGTACTTACGGTCAATATTTCATTATCTTTCCTTGTATATATATTTTGTGTTAGTGGAAAATTTTAAACATGTTTACTCCATGTGTGCATTATTATCATATTGTTGATGCCTGTCAACTGGAGTCCCTCATGTGCATAAAGTGGGAATATATTATTGTAAGACGCATTTTATTGTTTTATGAGGGAATTGACTTCAAGCTTTATTTATTTTCCCAAGTGTATGTAATCCATCCAACGCATACTTGGGTTTTTTTTTGTTAATGCGAAGTCAATATCTCTATATTTGTTGGTGTGTTCCATTGAATCACCAGTTATCCGATTTTCCCCACAAACTAAAGATAAAATGACAGCAACCATGTTATTTAACCCGAAATCATGTAATTTAAATATGTAACTTCAATAATTCTTATCCATTCCTATACAACTTGTTTGTCCTATGTTTGTATGAACAGACATGTACCCTATTATATTATCATTACTAACTACATTTACTAATCGTATGTGTAATTTATCGAAGTGATGATGCCTGTAAACTGGTGTCCCTCATGTAAAAAATGAGAATATACTATTATTATTATTATTATTATAACTTAGAAGTAACACTTGATACCTTCTACAAGAGAGTTAGTTCGGTAAGAGATACAATCGCACCCTTAAAATCTGCCCTAAAGACACCAACTCTATTCATAGACCGTAAAACGCGATTAAAACTAAGGAAACTGAAAAGGAAATTTTATTTATATAAAGAATTTAGTGCATTACACCAGGTACATTAAACATTTAAAAATCTCGAGGAGAGATATAAAATGAAGGCACAACTCGAGGAAAATAAAGCCCCGGGGGCACCTCCAAAACTCAGGAACCCTGCAAGACCTTGCAAAAACGACCAAAAAGGGTAAACACAATAATATTAGCCACCCGAAGGTATAATTTATAATGATCTCCAGATTATTTGTGGACTCCTAGACCAGTGGTCCTCCAATAACACCAAAGCGCATCCGTCCCCAATCCTCGACATAACCTGCAAAAATAACTACGAGTTAGTTGAAATCAACTTTAGTATACAAAATATAGAATCAGCGGTAAAGACATTAAAATCTAACGGTAGTTGTGGGATAGGTGATGTACCATCTTTCATATACAAAAACGGTGGCACGGATAGAATAGTACTATTACTTAGAATATTTACCCTCCCACTAGTGAGTGGGACCTACCCTGAAACCTGGAAAAACACGCATATATTACCTAAGCATAAAGGAGGGGCCAAAACTAGTGCATGTAATTATAGGCCTATCAATATAACACCTGTCATATCACCGATCATGGAAAAAGTAATCAAAGACCAAATGTCAGACTACTTTCTGAAACACAAACTCATCAACAAGTCACAGCACGGATTCCTTAAGAAAAGATCTTGCGTCACTTAACATATAGACTTTTTCAACGAAGTCACCTATAGAAGAGATAGGAGAAAACTACTAATTATCCTCCATTTCGATATCAGGAAAGCCTTCGACAGAGTCCCGCATAGTCTGTTAGTCAGCAGGCTATGCTCATTGGGCATACGTAACCCCCTCAACAACTGGATAAAATCATTTCTCAGTGACCGAAATCAGACAACAAAAATTGGCTCGATGACCTCCAGGCCTAGGCCGATTAGCAGTGGTGTCATCCAGGGGAGTGTATTGGGCCCCCTTCTTTTCATTAAATACATAAACAGTATATGTAAGTGCTTTAGTAAAGGCAAGCCAATACTGTATGCAGATGACTTAAAGGTGACATATTTTACTTTATTTTGATTACAGCTTGATCCCAAACCGTATTTTCAGTACAAGTATGGAATTTTCAGCATGGATACAGGCCGACCATAGGGGTGAGGATATAGGCTATGACGTGTTAAATCTTTCGCGTCTCAGGTTTTCTCGTCTTTCATTGGCTGGAACAGTGGCGGCTAATTTGACATTTAATTTGTCCTAGTTAGGTGATATCGTGTGCAGGTTTGTGTGGTTGAGGGATGCGTTGTTTGCTAGCATATTTGATGAAAATAAATGTAACATTTGAGTATTCTAACGTCTTCTTTTACTTATTTTGTGCATGTACAAGGCTTGGTTTATCATACACTCGGTTTGTTGGCCTATCGGTTGCTGGCGATGTCAAGGAACCCGTGAGTTCTTTGGCTTTTCTCGATTTTAGGTTATACATGTAGCATTTTATTGATGGATATTGCTCAGTGATGTATTTCAATATTGCTTTTTCTACGGAATTATATTTAAACAGTTGCGAGACAGATGGATACTAACTGACAACGCCTTTTTAGTTTATTGAAGGCAGGCAATATGAGTGAAAGTACTGCAGACGTCAGTGGAATTTTCGGTGAAGTAATACTGGGAAGGCGTTTCTTTAGCTGGGAGTAATTTAAGAATTCATTAGTAGAATTTCAAAAAGTGAGGAATTCATTTAGTGCTAACAATGTAGTTGTCCTGCGCTCACTATGTGCATATGCAAAGCAAAACAACAGGGGAGGACAGATTTAAGTACGCTTACGTTGCTTTTAAATGCACTTTTGGCCTGAGCAGGAGTCGATGATTGGTCGGTCGCATTGCTTCAAGTATTCATGTTCCAAACGTCTAATACCAATTTTACGCCTACTGACGCCATATGCTGCGAGGAAAGTGATCGCTGATTGTGAAAAGCGACGATGGACTTCTTTTCAGTTTGAAGCTTTTGATTATATCTTCTTGGAAGACAATGGGACGCTAGTAGAGGTGGATCTGCGTGCATGCAAATGCATTTGTATGACGTTCCAGACTTGTCTGTGTCCCTGCAGACACTTGTTGTTGGTGCATATCAGAAAGCCGTGTTTCACAGGTAAATTAGCCTATTTTTGAAAGTTGTGTGTTTATTTACACGTAAGAATTACTATGTTGCCACCTGAAGTATTCCCTATTTTATGTCTCCATTGGTGATGCATATTAACCTACTCTTAACTGACTGAAAATCGTAGATACTGAAATTTATATATTTCATAAGCGTTTGACTTCACTGAAAACAGGACATAAGCACTGCCATTATTTATCCTGTAATATTGTGTGCATAATTCTATTTTTGTTTACTCTTCCACCTTTTGTAGTTAATCATGTGCTGCATAAGTGTCAACGATGGAAATAGTCTCGCGACTCGTGCGCATCTCAAAGCGGGAGAAGTAATCGCACAAATGGACCATTTTCTTAATATGTAAACAAACTAATGTCGTATTATAATAAATATGAACTTTTCATATAAATCTTGTTGTCTTTCAATTCATGTGTTCGCTTTGTGAGCACGGCATGCTAGACCGGTGCTCCCTAGGACTTGAACTCGTTACTATACTTAAGTGTAATTCTGTAGGAACACTATCGACCGATATACATGGTGAATTATAAGTAGTTTAGTGGACCTTAAGTCTCTGTCTATGTCAAATCGAGAATCGGGAAGGCGAGAAACACATTCATCAACCTGAAACCAATCTGGAAATCTTCGTCTCTCAGCCTGCATCAACAACAAAATTCGGATTTTCAATACAAACGTGAAGTCAATTTTGCTCTACGGATCAGAAACTTGGCGGGTCACCAAGAACATTTTCAAAAGGTTGCAGACCTTTATCAACAACTGTCTTCGCTCCTTACTGAAGATTAGATGGCCGGAAAGAATCACCAACAAGAAGCTATGGGAACAAACGAAACAGGAACCAATCGCCCAACAAATATGCAGGAGGAAGTGGAGATGGATTGGACACTCGCTGAGGAGGCCGTTGAGTGACATCGCGCGTCAGGCCCTCGAGTGGAACCCGAAAGGGAAGCGGCGAGTGGTTCGTCGGTGCAAGGGTGACATGGAGGAGATCGTGTGAGGAGGAGATGAAACAGTATGGAATAACATGGACGCAAGTGAAAAGTACAGCAGAAGACAGAAGCAAGTGGAGACGTGCAGTTGAAGCCCTATGTTCCACTAGGAACCCAAGGGAACAATAATAATAATAAGTCTCTGTCTACAGTTACGTGAAAACGTCTCATAGTCATATGCAAGTCTGTAGGGAACAATGACGGTTAGGTGTATTCCAAATCAGTGTATTACTAATATTTCAATTAAAGCGTTATGGCAGTCCCTATGATAACGGGTGTTAATGTATACTGCAAAATTAAGTTTACACATGACGAACAAATAAGTAGGCTGAGCTGTAGCACTTATAGTAACATTTGGCTTACGTTTAATTATGCAGCCAAATAAATCAAAAACAAGATAATGTACCTACAATCCTTGATGTCCAGTGACACTTATCACAATACTGCGATAATCACATTACAATAAACATGGTTACACGAACTGTATGATGACAATCTCATCTCACTAAAGGACTTCATCCTATTTAGACAAGACCGAAAATGTTGTAATAAGAAAAATGGGGGCGGAGTAGCAACTTTCATTAACTCAAAATGGTCTATTTCTAATAATGTTTGCATCTCATTCTCAAATGACTTCATAGACTGCATCACCGTCAAATGTCGTCCCAAACATCTCCCCAAATATAAACACATCTTTATCGCAAACATGTACATTTGTCCAAGTTGCTCACTATCTAATCTTTCAAATTTTGCTGATGAATTCACCATGTTTGCTGCTGCCAACTTCGATAACTCTCTATCTGTTATTACTGGGGACTTCAACTCGTCAGATTGCTCCTTCCTTGAAGCACTTGGTCACTCTAACATTGTCAAATTTCCCACTCGACTAGACAAAACACTTGATTTAGTTTTTACAAATGACGAAGGAATCTATGAAGCACGTAAACGTGCACCGATCCTCAACTCTGATCACTCTATTGTTCGTGTTCTACCAAAAATTTACAGCAAAACACATATTAAAGTCTTCTCGCATCTGTCTATGAAAGCACAACAAAGATGCTACTCATCCGAAAACTTACTCAATCTGAGGTATATGTTACAAAATACTAACTGGGATTTATTCCGTGAAAGTTCATTAGATGACACAATTGTCAATATAACGGATTATCTTAAGTTTTGCCTTGATATATGCTGTCCCAAACAAACACTATTCAAACGCCTCGACCGCTTCTCATCTCCTTATCTCAAACAACTTCGCAGGAAAAAAGAAACTTTATACAAATCCAAAGGCAAGTTACAACTCAAAAAGATTAATGCTCAGATCAAATCTGAAATCAAAAATCTTAATGCTATCTATAATGATACAATTTTATCATGTAAATCTCCAGTCAGCATGTGGAAACTTTTTAATGAAATTACTGGCAATAGTAAGCGTTGTAATGCTTTTCCCTCTTATGATGTTAATGCTCTTAATCAGTCTTTTATACGCTGTCTTTATACTTTAACTACTTCTAATGTTACCTATCATGTAGCTGAAAACTTTCATGACTTTAATACTCTCGATGTTCTAAAATGTCTTAAAACGCTCAAGCCCTCACGTAGCCTTGGTCCTGATGGTATACCTGCCTATGTTCTAAAACAATGTGCAGATGTGTTGTGTTCTCCAATAACCAACATCGTGAATGCTTCTTTCTCTAAAAATATTGTACCTGATACATGGAAAGACATCAAAATTGTCCCTGTCCCTAAACCTGGAAACGGCAAGAACGTAAAGTTCAGACCCATTGCCATCACTTCCCCGTTTCTAAAGCTTATGGAAAAACTAATACTTCTTAAAATTGAACCCTCCCTTAAAAACTTTGAAGACCCCTAACAATTTGCCTATAGACAGGATAGGAGCACTTTAGACACTGCAGCTGTCTTACACAACAGTATCGTCTCATCATTAGATAAAGGTGCCAAATACGTCCGCTGCACGTTTCTTTACTTCACTTCCGCTTTCGACTCTGTACCTAGATGTCTCCTGCTAAATAAGCTCTCTCTGACAAAAGCCGAGTCCTGCGTCACTAACTGGCTGCATTCCTACTTCTCTAACAGAATGCAATACACCGTATACAAAGGTAAATCATCCTCTGCTGTACTCACTGAAGCCGGAGTCCCCAAGGTGCTGTACTTTCCCCACTTCTCTTTTCTTTCTTTCTACATGACTTACCATCTTCTAATGACATTAATTTTGTCAAATATGCTGACGATCTGTCTGTATCTTCGCCTGTCAAATGTCAAAGCGACTGCTCTAAACTTAATGGCTTTCTGTCAGAAATCAGCCAGTGGTCCAAGGAAAATGGTCTTACCCTAAACCCCTCCACATGCCAAACAGTCAATTTCACCTTTAGGCATAAATCCAACCAAAACAAACTGGTTGGCTCTCACGAGGTATGCAACATAGACGGCACTGAAATAGAAACTAAATCGAAAATTAAATACCTAAATGTCATTCTATCTGCTGATCTCTCCTGGTCGTCTCATATCTTAGCAATTTCTAAGAAAATATTCCGTCTTACCTTCTACATCAAAAAGTTAAAACATTCTGGTATAACCCAACCCTTACTCCTACAATTCGTTAATTCTCGCATTCTGCCTATTATTCTCTATTGTTCCCCCTTAGTTTTTCCCGGGCTACTGAAGAAAGACTATAACATATTACGCAGGATGTTAAATGTCGTCAGTAGAGTAAGCAACGTGCCACTTAGCCAGCTTGTTAATATTCTGGTCGACAGGCACATGGACTCATGTGAAAAATTGGCCAAATCCATTTTATTTAAATCATACCACCCTCTTCACTCACAACTCTCCCCTTGCATCTCATCAGGTAAAACCAGAAGCCTATATAGGAAACTATATGCTCGCACCAGCAAGTACAAAAACTCAACCATACACTACTTAGCTCGTGTTCTGTGTGATAAAGAAAGCATTAGGCATGACACCTATAATTCATTAAATAGTCAGTAGCACAACTGGATCTCGTCTTTCCAGCTCACATCATCAATGGGTACAACATTTTCTTTCTTTCTTTTCCTTTTCTCTCTCTCTTGTTTTTTCGTTGTGTGCTGTTTTGTTTCTTTCTCTCGCTTACGCCGGTTAATAAGATAGCTCCCACTTTTCTAACAACTTCAAACACTGTTTTCAGCTTTACCTTTGCTACCGACATGCCAATGTATTGTTGTAATAATGAACTGAGATTTCCTTAATCTATGTAGAATTCTATTTATTGATAATGTACTAACTGGATGCAATACTGTAGTAAAAATGCTGAGAATTCCATTCTGTATCACATGTACTGTTTTGGAATAAAGCAAATTATTATTATCATCAAGTATCATTGATAAGTCTGACATCTGCATCGTCATGCAAAAGAACTTAGTTTCACTCAGATAGAATAAGAAAAGTATTGTAAGCAGGATGTTACATCTATTTAATGAAAAAATAAGCAAATGTCTTTACACAATTGATTTTCGTAATTATTTCGCCAATGTTGAATTGCTGTGACCAAGTTGACTGACATTACCGGATATCTGTAAATAAGTGAACAAAGTGTATGTTTTTAAATCGCTGAAGCAAGGAAGAAGTAATATTAAAGTTAAACGCTTTTTATTTGCATACCTTTACTGAAAAATGTTCATTTTCCTTTTTCATTCTTTGGTGATTACAGCATTCTTCTGTAGTTTTCAATGTCACACAGAGATTGTTCGTCTTACAATGTATAGCAGCAAGCAAATAATAGTAATTTAATATGTCGTATAAACGGGCTTTTACAAGGAATGCATGTAATTTCTACAGGCACAATAAGTTATGTAATGAATTACAATCCTCAAGTATTATAAAATAATACTTTTTTCAAAAGTTTAAGCCGTTCTATTAGTGTACGAGTAATTAGAACAGGTTATGATAAGTGTTAACTTGTAAACCATTCACACTGAACACTGTACAGAAAACTTAATCACATATTGATTTTAACCAGCTTTTCCTTCACCTACCGAAGCATGCAGTCACTACATACACTCAAGCATTGTAACCTGAACATCAAAACCCCCTACAGATAACTTCTTTCCTAATAAATGATTTAAACATATGAGCCATAAGTGCATCTTCCATATCCTTCATAACCACAAGTAATTCATTAAGGATCTCAGAATATCTTAGTGATCTGAACACGAACAATTGTTAAGACTGGGATAACTTATGTAACAAGTGCAGTAGTTGTAGGACACACCTGCCAGCTAATAATAGACAGAAAGTTGATACTAATTTTAAGTAGTCTGATATTTCAGGAGGACCATCTACACTATTCTTCGTGAACCGATGCACACTGATATAAACATAATCTGATGAAATTTTTGACATAGAATAATTAAGGCCTTCTGACATTCGAAGTGCAAATGTTAATTAAACTAGCACCATATCTTTGCCTAAGCGATTTTAAATGGGAACTTCATCAAAGTAGATATAATCACCAGGAAATGCAGCAGCCTGTCTCATTCATCGAACGATCTCTTCCATGTGTTATGGAATATTTCAGTCATCACAGATGATAAAAGAAGTGTCTAACATCCTCAAAACACACATCTAACTTATGTCTGTAGGCTATTTCTCATGGAATAACTCGGATGACAACAGCCATTGCCTGCAGTCAATTTACAACATTAAGATCTAAAACAACTCACAAAAACAATGTCTCAATGCTCTAAAACGCAAATAATAGTCTTTTTATACAAAATTTCTTCATAAGAATGACTTTCTTTATTAATAATTCATCTGGGCTACCATGACAATTTTAATCATTACCACGAACACAATGCAGAAAAAATATTGCTTTTTTCCGCTACAAAAGCCTAAAACTAGTCAAATATAGTCTATTTTCACAAAAATGAGCGATTAGAACGTCTCTATAGGCGTGAACGCGATAACCCATACAATGCGCGAAAACACATCGTCATAGAATTTAGCCTCATTCTGACCATAGATATCGGGTGTGCGCCGGCAGATATCAGTACATTTATTAATTCCATACATGAAGAATTAACAAAAGTGGATATATGGTGTGATACCTGGAGGATTCAGTTTAATGTCGAAAAGTGTGGCTGGCTCTGCATAGGCTGTCCCAACCTAGAACTCGACCTAGCAATTCAGGGCCACAAAATCCCTAGACTCAAATCTGTGCTAGACCTAGGACTGAAATATTCACACAATCTATCATTTTCTGAGCATATCTCGAAACAAGTACCGAAATCACGCAGGTTTATTGGTTTCCTACTCAGGAACTTCTACAGAAGCGAATCCAGAATACTACTGTACAAAGTTTGTGCGCGCCCATTCCTAGATTACTGCTCGTTAATATTTAGTAGTATACGCATAGAAGACAAACTGAAAGTAGAAGGAGTTCAGAGGTACTTCACTAAATTACAATGTACAACGAGCATAAATATATATATCCCACTCCACATACTTTTTTTCTACACTCTGGTACTTTGCTGCTCACCTCTTCTGTTGTATTCGCCTTGTAGTAAAGGTTGTACAGATCTATATTCCGGCTAAAGCTGAGAAAAAATTGAAGTCACTTACTCATACATCATACCTCAAGGTTTGGCTAGTAATGGCTCAGCATCCTTGATGAAATCCACTGTCACCATAACAAGACGCTGTACAGCATCTTATACAAGCACTGTCAATGATCTAAAATGGCTTACATTTGGCTTTCTACGTGTTAATCTACTTACTCGTACGGAACAACCATGCAGTGATAAATGGCGGGCTCTGGCTGACGTGGGTGCATCAAAACAAATCAGCTTGACAATAACCAATATAAATCTGCATTCCGTTGAATTCACATCTGGTATTACTTGCAATAAAAATGATGTCAAAATCATAAAAATAAATCACCCATTTTAAATTAATACCCAATTTGAACATAAAACAAGATACGATGCCACACACAACAAAGTTATATGGAGGAATTGACTTCAAGCTTCATTTTTTCCCCAAATATTTGTAGTTTGTCCAACACATACTTGATTTTTTTGTTAATGCGAAGACAATATTTCTATATTTCTTAATGTGATCGATTGAATGACTAGCTATCAGATTGTACTCACTAACTAATGTCAGAGAGGAGAGCAGCCATGTAATTTCACAATAAATCAAATTCATGTAACGTAAATAATACTTATCCATGCCTGTGCAACTGCTGTGTCCTACATAGATAGGAAATATATATTATAAAAGTACTCGAAACCGAAAACGGCACAAACTACTCTACCAGGTGTGAAATTCTAGGACTAGAAACATTATGGTTGAGACGACTGCGACTAAATCTGGTACTCTTCTACAAGCTTCTTGACCACATAGTGTATACCCCTGCTAATTGTACTCGTTTTTCAGAGGACACTGGATATAACCTTAGACACACTAAAGGTACGGTGGCTATACAACAGTGTAGAACAGCCACCAGGCAAAAGTTTTTCATGATTAGGTATCCCCAAATATGGAACAAACTACCTGAGGAAATGTGACTAACAAACTCACTGGTGTCCTCTGAAAAGGCACTTAATGACACATTAAGTGGGTTTGCAAGTGATACCAGTTCTAATTCCCATGTAAGAGCTTCAGAAATTACGGGCCCATTTAATGTATGAACTTAGAGATTGTTGTCTGTTTTGCCTATATTTATAATATCAGACAAAAAAGCAGCAGTCATGAAAATAACACCCATACAAAGAGTTGATCGAATTATGTCTACCTGATACAGAGCGTGAACCATAATCAACATACGAATGAAGTATGAGAAAACAAGGTCGAGACTTACCACAACATCACATGGAAAGATATAAGTTACTTGGATATCATTTATAATCCACCAATTGGTCTCTTTTCCAAAAGGAATGCGGCGATATTTTATCCACAGTGGTGGGGAAATACATAAATCCACAGTTCCCGTTGTTTACACCCATTGGAGGTAGCAGCCAACAAAGTAATGCATTTAAAGCATACGCATACTTCCCATCATCACAACGACACTGCGGAATATATCAAAATCGCACAGTAATCAAAACCAACACGTGATGTAATTAACTAAATCCGAAAGGCAAACAAGTTGTAGTACATATTTGAATATTCATCCATACGATGATCATGATGTCAAATCCAAATTACTACCTATACAGCGCCAATAAACCTGGATATCTATGAAATAATGAAAATATGCTGACAGTTGCATTTCAGATCCCACTGATTCATTCGATGGTTAAATTCTGCTCCTGCATGCCTCTTTCGACATTTTTGTATGGATTGGTTCGCAGTTGCTCTGGTTCCAGACCGAAAAGAATCAAAAATTCACTGGTTGCTGAATTATTAATACTTCCCTGCATGTTTAACTAGATACTAACTGCTGTGGTGAGCCTCTTGCAGATTATATTGCTTAAAACATCGTTTACGGTAAACTGAGTAACGTTTTATAAGCCACTTAAAATTTTGTGAGTAGCCCACCATATCTGTAACACACAAAGCAACAGCCCCAACAACGAAGGAAGAAGACGAAGAAGGCGAGATGGAGATGTTTATTTGAACCAAGCCAGGGTTGAATTAACCGGGTACCGGGTTCGTTATCATCATTTATGACAAGTCTGGACAAATGATCTTCCTCCTGTTCCAGTAAGGCCACGTCAGCGTTTCTTTCTGAAAAAGAAACTTATTTAGTGGCATTATGGTGCTTTTTATTCCATTACATATCGACCGAATGTAACGCAACACTCAGTTGTTACGCTCATTTTCATAAATTCAAACAATAATGGTGCCTAAGGTTATGCCACATAAACTGTTTTAACTTATGCAAAGTGTATGTACGGTCAATATTCCATTATCTTCACTTGTATATGTATCTTGTGTTCGTGAAAAATTTTAAACATGTGTGCATTATTATCATATTGATGATGCCTGTCAACTGGAGTCCCTCATGTGAATAAAGTGAGAATATGTTATTATAAGACGCATTTTATTGTTATATGAGGGAATTGACTTCAAGCTTTATTTGTTTTCCCAAGTATCTGCAACCCATCCAACACATGCTTGGGATTTTTTGTTAATGCGAAGTCAATATCTCTATATTTCTTGATGTGTTCCATTGAATGACCAATTATCAGATTTTTCCAGCAAACTAAAGATAAAATGACAGCAACCATGTTATTTAACCGTAAATCATGTTATTTAAATATGTAACTCAAATAATACTTATCCATGCCTATACAACTGGTTTGTCCTACTTTAACGGTCTCAAAAACGTTACGGGATATCATAAATGGTTTCCCAAACCTTTCAAGTAATAATAATAATAATAATGTATTTCATATAAATTTACAAATTTACATGAAAATGCACGCCATTTTTACAGGCACGATCAAGTATGATATAATATCAAATCGTAGATTGTCTACAAGTTAATCGTATTTCAACTGTTAAATATTCGATACATATAATACACTCATTTTCTGAATTAGGCCGTATAGTTATTGAATTGTACAGTTGTCCTCCTGGTTGAGCGGGAAAATCGACTTCGTTCCGTTTTCATCCCGTGGTTGTAGGCATACGATAACCAACCGATATTGAGGTAAGTACACCTTTTACAAGGGATTGGAATCTGTTTTAGAAAAATTAAAGTGCTGAGGTGAATCATTAAATTGTAATGAGATAGGTAAGTGCAAGTATCATTAATAAATGCATTAATAAAGGAAACACCCTAGGGTAACAACATTCATTTGCAATGTATAATGCTACAGATATATCACAAACTATCATGATATCCACTTTTGGTTTTAATACAATTATCCTCATGCCAGTTGTTTTTATTTTATACCTTTTTGTGCATTTAGCGCACAACCGTACCCTTCAGAGAGTAGGAGTGTAATAAGTAATGAAGAGCTATAAGATGTTAAGTTTAATGGAGTAAAGTGAGGATCAAGTAAAGACGTTGTCAGAAAATAAATGAGATAAGACATTGTGGAGTGGTATGAAAAGATCTGACGATAGACAGCAAGTTAATTTATAAGATGCCCCATAAATCTGAGCAGATCCCACATGGTCGCATCTCAACAATAGGCTGGGTGAATGGTATATATTTAAAGGTAGAAGCATGATCTGTCAAGGCGTTCATTGTTATCTTTTTCAAGATAAAGATTTAAGCCCTCATAAAAACCAGAAATATCTCGAGCCTTCAAATTTTTTAATGCTGTTCCTGCAGAATGGGGCGATTCACCTTAGTGTCCACCACCATATCTACTGATCAGCTAACTCCACCCTCCCACCTTTAAGTAGTATTTTCATTGCCTCAGTATATCATTCGTTCGGGGGCATAAACTTGCAGCACTGTATGGCTCTTGCAGCCACACCAGTGCAATATCTCAACAAATACATTAACTTCATTTCATCATTTAATACAGCATGACCTCAAACTCTTTGATAAACTGTGGGTAGTCGGCTGGGTTTCCATCAAAGTATCGAGGTTCAAACTTAGGTAACCTTAAGCCCTTACTATCACAAAACGGTGAAGTGTGAACGTCAAACTCAACATGCTCAGCATCATACATATCATTACAATTAACAGGCAACTCATCGTTACTTACTTCTTTCCCTGCTTCCACGGTGCCACGTCCCTTCCTCGACCCAGGCATTATCAAACATCACCAAAGAATCCAAATTGCGTCGATAATCCGTGTCCAAAGAGAAGCTGGCTGCAGATCTGGTAAGTACACCCGGAAGAGTTCCAGAAGGCGCTCCAGAAAACGAATAGATGAATGAAAACTGCCCCAGAAGACGAACAGTAGAATAAAACTGCCCCAGAAGGCACTCCAGAAGACGAACAGACGAATAAAAACTGTCAAGGAACTTAGCCCTAAGTTCCTATTGTAACGAAGACGCTTTGAACCGATAATGACTATGTATTTGTCCAAACTTTAAAATCCAAAACACCACTATTCCTTGAACGAATTTATATTGTTTGGCAATTAAAGCAAGACAAAATACAAAGTCTACAAACAAATGTTTAGTACAAATGAAGTTATAAAGTACTTTTATTCGTGTTCTTTCCGCCTTCTTCCAACTTGCACGCGATCGTACCATTCGCGCCTTCGAGTTGCCCACCAATGGCTTCCAGTTCCAATAAACAAACGTTCAATGTTCACGTCTATTGACAGTCATGCATACACAAAGATACACTGGGTGCATTGATGGGTTTTTTACAGGTGCAATGAATGCCGAACAGGAAAATTAGTTCAAGAAGATATGTCATTCTTTTTTAGTTTACAGATTCCGTAGGTAATTTTTTCGCCAAGTCTAAATTACCTCAAACGAAAATTTTAATGATGTGTCATAACTGAATGCTTGAAAGACCAGTAGCAGCAACAGCATATGAATCAGAAAATCCAGAAGTGTCTGCAGTGCAATGGCACTAATACTGCAGAGACATAGCATCGTTGGAAATGAACACGCTGACTCAAGTACTTGGCGGAGTTATCGTTATTGTTCACATGGATGAGACAATGTTGATAAAAAGAAAATATAATCGATGGAGATTAAGTGCAAATCAGCAGTGGGTTTTGGGGATATATGACACCACCCTCCACAAGGGATACATTGAGGTGATCCCTAATCGCAGTGCATATGTTTTTTTGCCTGGTATTCAGCGCTCTGTGCTGCCTGGGACGACTTTTCATACAGATCAATGGAGTAGTTATAGTCAATTATCAATTCTGGGCTATATTCATCAAGTCGTCAACCATACAAATGGTTTCATCAATCCTTTTCATGGAACTCGCACTAATTCCATCGAAAGTTTTTGGAGTCACCTCAAAATCGGATCACATCTGTGAATGTATCAAGAAATGCAATGATATACAGTTATCTCGCTGAGTTTAAATACAGGGCTTGGTATAACATAACTGTGAAGACGTTTATGAGAAATTGAGAGGTTTTCTTGGGACATATACGAGAACGTTGTCCTTTGTAACTACTTTTTAATATTCTATTACTTTTATATAAACGATTTATTAAAATTATGCGCAGTTTTTAGAGAGCCTTCTGATTGGTCAAAGTTGTCTTTGCCGAGGTCATTTGTCCGTACGCTAGGTAGTTTCGGTTTGGGCGGCTATAGTTTAGAGTTACCTGATATCCTTATCTGTGATACATGTAGTTGAATTTATAGGAAGGATTATTACTGGAAAGAAGACTAACAGATCCCACCGATTTAGCATTAAACGTACTGAATAACATAGCGCTATTTACTATAAGGCAATAGACAGAATAAAAGTAAGAGATAAAGTAAAATACACTGATTAACCCAAAAGACAGAAAGTGCAAAATATCCACTAAAAATCGATTGGTCATACAAGTATTGCGTTTAAGACGGATAAATTCTATGCGTAGTATTTCTAGAGGACAGATCCCTTACAAATATGTTCCATAGATTGAAGTACCACTTGTGTAGGTTGTCTGTTCAACTGATTTTACCAGCTTTTACCAGTGAGGACATCACACACAGCTTCCGATACGCCAGTAAGTCGTATTTTTACCTTAATCTGATATAAGCAAGCGTTTTATTTAGACGACGATAGTCACTGTAAGCAAACTGAAACCAGAAACTGACTAGATGTCAAGAAGTTCTATTTCGATAACCGTATACACATATGCACAGTCATTTAAATAAAAAAAAATAATTTTGACCCACATTTAAGTTTAGGGAACAAAGTTGCTCCGATACCAACGTGACAGTGAAACTTATTTTCCCCTCCAGACTTCAGACGATGGAAGTACAAGTCAGTTAAAGCATAGAAATACTGCAGACTTTTGCAACAATCAACAAATGACAAGTTTCATTTCCTTGACGTCGTCATACAACTTCTGGAAGATGATAGTCTCCGGGAATCAAGGCCACATTGAACGGAAAATATTTAAACTTAAATAATTTTTCTCCAAATAGCTATAAATGAGCACTGGGCAAAACCCTGTTTTATGGAGTCTGAACAATATTTTAGACGTTGACGGTATCGACGTTCGCGAGTTGTACGGAGTATACTGACGCAAGATCTTATACCAACAACTTCTATAGTGTTCACTCTTCGAGTACGAAAGATAAAGCAAAAGACCAGATTTAGCCGTCCAAAGTACGCAATATATTTCGGGACCAAATCGCGGGTAGAAGTGAATGCTTAGCTAGCTAGTAATCGTGCACGCACGTGACACGACGGAGTACCAAATGGCGGGGATGCTTGGCCGGAAGCCTTCGGCTAAACAAGTCGACTTAAACAGTGAGGGTTAGCATCCAATGTTGATTGATGATTGCTGTGGTTAATAATTTTGGCGAATTACTCACCTCTACAATATGCTCTACAAAGAAATTAGAGGGGGAATTTCTGACTATCGAAAAGTTGTTGAAAAATTACGGTCGCCGCCATAAATTCATTGTAGCGGTAAATAATCCCCCAAAATTATTAACCACAGCAATCATCAATCAACATTGGATGCTAACCCTCACTGTTTAAGTCGACTTGTTTAGCCGAAGGCTTCCGGCCAAGCATCCCCGCCATTTGGTACTCCGTCGTGTCACGTGCGTGCACGATTACTAGCTAGCTAAGCATTCACTTCTACCCGCGATTTGGTCCCGAAATATATTGCGTACTTTGGACGGCTAAATCTGGTCTTTTGCTTTATCTTTCGTACTCGAAGAGTGAACATTATAGAAGTTGTTGGTATAAGATCTTGCGTCAGTATACTCCGTACAACTCGCGAACGTCGATACCTGCAACCTCTAAACTGGTGAGCCCAACCACGAACTACATCTTCAATTCACATGCAGGTAAATCCGGTGAGTTCGTTCCTTTTTGTGTTTGTTACTGTACTCCTTTGTAGTCGGCATACTTTTCGTCATGACTGATCCTAGCCCCAAGGTTATTCGCCTTCGCTCACCTGCCAAAACAATTCAGCTACTACCATATTGGCCAGATAATGCTGAAACGTGGTTTCAAATAGCTCAGTCTGATTTTTGTGAGCATTGCATAACCGATCAACGTTCACAGTTCCTTGCAGTTATTCGCGCCTTACCGCGGGAATTCAACAGGTGCGTAACTCTGCAGATGTCGGGTCCAGATGTAAGTAACACCTACGAGTTGCTCAAAGCATCCCTCCTCAAGAGAAACGTTCTCATGGATCGACAACGTCTGGATGAGTTATTTCGTAACATCGAGTTAGGGGATCAGTCAGCCGTGAGCATGCTGGCAAGAATGAAAGAGATTATTGGCCAAAGTCAGTTCGACGAAGGACTGTTCAGACAACTATATTTATCCAAACTGCCACAGTCAGTTCAGACTGTACTTGTGACACTTCAGGGTGTTCTCATAGATGATTTAGCTGTCTCTGCAGATAGAATTCTAGAGATAACGAAACGGCCAGTTACCGAAGTATACTCAATTACCGAACAGACTTCGAGTAAGGATTCTGCAATGATAGAGTTATGCAACTCCGTCCAGCAGATGCTTAGGTCAAACAAGCCTAGCAATTCCTCCTACCGTCGTTCTAAATTCCCTCAACGGCAAAACGCACGTGGACGATCTAAGTCCAACACACGTTCTCTCAAAAATCCTGACTGGTGTTGGTATCACAACACCTATGGCCAGGAAGCGAAATGTTGTCGAAAATCTTGTGATTTCGGCAAAGCCTCCAAGTCTGTGGGAAACTATCCCGTCGGCACGCATTAGCGGCAACCGTCGCCGGTGGCACTAGCCGCTTGCTTTACATCCATGATGTAATGAGCCAGACTATATATCTAGTCGACACAGGCGCCAAAGTCAGCGTCCTTCCTGCTACAGCAGCAGATCGACAGAAGGATCCCAACTTCAACCTACAGGCTGCAAATGGAAAACCAATTGCAACCTATGGTCTGAAATACGTCTATCTGAACTTAGGTTTACGCAAACCTATTCAGTGGATTTTCCTAATCGCTGACGTCACAATGCCCATCATTGGCACGGACCTACTTAATCATCATGATCTGCTCGTAGACGCCCGCCGTAAACGACTAACTGACAACACTACTAGTCTGTCTATCAAAGGCATAACTTACATTGGTCCCAGCTTGTCAATCATAAAGATGAAAGCAATCCTCGACCCAACTTTTCAACCGATTGTTGACAAATATTCGGAACTTAATTGCCCATCTAACGATCTCCCGTGCTTAACCAGCAATGTTATGCACCACATCATAGCCTCAAGACAGCCCGTGACATCTAAAGCACGACGACTGGCACCTGATAAACTGAGAATTGCTAGAAATGAATTCGATCATATGCTCACCTTTGGCATCATTCGGCCATCGAATAGTCCATGGGCATCCCCATTGCATATGGTACCGAAAAAGGATAGTAACGATTGGCGACCCACTAATGATTACCGGCGAGTGAACGCCAAAACAATCCCTGATTGCTACCCCTTGCCTCACATACACGACTTGACGGCAACGTTATCTGGAGCATATATGTATTCTCAAAAATCGACTTGGTTAAAGCGTATAACCAAATCCCGATGGCGACGGAAGATATTCCGAAAACGGCTATCGTCACGCCTTTCGGACTTTTTGAATTCTTACGTATGCCATTCGGCCTCCGGAATGCGGCCAAAACATTCCAACGCTTCATCGATGAAGTATTTCGCGGTCTCGACTTTGTATACGCATACTTAGACGACTGCCTCATTGCCAGCCTAGATAAAGAAACTCACCTTAGACACTTGGAATTGGCATTTGAAAGGTTACGCCAACATGGTGTTACCATCAATATCCAAAAGTGTCAAATAGGCGTTGACTCACCTGACTTTCTGGGTCACACTATTGACTGTCAGGGCATTCGCCCACTGGCTACTAAACTCGAAGCGATACTGAACTTTCCGGAGCCAAAGACAGTGAAAAGTCTTCGCACTTTTAACGGCTTGGTAAGTTATTACCGACGATTTATACCTAACTGTGCTTCTCTGATTCAGCTATTAACAGATCTCCTTCGAGGAAATAACAAGTCTATCGAACTCGACGCGTCTTTTCGACATGCTTTTACTCAGGTAAAAAAAACTATTGCGGATGCCATACTTCTTATGTATCAGGAGCCAACGGCACCGTTAAGTATCTCAGTTGATGCATCAGACACTGCAATCGGCTCAGTTCTGCAACAACTAGTTAACAAAGAGTGGCAACCACTCTCCTTTTTCTCGAGGCGCCTTCAATTAGCTGAAACGAAGTACAGCACATTTGGAAGAGAACTTCTAGCTATGTACTGTGCTATACGTCATTTTCGACATTCATTTGAGGGTCGTGAATTCATCATTTTCACTGACCACAAACTTCTGACGTACTCTCTGAACCCAACTTCAGATAAGTATTCACCCAGGGAATCACGACAACTGGATTACGTTTCTCAGTTTACATCGGATATTCGCCATGTATCCGGTGTGAACAACACAGTGGCAGATGCCTTGTCACGTATTTGTTCCTTCACCCAAATCGACGGCATAGACCTTGTAAAACTGGCTCGTCTTCAAAAAGAAGATACCGAGCTTCAGCATGAGTTGTCGAAAACAACTCTACAATTAGCCGAGAAACCCTTAGGTATAGGAAAAGATACTATTCTCTGTGACATTTCCACTAGTACTCCTCGCACTATCGTACCTAAAAGTTATCACAGTAACGTCTTCAATACGTTGCATGGCTTATCACACCCGGGTATTCAAACTACCGTCAAGCTCGTAACTAGTCGGTTTTGTTGGCCTGGTATTAATAAGGAAGTAAAGGAATGGGCACAGACGTGCTTAGCTCGCCAAAAGTGCAAGGTAATAAGATACACCAAAAGCCCCCTTGACACTTTTCTTATCCCCGATGCCCGTTTCGAACACGTCCATATAGATTTAGTTGGCCCCCTTCCAGAATCTCATGGATATACCTATATGTTAACCTGCATCGATCGCTTCACACGATGGCCGGAAGCAGTACCCCTCAAAGATGTCTCTGCGGAAACCGTCGCACGCATCTTCGTAGAAAGATGGATCGCGAACTTTGGATGCCCATCTTCAATAACAACTGATCGCGGGCGGCAATTCGAAAGCGGTTTATTCTTCGCTCTAACTAAAATTCTTGGTTGCATGCGTTTTCGAACAACAGCCTACCATCCTCAAGCTAATGGTATGGTAGAACGTCCACACAGACCGTTGAAAGCTGGCTTATTAGCTGCAAATAACACCCATTGGACTGAATCCCTTCCGTTAGTTCTCCTAGGGATACGAAACGCTTTAAAAACCGATGCTGGTTGTACAGCCTCTGAGTTAGTATATGGCACGACACTACGACTGCCACGTGAGTTTGTTTCTCCCTCGAGCTTCCCACCAGCGGTAGATCACACCTCATACGTCAGTAGGCTTACAAACGCAATGCGTTCAGTTAAACCTGCTCCCCTCCGACCACAGTCCATTGATGTCTTCGTCCACCCTTGTTTAAAAACTTCTTCACACGTATTTGTTCGTCGCGACTCTGTGCGTCGCCCTCTAGAACCCCCGTATGACGGACCACATAAAGTAATTAAACGTACTGATAAGTTCTTCGTCTTCGACAAGAAAGGCCGCGAAGACACCGTCAGTATCGACCGTCTGAAACCGGCTTACTTGGAAGGTAATCCTATTAGCCTAGAGCTAAACGTACCCCATAATCCACAAGTAATTGAATCTCCTTTAGTCTTCGAAGAACTCCCTAGCACGGTGAAAGACACCGAAACTTCGGTCGATCACTCTAAGAAAACGCATTCTGGACGTCACGTTAGATTCCCAGAATACCTTCACACCTATTTCACATAAATGAGTGGTGCGTTTCACCCAACTCATTATTTCTCTTCAGACACATCAATCTTTTTATGTAGGATCACTTAACACAAGTAAACGATTTTTTTCCTATAACCGTACATTAAACATGCACTCACCAACTGCAACCCACCTTTCCTTAGATAATGTGATGAACTTATATCCATAATGTTGCTGAGCAGTTAATATTCTCAACTCCTGTCGGAACAGCTGAAACTCATAAACCTTCCTAACGCTAAGAAAATACACACAAGCATTAGAAATCCATTAATTAATGCGTCCGAAGCTTATGTACTTACTCCCAACAATGACATTTCAGATCAAATGAGATAAACACATCACTGATTTCAAAATAACACATCAATGAACTATAATTCGAGGACTCTGCACACAACAAAGTTATGTATGAATATTTACTTCAAGCTTTATTTTTTTCCCAGGCACTTATAATCCATCCAACAAAGACCTGGTTTTTTTGTTAATGCTAAGACAATACTCCTGTATTTCCTGTTGTGTTGCACTCACTGACAATCTAGCAGATTTTTCTAACTTTGCACAGAAATGAGTGTATATAAGTGAAAAGGCTTTTTTATACTACTGGGATTAACATTTATCAAGTGTATGTATAATCTCCAGCGAACATGTAAAGCATATCTTGCTACTGCCTGTAAATTGTGATTGAATTATATGGTTCTATTTCTGTAATAATTTGATGATGCCTGTATACTGGTGTCCCTCATGTAATGTACTATGAGAATAAAAAAAAAATTAAATTAGATGTATATTTTTTTCCGATATTTTGAACTTTACATTATTTTACTGTATAGTAGATGCACGTCATTTTTTTTTGGTAAAAAACGCTTATTTGGTACATTTTCCTTGACAAGGTTCTCAGCATTCTTGTTTTCTTTTCCAGGTGCAACGGGCACTGGACAGGAAACAAACGAATCACGGGATCCAACGAACAACATCGAGGAAGCTATGCACAGACACCCTATTAGCATAGACAGACAGACCAGCAGGCTCTCCATCAAGCCGCTCGGAAGATTTTTTTCACCCATCAGGGAACCATCGAGATTTTTTACTTCCGGATGGTCATGTCTTAGGGTCCTCACAAACCTACTAGGGGGGGGAGTGAGCTGTAGCGGTAAATAATCCCCCAAAATTATTAACCACAGCAATCATCACTCAACATTGGATGCTAACCCTCACTGTTTAAGTCGACTTGTTTAGCCGAAGGCTTCCGGTCAAGCATCCCCGCCATTTGGTACTCCGTCGTGTCACGTGCGTGCACGATTACTAGCTAGCTAAGCATTCACTTCTACCCGCGATTTGGTCCCGAAATATATTGCGTACTTTGGACGGCTAAATCTGGTCTTTTGCTTTATCTTTCGTACTCGAAGAGTGAACACTATAGAAGTTGTTGGTATAAGATCTTGCGTCAGTATACTCCGTACAACTCGCGAACGTCGATACCTGCAACCTCTAAATCATTAACAGGTAGGGAAAATATGTAGGCTCAAATATCAAACAAATTACAGTGGAAAAGAAGCCTGTTTTCATTCAACTCAATTCTAAAGGTGATATTATTCCATGAATAGTCAACAGAGGGTTGAATACCTCACTAACAAGAACCTATCGTGTAACTATGTTGGTTCCCATTTATCGGATAACATATTCTTCTTTGGTGAAATCAAAAGTAGCCAAATATATGGACAGGTAAAAGGAATATCTGTGGAGTCTGAAACCATACAATTTTACAGTCTTTTGTTAGATGTTAACATTGTACATAACATTTGTTTAAAACGATTCATGGTGAAATATAAATACCTTCGGGGTCCAACTAAAAATTCAGGGTGCTGTTCGACGCCTCATCTTCTCACTGGTTCATACTGTCTTCTTACTTCACTACTAACCGTGTTGTATCCTTTGGATTTCGAACAAAGCAAGAACAACAACAATAATATGAGCTCATCTTTTATTATTTCGAAGATTCTTCTCAACTGGTTACAACCTGAACGATAAAAAATATGAAATTACATTAAAGATTTGAACATACGTTTCCACGATCACAAGGAATAGTTGGTAGGAAGTAAAAGTAACATTAATCTGGAATGATTTAACTAATTAAGAGTTACAAGCACTGACTATTTATAGAATAATTAGACAATTAGGCTTGGAAACAAAAAACGGAGTTGCGTATATATGTATGTGTATAGAAACAAGGTTTAGCTAGAAAGAGCATAACAAAAAAGTAAATTACGTAACTAAATAAAATGCTTTATCTAATAGCCAATAGAAAGAAAGAGAAAAGAACAAGAAAGGGTGAGTCATGTTTAGATGAGAGAGTAGAGTTTTCTAAACAAGAAAAGGGTGACTTATAAAAGTTGTATATTTTGTTGTCACCAGGGCAGTGCAAGATTCACCACTGTCTCTTTCTGCGTACATAGATTTGGTTTAAGTCATTTGATAGCAATTGCTTCAGCAAAGCGTACCAAGTTAGGTTTCTTTTGCTTGTTGATTGTTTTGAACGACTTCAGGTTGTCTACAATATGACCAGTGTCTAATAGATGACGCGCAATTGCACTGTTTCATACTTGTGGACCTTTCAGTCTCAGGTTCTTTGGTATGTGTTCAGAAATGCGGACAATAACCCTTCTCTCTGTTCTTCCGATGTATGTGCTTTGGCACATACATGTTAATTGGTAGACACCGTTGGAGGTAACATGAGGTGGGTATTTGTCCCCTTTTGATTGTCTCAAAAAACTACTAGTTGTTTGATAAACACATACAAGCTTGGCGGCTGGATATGTTCTTTTCAGGGCAGCGTTCAGTCTGCATCTTATTCTACTGGTAGTATCATCACCTTTGAATGCAAGCTGTAGAAAGATAGGCTTTTTCTCTAGTGTGCTGCTTTTCACCTTTTCAACATGACGTCTCCCATACTTGTCGATGAACTTTTGTGGGTAACCGTTGTCGCGTAGGCATTTCTCCACAATGGATAGCTATTCCTCAATCTTTTCTTTTGAACACAACTTTCGATTTCACAGGAAGCTCTGATCCGAAGACTATTCTAAAGCCGGTGCACAGCTTGTGCTAGCAGGCACGACTCCAGTAGTGAATGCTTTTGTGGATTATGTTAATAATTTGTAGCAGAGGACTTTAACAGTATCGCCAAGTAACCATTAATTTATATAACTCGTTAACTGTATTTTTTATAATATACTGTTACACTATCATCTAATGAACTTGGATTTTTATTCAAATACTTGTTCTGTCACCGTGCTCGCTATAAAGTCGCCTGCACATCTGACGCTGTTATTCAAAAACTTGAAACTACAATTCTACCAAAATTAAAACTGAAATTTCGATTAGTTACGTGAATGACACATTGGTGATAACTTTAAGAAATGATTTAGCCAACAGTCACAACCCAGTTGGCAGTATCTTCGACGATATCAAATTTACAAAAGAAGAGGAATTTGAGAATAAAATTCTATTTTTAGACGTCTAAGTCATGTGGAAAAAGCATAATGCAAACGAGAAACTAAAGTATACACAGAAGATCACCACTTCAACGTCACAACTACAAAAGTAACAACAAAACAACAAACAAAAGGAGTTTTATGAAAACTTTATTAAAAAGAACCAGAATATTTCATGCATTTGGTTCCCTTGATAAATTCCGACAGAGAAAGAAAGACCAGATTTGAAGTATAAAATGATATTATCATTCTATTTCACAGGTTCTCATCAGCTGCACACCACTACCTGAAATTACAATGGCTATATACATGATAATAATATACTTTAATGTTTGAGTGGTAGTAGAGAAGAAATACCATAAGAGTCACGCATCCAAAATGTAAGCCACATTACAATTTTCAGTTTAAGTTTTCATCATCAATTTATACGCTTTCAAAGTAGAAAAGATGGGGGAGGGGTAAGACAGAAAACAGAAAAAATTAATTAACAGAACAGTGTTAGCTTGTAGCTTGTTCACATAGCAACTCAAAAAAGGTGGTTACAGTTTATGAGATTAAGATTTGTTCAGTGAGTTGAGATCACTGAATTAGATGACTAATTAATATAACCAAAATCAAAATTCAGTTACCAAGGGAGTGAGAGGTTAATCACACTCTCTTTCTGTATGCATAAGTCTGGTTGGTTTGAATCGTTTGATTGCGATCGCTTCAGCAAATCGTAGTAAATTTGCTTTGAAGGACTTAGAAATCTCTACGAGATGTCCGGTATCAACAATATGTCTGGTAGTTGTACTCTGAAAATATTTGCTTCCTCTCAGGTACAAGTTTCTTGGGGTATGTTCAGAAAGCTGGATAAAAGCCCTTCTTTCCGTCCTTCCAATGTACTTGCTCCCACTAGTGCACGTAAATTCATAAACGCAGTTGAAGGTGACATCAGCAGGGTACTTATCCAGTTTTGATTGGCTTATAGACGAAGTAGTGCTGTATAATGTTATGAATTTAGCTGCAGAGAAGCTTCTTTTTATTGCACCTTTCATTATTTTATCAATCTTTTGTGACACTGAATCTCTTTTGAATGGGAGACAAATAAACACTTTCTTCTTTTCTATAGTTGGGTGTTTCTCTTTCTTATCTTTTTCTCAGCTATACTTTTGTATACATCCCTTTTGGTATCCTTTTTCTCTTAAGCATTTCTCAATGGAACCTAATCCTCTCTCCAACTTGTTCGGTGAACATAGCTTCGTGGCTCTGTAGTATATTATCCTTAATAATCCCCGCTTGTGGCTCATACGGCAGAAGCTGTTTTAGTGAACGTATTGTCCAGTCCAGGTTTCTTTTCTGTAGATGGACTTTTCAAACGTTCCATTGCTTTTTCTTTTTACATTGAAAGCAAGGAAATTGAACTCGTCACTGTGTTCATATTCCATGGTGAATTTTGAGTTGCTATGTGAACAAGCTACAAGCTAACACTGTTCTGTTAATTAATGTTTTCTGTTTTCTGTCTTGCGCCTCCACACTCTTTTCTACTTTGAAAGTGTATAAATTGATGATGAAAACTTAAACTAAAAATTGTAATGCTGCTTACATTTTGGATGCGTCAATTTTATAGTATTTCTTTCTTCTCTACTACTACTTAAACGTTAAAGTATGTTATTATCATGTATACAACCATTGTAATTTCAGGTAGTCTTCAGCTGATGAGAACCTGTGAAACAGAATGATATCATTTTTTATTGCAGAACTAGAATATACTGCAGCAGTCCTAACTTGAGGGAAGTAGAAGAGGAATAACGTATGACCACCCGTCACGAAAAATGAATATCCACGAAAATTCATCAAAAGATACCAACCCAAAAGAATCCCGTTGAAATATACAGAAAGTGGTCATATCGTATATGAAGAACATCTCTGAAATCAATACAAAACTACTGAAACGAACAAAATCACTTCAACAATTTCCCTTCAGGTTCTTACAATTATAAAATATAATATTTGCTGCCAGTTATGCGGCAGATACATTTTTTAAACGTAGAATAACAGATTAGTCATGGGGTGTCAAAATAAATAGTCGTATTTGTGTGACAAACGTGCTAGGCTGAATTCGATTACAAAATATTGTACAATGGGAGACAATGGTGATGATTAGTCATAATATATTATTGGAGTGTGGGGTAGGAAAATCGACAAGTCAGTTCAAGGTTATAAAAGGTGTCAGGTGAGTGGCTAGTACAAAGTGGTCTGTGTTAAACAGGAGATAGTAATACGGCAATGAGAGGTTCATCATGAAATAACCAATATGTGAAATAAAACAGGTGGAGGCATATATTGGGAAAAGAGATAATATCACTAACAATAAATCCGAATGGTATAAATGGAAAATTCGATGGTATTGAGAGAATTCTTGCATGAAGGGTATAGATTAAAAGGAATAATAATAATAATTGTTATAATATGCAAACAGAAAAAAACCAAGAGGGTTAGGGGGAATAAGCACTCTTGGAGATAAGGAGAATCATCAATTCAAGTTTGGCCACGGTAGGAACAGCGTCTGGACGTGTTCTTTTTGGATACAAAGTTCCGGTTTAGTCGATCTTATTGCAACAGCTTCAGCTATGTGTAGAAGACGTGAGCAAACTGTACGTGATAACGACTTCGGAATTCCGTATATAACCCTGAAAGCTGTGTTGACATCGATGCGATGTCCAGTATCGACCAAATGTGACAGGATCGAGCTTTTTATGCACTTAATTTCCCCCCTGCTGAACCAAGCTGGTAAATGTTCTCGAACCCGTAGACGAACCTGCCTAATCGTTCGCCCTATATAACTTGAACCACAGGAACAGTTGAAATGGTATATGCATGAAGAAGAGCTAAGGTTAGGTAAGACATCTTTGAGTTGCTATGTGAACATTGAACGGCTGCTATAGGATATACACAGACGTGTAGAGTAGAAAGTTTTCTTTTTTGCCCTGGTTAGACGTTGCGATAGAATCTCTGCAGGAGCATCTCGTCTGAATTGTAGGTGTAAAAATAGAGGCTTTTTCTCCACTGTTTCCAGTTCATTTTTACGATTATTGTAACCTTTGCTGGCTTTATTGAACTTCTGTGGATATCCGTTTTCGCTTAGAATGTCTCGGATGACCTGAATATTCTTCGTTCAGATTGACTTTTAATTCATGACATGGGAATATTTCACATTATAAAATCACTTCAGTCTGTACTATGTCAACCATGAGGCGAAAGAAGACGAATTAAACATCATCCACGAGATAAACTGAGACAAGTAGATGCTGTCTTCGTTTTAGTATCCACGAATATAAAATAGCTATCAGTAGACGTAATATTCACTTTCTCAACATAGTGCATACTGACAACTACAGACACAAGTACCACTTGGAAGATGTACAGTTCTTCGACAACAAAGGAAACACCACAAATCCTGGAAAATTCCTGGAAGAATGGTACTCAGATGAAACTTCATCCAACAGATACATTATTATACGATTATACTGACGCCCATAGTTTGGACATAGGGTTGTCAACAACTTACCTCAAAGAACTCTCATTGAGAGGCACGTTGAATGTTCAGTTCACTTTCAACAATGAGAATTTTAGACAGATGAATGGCATAGCGATTGGATCTCCACTGAGTCTAGTGATGGTTGATTGATGTATGTCTTTGCTTTGACATTCATAGACGACACTTCCATCATCTGCGATAAGAACATTATTCTTGATGATGTCTTGTTTGCATTCAATAACTGCCATCCTTCTTTGCAATTCGCCATAGAAAAGTAAACTTAACTAAGTATTCCTTTTCTTGACGTTTGCCTCAGTAGACCTAATGACAGATCTCTCAAAAGATCCATCCGCTGGAAGCGTACATGGGATGGACAACTAACTAATTTTTATTGTTAGGTGCTTACCTCCAAGAAAAGGAACTTAATTCACTCTCTCTGCTTTAGGATAAGAAACATTTTCAGTTTTGACTGAGTTGAAAAAGCCACACTCTCAGAAAACGGTTAAGCGAATCGGTTTATTGGCGAAAACACGAAAGATAAGCAGTTTAAACTAGTCACTGACTCAGTTCTAAAGAAAACTACCTTCATAAATTTAAAATTCAAAAGTGGTCAAGCTTCAGATGTGCTCGAAAGTCGTTTCTCTAAATCAACTGCGAAGACGTCCTTTACGGCGAGACTGCAAATAACTTTCACCAGCCGCAATTGAAAAATAAGCTGTCTGGTGTGGCCACCTCAGCGTGCATTTATCAGTTCACCTATTCTTGTGAAGCAAGGTACATCGGCAATAGCCAGAGAACACTTTCCACACGGATACGACAGCACATTTCAGTATGGTTTTACCACGGAAAAAGAAAGAGTGTAACAAGCTCTATTCTAGAACACTTGATCGATTTCTATCACTCTACCAATCCTGATCATGATTTTAAGATCATCTATCGAATCCATACTGACTTCCCACGTTTTCTTCGTTCTAAACTTCTGAAGATATTGGAGGCCTTGGCCACTCAAGAATTTAAGCCAGACCATTTGTGTACAAAAGAAGTATGTACAGTCCTTGTTTCTACCTTACCCGTAGAGGGATAAATATTTATTTCAATACTGTAAACAGCTATTTATTTATACTTTTTATTTATTGTTTTAAAATTTCTTTTGGTTACAGCTTGATTCCACCCCGTATTTTTTTGGTACAGGTATGGAATTTTCAGCATATGATATCGGTAGCCCACATTTTGCAGGCCAACCATAGATATCGGGTGTGCGTTGGCAAGGGATCGAACCCCGGACCATGTGCATGGTCGGCGAGAGTCCTAACCACTGTGCCTTTCCCTTATTACTATTCTCACTTTGAACTGTTTCCGGGATTATTTCACTTATCCAACTTGTCATTCTAAAACCCAAATGTCTTTTTATCATGTTGAATTCTGTCTTATGAAATTTCATACCATGTTATGTAACGTTTCATATTTGCCTACCAATCTGATAGTTTTATACACCTATTCCAGCATCTATACATCCTATGAACTATTCCAATAATATGACATTATTTGTTTTGCCATTTGACACATGATTATTACTTGTGATTACAATCACCTGAAGAAGAAGAAGCGAAGACAGGACTGCAGGTGACCATAGAGAAGACGGAGGTGATGAAGATAACCAACCAACTAACAGCAATAACAACCATCACCAATCACCATCAACAGGAGAGACTTGATCGAGCTTTCATCCTTCACTTGTCCAGCCAGGAAGCACGGTTTCAAACACAGGTAGTTGGAACGGATGAAGATATCAAAGATGTCCAGAGTCGGAAAGGTAATATACACCTTCATCAACCTGTAACCAGTTTGGACGCCTTCTCCACTCATCCAGCCAGCATAAAGAACAAGATCCGGATTCTGTTCAAAACAAATGTTAAATCAATCAGTTCTTCTATAGGAACAAACCAACTAACATCCGATCGCTCAACAAATATGTAGGAGAAAGTGAAGATGGATCGGGCATACGTTGAGGAGGCCATCGAATGACATCGACCCCAGTTCAGGCCATGACTCGAGTGGAATTCCAAAAGGAAGCAACAAGTGGGGGGGTTGGTGCGAGGGTGAAATGGAGAAGATGAGAGATTATGGTCAATCGTGGATCTAGCCAGCTGAAGAGGACAGCAGAGAATAGAAAAAAACTGAGGTGTGTTGTTAAAGCTCCATGTTCCACTCGGATTCCAAGGGAATAATAAATAATTAAATAGTAATCATCATGACTCGGATCTACTGGAGATAGACTGGATTGATAAACTACCTTTTTGGGATGTACTTTTTTAATCATAAAGATTTTGATAGAACAAACCGAATTCTTCTTAGAAATTTCGGGAGAAATGCATCACTACTCAGCACTCGCTATACACGGTTGATTCTGATCAAGAAACAATGCGATGACATCTTTAATTCTGCAGGTAAAATCAACCATACACCAAGCAAGTAGCCTACACTATTTCACGGTGGAGGTGTCATGGTCAGAGAGTATTCAAACTTAAAAAATTGAAAATCTGCTAAACATTGGAGGCGTTAGGACAGATTAAGTATCACTGTTAGCCGTAAAGCTATGGATGATAAAATCGATTAGATATTGATTATTTATGTTTTATATTTCGGTTGATGCGTAAACCGTTTATATATATACTCTGTATTTTTTTGTAGAATGCAACTGTAGTTATAGTTGCCGCAGTTGGTATATTTAAATCTGACTACTGGGTCTACCTCAATGTGGGGAACGTATCCGATTGATCAGTAGTCCGGAAGCGCGTTGTAGTCAAGACAGAAAACAACCAAAAAATTACTAACACTCCATTAATAACAATAACATATTCCCATTTTTGTACATTCCAGTTTACAGGCATCATCAGTATGATAAATTACATATACGATTAGTAAGCATATTTAATAATAATAATTTAATAAAATACATATTTTTTCCTACCTGTGTGTAGGACACACCAATTGTACAGTCATGGATAAGTATTATTTAAATTACATAAATTTGGTTCATGGTAAAATTATAAGGTTGCAGTCATTTTGTCTATGGGAACAATATGATAACTAGTCATTCAATGGAGCACATCAAGAAATATAGAAATATTGTCTTCGCATTAACAAAAAAAACCCAAGTATGTTTTGGATGGATTACAAATACTTGGGAAACAAATAAAGCTTGAAGTAATTCCTCCATATAACTTTGGTGTGTACGGCATCGAGTCTTATTCTTGATAATAATTTAAAATAAGTAATGCACTTGTATACTTTTGTCAACATTTTCATCGTAACATCACAAGTGAATTGTACTCAACGCAAACTAATAATAATGACAGTTTCTATTTTCTTATAAACGGGTGTTTACAAGAAATGTAAGCTATTTTGCAGACAAGATCAGTTATGTTATAAGTTACAATCGTGAAGTATTATAAATCAATACTTTTTTATTGGTATAAAGATATATTTCACAACTGTAATCCAGGTTGCGTCGTTGGTGAAGGCAATGCGTAATTCACGAGGCACTTGTAAGATATGGGACCAATAATGTTTGCAGATCATTTGTCATTGTAAATGGGCAAATATCCACATTCTTCATTCTCATTCAAAAAGTCAAATGGGGGCTGAAATGGTGAGAGACAAAAGAAGACAAACAACAACAACGCAAAAGAAAGCAAGTGGAGTCTTCAAGGAGTGATTAATATGTATATATACATTTATATTCTGTTTAGTAATTATAGTTATTTTGGTGCACTAACTAACTAGTCCTCCTATGCTAACTTTTATATTATGTATGAACTAATATTAATGACCTGTGTAGAAATGTTAATCATGTCCTTCCAATAATATTAACATTTATAATTGTAGTTTGTTGTAACTTACACGTTTAATGAACTTAAAATATCTATGTAGGGCGAAAATGAGGGTGTAGGAGTCAGACACAGAAGTACATCGTCATCTTTGAGCAGTCTGGTGACTGAGGAGATGAACACTGCGAGTGTGTTTGCATCGCGCACATCAGCTGGTAGTCTATTCCAAATGACTGAGAACTTATTTAAGAAGAAATTATACCGCATGTAAGTCTGATAATGCTCTGTAGCAACTAGGTTGTGATGATTTCTAAGATTGTAACTGATGACAGCGGTAGGTTTAATTATTGGCTCGGAGGAGTGCACGAGCAGATCAGTTAGCTTGTAGTAAAAAATCAGGTTTAGCTTAAGACGTCTTTTCCAGAGTGGTTCTAAACTTAGTCTGTCGCGACGTTCATAGTATTGGAGACCACTTTCTAAACCAAGAATTCTTAAGGTGAATTGCCGTTGCACTCTTTCTAACTTAAGCTTGTCAATTTGTCTGAGTCCGCTAAGAATAAACGGGCAGTATTCTAAAATAGGTCGGACACATACTTTATATAATAAAACCCTAGTTTCACAACAAAAGAAATTGCGAGTTATGCATCCTAGGGGCCTTCGTGTTTTACGTCTGGCATAATCAGTTTGTTCAGAGAACGTTAAGTTACTAGAGTATCTGATACCGAGATCTACGACTGAGTTGAGCTTGGCTAGTTTACGCCCATTTATTTCAAGATTCAGGTCAAGGTTACTGTTTCCGATACAAATCCAGCCGCATTTATCAATGTTGAACTTTAGACAGGATTCAGTACACCATGTTGCGAGACTACTTAGTTCAATATGTATTTTAGTTACCATATCGCTTAGTTCATGAGCGTGGCAGGAGTAAACGACTTTGAGGTCGTCAGCATATAGGAATGATTTACCTGAGGTGAAGCAGTTGCAAATGCTGTTAATGTATACTGTAAATAAAAGTGGACCTAGGACACTACCTTGCACAACCCCACTTGTGATCTGCCTAGGATGAGACAATACAGATCCAACCTTGGTTATTTGTACCCTATTGCTTAGAAACGATTTTAACCAGCTCAGTAATGGATTGCGAATCCCACATGAATATAGCTTCTGAAAGAGAATACTGTGAGATACCATGTCAAATGCCCTAGATATGTCGAAGTAGAGAACAACAACTAGCTTACGTGCTTCGCGACTACTAGTGATGCAGTTGAAAAAGTCGAAGTGGCAAGTAACGCAAGACCTATTTTTGAGAAATCCGTGTTGAGACCTTGTAACAAGATCTTCCTTAAGTAGATAGTCTGACAACTGATCTTTGACAACTTTCTCCATGATTCGAGAGACAACTGGGGTTATATTTATGGGTCTGTAATTGCGGACGTTTGCCTTATCACCGGATTTATAGTGTGGAATTATGAAGCTAGTTTTCCACTGATTAGGGTAAGTGCCAGTGTCCATAGATATTGAGAAGAATTTAAGAAGTAGTAGGGGTATATCACACCCACTGTTTTTGAAAATTATAGAAGCAAGGCCATCTGGTCCCGTGCTAGTGGAAGGTTTTAGGCTTTTAACTGCTTGTTCTATTAATTGGTTGGTGAACACTATGCTTCCGAAGAAAGAGCTAGTAAGGGGGCCGGTGTCACCAGGAATGCGCATTTCTAAACTGAAGTTTGCAAACCATTCACTGAATATTTCACAGATGGTGGCAGGCACATTGTAGATAACTTTGTCATGAAGTAAATAGGGGATGTCCCTAGTCGACTGCATTCGTTTTTTAAGAAGTTTTGTTAAGTTATAAACTTTGGAGGTGCTTTCAAGTGCCCTTAATTCTTCGTCGAGTGCTACACTTGTATAATTTTGTCAACATTTTCATCGTAACATCACAAGTGAATTGTACTCAACGCAAACTAATAATAATGACAGTTTCTATTTTCTTATAAACGGGTGTTTACAAGAAATGTAAGCTATTTTTGCAGACAAGATCAGTTATGTTGTAAGCTACAATCGTGAAGTATTATAAATCAATACTTTTTTGTTGGTATAAAGGTATATTTCACAACTGTAATCCAGGTTGCGTCGTTGGTGAAGGCAATGCGTAATTCACGAGGCACTTGTAAGATATGGGACCAATAATGTTTGCAGATCATTTGTCATTGTAAATGGGCAAATATCTACATTCTTCATTCTCATTCAAAAAGTCAAATGGGGGCTGAAATGGTGAGAGACAAAAGAAGACAAACAACAACAACGCAAAAGAAAGCAAGTGGAGTACTTAGGGAGTGATTTATATATATATATATATATTCTGTATGGTAAATATGGTTATTTCGGTGCACTAACTAACTAGTCCTCCTATGCTAACTTTTATATTATGTATGAACTAATATTAATGACCTGTGTAGAAATGTTAATCATGTCCTTCCAATAATATTAACATTTATAATTGTAGTTTGTTGTAACTTACACGTTTAATGAACTTAAAATATCTATGTAGGGCGAAAATGAGGGTGTAAGAGTCAGACGCAGAAGTGAATTGTCATCTTTGAGCAGTCTGGTGACTGAGGAGATGAACACTGGAAGTGTGTTTGCATCACACACATCAGCTGGTAGTCTATTCCAAATGACTGGAAACTTATTTAAGAAGAAGTTGTACCGCATACAAGTCTGACAATGCTCTATAGCAGCTAGGTTGTGATGATTTCTAAGATTGTAACTGATGACAGCAGTAGATTTAGTTATTGGCTCGGAGGAGTGCAAGAGAAGATTAGTTAGCTTGTAGTAAAAAATCAGGTTTAGCTTAAGACGTCTTTTCCAGAGATCAAGAAACAAATTCATCAGTTAAGTGCTTAATTATTCCAATTCACCACGACTGACTAAGTGATGGCTGATTTATCATCACCTAATTGATGATTTTATTGATCACATTGACAGTATACTTATGCTTACTTGTTCCGTGTTGTAAATCTACGTGTTTGTGTTTGTGAGGTGTACTTGTCTGTCTAAATGCAAACGGATTATATTTCATTTCGCTTTTCCCCACCTACACCCCAAAAATATTAGTCAGTTAGAAAGTACTCAACAAAGATTGATGAAAAGTGTAAACATCACTGTAAATAATAAAAATTCATACTGTGATAATCGATAGTCAACAATAACAAAGTCTCCAGAGGTTCAATATTAAGCTGAGAATAACACCCATTTACACTTCACACTAATGCTAACAACAACTTAAAAAAATAACAGATTTCATTAATGTAATATGAGAACACCGAAAGAATTAAAGTGTTCTTCATGTAGTTACGTTCTCTGACCTGCGGGGGAGGGGGTGGAGGAGGTTTAATTGCGAAATTTACGTCGTCCTTCTAGACAATATTTTCAGCTCAGGTTTTAGTATAAAAATGAACTCATTTAAATTATCCATGAAGGATGAATGAAGCACCAAAAATGCAGTCAGGGAATTTCTAGAAGCCTGGTAATCCATTGAATTGAAATAATGGAGAAGATTTGTAGCTCAGGTGGATGATTTGCAATTAATAGTGTTCTCTGAGCTGGTTGGTTTGGTTGCGGAGCTTTCGTCGTCCTTCTGAACAACATCTTCAGCGCAACATTTAGCATTTACAAAATAAATTGTATGAACTATAACAGACATTACGTCGGCCAAATTGGGTGTCTCCTTCGAATCAGAATTCAGGAATACAAATCAGCTGTGAAAAGACATGATATATATTCCTGTTTCATATCAATGCATATAGACAATTATGGACATCACTTTGATTGGGATAATGTCGAAATTTTAAACGGAGGAAACACTAAAAGTGCAGTCAGGGAATTCCTAGAAGCTTGCTACTCAAACGAAAATGCAATTAACAAACACGTTAATATAGATGAAATATACCAACTAATAAAAAGTAAATCCCATGTGACAAGAAAGTTTAAAATCCAAGTCAATAGAAAATGGTCAATACATATGTAAAGATGGTTACCAGGAGACGCAATTATATCACTCAGGAAGAAATTTAAATCATTTCACTTTATGCTAAATATTGTGCTGAAAGGGGATGTTGTCCAGAAGTGGGGACGACGAAAGCTCCGCAACCAAACCAACCAGCTCAGAAAACACTATTAATTGCAAATCCAGTGAATTATATATTGGTTGGATTTGGCCCTGTAAATAACTTTGGAGAACAAATTATGTAGGGCTGAATAACCTAACTCCAGAATGTGTTCACAAACTGAAGACTTCATCGTTCTATGCTCACCTTTCATTAACCAAACCGGGTAGTTTTCAGTTACGCTTTTACGAAGACTGACCGACATTCGATGTTTACCAGGTGAAATATTGATTCGACAAGGCGTTAAGGATAAACTACCGCTTATATCCACCTTTATGTGCTTATACTCATTCACATGCTTGTGTGGAGCTGATTACATTGGACGTTGTAAGCGTGTTCTCCGTAAACGTGTAACTGAACACTACCCGGTTTAGTTAATGAAGGGTGAGCATACAACAAAGAGGTCTTCAATTTGTGAATACATTCTGGAGTCAGGTCATTCACCCACCCATATTATTATAGACCGAATTTATCAGCTAATAAAAAGCAAATCAAATGACAAGAAAGTTCGCGTTATAAATCAATGAAAACATATACAATAGAGACGTAAATTAAAAACCAATCAGGACAATGGTTGCCAAGAGATACAGTTATATCATTCACAGAGAATTCAAATGAGTTCATTTTATATTAAAACCTGCACTGAATATGTTTTCTAGAGGGGTAGGGGCAACGAAAGCTTCGCAATTAAATCAGCTAGCTGAGAGAACACAACTAATTCAATATCTACTGTATCTAATGACAACCTTCCTTGTAATTAGTTGCTTATTTTCATCGCTATTATATTATTATTATTTCCTTTAATTCCTAGAGGAACATAGGGCTTCAGCCGTGCGTCTCCATTGAGTTCGGCTCTCTGCTAGAGTCTTCACCTGGCTCCAAGTCTGCCCACACGTTTTCATCTCCTCTTCACAGGACCTCATCCAAGTCACCCTTGGACGACCAACTCGCCGCTTCCCTTTCGGGTTCCACTCTAGGGCTAGTCTAGTAATGTCACTTGATGGTTTCCTCAGAGTATGGCCAATCCATCTCCATTTCTTCCTGCCTATTTGTTTCACAATCGGCTCCTGCTGAGTTGGTTCGCTCATTGCCAGAGATCTCTGTTGCTGATCTTTTCTGGCCATCTAATCTTGAGTATTGAGCGAAGGCAGTTGTTGACGAAGGTCTGTAGTTTGTTTGAGATGCTCTTTATGACGCGCCAAGTCTCTGATCCGTGTAGTGAGTAGCACTGACTTCACATTGGATTTGAAAATCCGGATCTTATTTTTGATGCTGAGTGCTGTTGACCTCCACACAGACTTGAGAGTAGTGGAAGCTTGTCTTGCTTTCCGGATTCTTGCTTTGATATCCTCGTCAGTTACATCCGCCTGTAGTTGAAACGATGATTCCCAGGTTGGCAGGTAAAAGAGGTTGTTTCTTTCAGGTTCCTTCCATTTATGCTGGTCGTTGTTGTTCTTGCCCAGGAATCTTCATTACCTCTGTTTTCTCTATGTTCACCTGAAGTCCTATCTTAGATGCTTCTTCTGCCAACTTGTCGCTTTTCGCTTACATATCTTCCAGTTTTTGGGAAATCAGACATATATCATCGGCGAAGTTCAGATCCTCCAATTTTTTTGTGTGAGTCCATTTTATGCCTGTTTCCTCATTGCCAAAATGAATAGCTCTTCCTTAAACGATTAAACAGTGTTCTCACAAATCCCTTTTGTAACCTATAGGGCGGAAGCTTTTGATGTATAGATATATCACTATCTAGGTCTCTTTTCTGTAGATGTACCTTACTATGTTACCATCTATATCACGCTGGATGCCAACAACTTACACAGTTTGATACATTAATTTGTCAGTTAAAATGAGAGTACAAGTAAAATGAGAAGACTTTTGGGGTAACCGAATGACCGCCTGACTGACTCCTTGTCTGTTCATCTGATTTTAAAAATAAATTTCAGGTTTTGAAGTTAGACCACGAACAGACACTAGTTGGAGAACTACTGTAAAACAGTGGAGTACTGGAAGGCAGTTTCGTCCCCCCTTTGGGACTCTTCATCAGTACGCACCTAGGATATTCATGTTATTAGGCCAGCCGGATGACCATTCACCCAGAGGGACGGAATTTGATGACACAATCGCCAGATGAAATCCTCCACGAGTGCCTGTCCTCACATGAAACTTAGTGGAGGCCACTGGTCACGCACAACTTCTCACCAGAACTTCAGGCAACTTTATCCTGTAGCTAGTCACAATAGTACACATTAGGGCATGGTGGCCACATTGCAAACATGACTGATAGAATTCAATCTGCACCGAAGATAAGACTAGACGCATTACACTAGTTACTGACTAGTGTGCAATCAAATGAAATTCGCAAAACCCGATGGTGATGAAAATAAACTGACTGATGTCTTAAAGAACATGAGGAATAAGTCAGTAATCTCGTCAGATATATATAAACGCATCCGACCACTAGGCTCCATAATACCACGTTTGTATGGACTTCCGAAAATTCACAAGACAGGATTACCCCTCCGTCCACTCCTAGATATGGCGGGTTCTCTTTATCACGGAATTGCTCAATAGCTAGCTGAAATACTGGAACCATTTAGAAGGCAAGTGTCTAAGTTTTCCATTGATGATACACTTAAATGTATTGATAGCATTAAAGATTTCAATGTCTCAGACAAAGTCATGTTCTCATTAGATGTGACTTCGCTACTTACCAACGTACCTCTCATGGCAACTGTTTACTACGAAGAACATTGAAGGCTGTAAGTAGGGTCAGTGCTATCCGTTTGACTCAACTAACCGACACTGTTGTCAATAGGCATATGAATTCTTGTAAACACTTAGCTAAAGTTATTTTGTCTGATAGTGAACATCCTCTTTATTCACATTTGTTTCCTTGTATCTCTTCGGGTAAGACCAGAAGAAATTTCACAAACATTTATGCTCGTACTACAAAATATAAAAATTCGACCGTACCATATTTGGCACGAGTATTTTGTGAGGAGACAAATATCAGAAAAGAACTTTTACAACTTTTAAATCATTAACTAAACTATAAAATGTAATGATGCATATTATTGCATGTGTGATTTCTTATATTATTTATTTATTATTCACTATCACCTAGAAATGGTGTGATTTTGTTGGGGTTTTTATTTTTCCTATTAACTATCAATATTTTTAACATTTCATACATTTATATAATTATAAAAAGAGCTAAACCAATGCAGTATGTAAAATGAAACGCTGAAAATTCCATGCTGTAAATTGTTATTTGTTGTGGAATAAAGTGATTATTATTATTATTACACAAAGTTTAGAAATAGGATTGCCGACAATCCACCTCAAAGAACTTTTATTGAGATGCACGTTGAATTTTCAGTTCACCTTCAATAATGAGAATTTTAGACAGAGAGATGGCACTGCCAAGGGATCACCACTGGGTCCTTTGCTGGCTGATTGTTTTATGGCAAAGCGTGAAAACTCTCAACCCAGTCAAACCATCGATCATTTCGACATTTATAAAAGATACGTAGACGACACTTTCGTTATCTGCGATAAAAACGTAATTCTTGACGATGTCTTATTTGCTTTCAACTGCCATCCTTCTTTACAATTCAACATAGAAAAGGAATCTGAATTAGGCATTCCGTTTCTTCATGTGTGCCTTAGTAGACGTATTGACGGGTGTCTCAAAAGATCCATCCACCGGAAACGTACATGGAACGGACAACTGACTAATTTTTATAGTTGGGTGCTTATCTCCAGGAAAAGGAACCTAATTAATTCACTCTGCTTCAGGATAAGAAACATTTGTAGTTCCGATTGCGTGGACTCAGAACTTGACTTCCTAAAAGCTACGCTTGCAGAAAACTGTTACCCAAACCGATTTATTGACAGCAACATGAAAGATAAGCAGTGAGAACTGGTCACTGACTTAGTTCCAAAGAAAACCTTATTCATGAACTTGGAATTCAAAGGTGATCAAGCTTCAGATATACTCAAAAACCGTCTCTCTAAGGCAGTCAGTAAGACGTTCTTCACAGCAAAATTACAAATGACGTTCACCAGCCGCAAGTCGTTCTCCATAACTGTAAAAGATAAGCTCCCCCATCTGGCCGCTTCCATGTGCATCTATCAGTTCACCTGCTCTTGTGGAGCAAAGCACATTGGCCATAACCAGAGGACGCCTTCCACATGGATACGAGGACATATTCCAGCATGGTTTTACAAGGGAGAAAGGAAGGCTGTGCGAAGCTCTATACTTGGACACCTGATCGACTCCTGTCACTCTGCCAACCCTGACCATGATTTTAAGATCATCTACCGAATCCATGCTAACTTGCCACATTTTCTTCATTACAGACTTCTAAAGACAGTGGACGCCCTGGCCATGCATGAATTTAAGCCAGCCCCACCTTTGCATACAAAAGAAGTATGTACAGTCCCTACTTCTGCCTTGGTCGTAGACGGATAGACATTTATTTATTTAATTAATCTATGTACCTTTCCCTTATTACTACAATGATTATTATTATTATTACTATTCTCACTTGTCATTCTAGATCCAAAATTGTGATTTTTTATTTTTACAATATCGAATTCTATCTTATCAAATTTCCCACCATGTTATGTAACATTTCATGTTCGCCTACTAATTCTATAATTATGCACCCCTTTCCAACATCTATACACCTTTTGTATTATTCTATATATGACACTGATTGTTTTGCTACTTGACATTTAACTATGATTACAATCACAAATATTTTAATTGCATTTCACACTACTATTATTTCTTTAAAAAAACTAGTTCCCTTTATGAATTTAAACAAAGCAATAAGAAGACGTAATTTGTCTGAATCGTGTAATGTGTATTTGGGCAACACATTTAGAACATTCCGATCACACCGGGACTTGTCAAGTAGGGGCCTCAGAGCATATTCCTAAATGGCTCCAGAAATAAACAGAATCTTCAGAACCCATTAATGGTGAGAACAGGAGGCCTAGCTCCTCTACTGCAAAGCATATTATAGGGACAGGACATAAAATTGACGTCAACACATCTTTTAAACCTATCGATCCATAAAACGTGTTTGGGAGAGGGCGTATCCTAAAGTTTGTGGAAGTCCTAGCTGGCAATTCGGAAGTTTAAAACACCTCTATGCGATCAAAGCACCAATTCGTCATCACACTAAACTTTCCTTGGTACCTTGATACCAGACAGGGTAGATGTACTATTACCTCTCTTATTTGGTTTATTGATCTTCATTGTTATTTTGACCTTCAATATATCCTTATAACTTGACCTAACTTGTCTATTTTCTCACCTCTTAACTCTTTATTAATTTCATATATTCCTATGACAAGTCCATGTGTGATAGGATTGCTCCAAATGTGTTGCGCAAATACATAACACACACACATTCTCGACCTCGAGTATGCAGACGATATCGTCTTGCTGTGCAATAGCATGCAGGCTGCCCAAATCGCAATTACTCAGTTGGCGATCAGTGTCTGTAAGTATGGTATGTGCTTTGCACCGTCTAAGTGCAAAGTACTGTTACAAGATTGGCAGGAGCCTGTACCTGCACTCACTCTTGCGGGTGAACCGCTTGAAGTTGTTGATAAGTTTGTGTATCTGGGTAGTTGTGTGAGTGCTGGCGGAGGAGTCACGGATGAGATTTCCAACCGTATAATGAATGCTAGGGTGGCATACATCAACTTGAGCCACCTCTGGCACCGTCGCGACGTTAGCCTGACTGTCAAAGGTCGGGTATACAATGCTTTGGTGCGGGCTCTTTTGCTCTACGCCTGTGAAACCTGGCCTCTCCGAGCTGAGGATGTGCGGCGACTCTGCATGTTCGATCATCGCTGTCTCCGCAGGATTGCTTGCGTTCGATGGCATCATCGCGTGAGTAATTCTGAGGTTCGGCGGCGTGTGTTTGAACACAGTGGAGATCACCATTCATTGAGTGTCGTCATCTGGAAACACCAGCTCCGGTGGCTTGGACATGTGCTGCGAATGTCATCCCAGAGACTTCCGTACAGGTCTCTGTTCGCTAGCCCTGGAATGAGATGGAAAAGGCGGAGGGGTGGTCAGTCCATGACGTGGCGTCGTGGGATGAAGGATATTTGTGCTAGATTAGCATCGGTTGGTGCGTCACGACTCCCTAGTTGGGGTCCGCGAGATAGCTCGAATCCATGGCTCGAAACGTTATCGGATATGGCCAAGAATCGTAATCAATGGCGAACGTGCTGCAATTTCCTTCTTTCTTCCCTTCCTGATGATAGTTAACGAATACTGTTTGAACTTGCCAAACATGACTGTTTTCCTTCCAGATGAAGTTCTTTATCCTTTTTCTGCTTATATTTTTACTTTCAACCTATGTTGTTTTATTATTATTTTGTGGCGCATCTTTCTTGGTGCCATATTGTACCAAGATTTTTTCTGCGTTTAAATAAATAAAAAAAATAATACACACACGATTCAGACAAATTACGTCTTCTGATTGCTTTGTCTATATAATTATTTTATGCATTCACACCTTTGATTCAATTCCCTCACAGGATATAATTTCTCACTATAAAAAGCCATATATGTATATATGTATACGATTGTGCAGCTTGATGATAAATTCGTTGAAAAGAGTCTCTTCGCCGAATTTTGTGTTTTTAATACTTCTCAAATGTTGGTTTACAAAGGGATTTGACTAATCAGGAGTTTGATCATGAAACAACTTTACTTCAGTTGGAGAACCAGACAGTACTGGACAGCTGCCTCATCCTACTTTAAGACTTGGTATATCAATAAACAGCAGCACATAAACTCATCAGGGGTCAACAGAACAGAATAAGTTATATGTCTGTTTTCGAAATAGAACTTTGCACCGATGTGCTGCAGTTCAAGTCGCCACACTCCACTCCATGTAGCACACAAAGCAAGAGAAGAAAGTAGGAGAAATGCATATTAGAGACAGTAAACGGAGGTGTGAGACAAAGGAATAGTAATGTAACAGCAGAAGACAAGGGCCAGGCAACAGAACGTTTATTACGGAAAATCAACACGTATTTATAGATTTTGATGTACATTATTCTAGGTTAATGTTAGTAGAAAATACAGTCTGTTGATTGGTTGTTTCTCACACAAAGTTAACCTTGCATCTCTTGTGGCTGTGTCACTTCATCTATATGTTAACTGTATCCGCCTGTCCATCTTGACCTTTGACCTAAATTACTGTAAACCAATTCGGCTAGCAACCATCTCTCACCACAACATGACTAATATTTGATACATAAACATTGACCTCAATTACTGTCAATCAATTGGCTAGTAGACAGCTCTCACCACAGTAGTAACGAAGAACAATATAGTTTTATTGGAAATAATAAGTCACAAGGAGTCGATGCATTTGCACCAGCCATCGAGAACGATCACTTTGAGCCATATCACCAATTGTCTCTAGCCTTCATTGGTTTTTACAGTCCCGAGAACCCCAAACAGGAAGTCTGCACCTCCCTACGTGGCTTAGACTAACTGTTGCAGATTTCATTGACTGATGAGGCCATGTTTTGGTTTGACCGCCGCTAGCTCTTTTCCAGCCTGACCCTATACCAGCTAACATTGCCCACTGTCGAGGAAAGCGATGACTAGGCATACGTAATACATGTCCTAACCATCTCAGTCGATGTAACTTCACAGCCTCGTCTACTGATTTCCCCTCCTTACCTAGTACTCGACGCCTAACCTCAGTATTGTTCACCTTATTATACCACTTCACACGGGAGATAGAACGCAGGCACCTATGATCAAAGAGACCTAATCTTTTCATGTCTTCTACTCTCAATGGCCAGGTCTCACAGCTATGAAGGACGACGGGGCGGACTGACGAGCAGTACACCCGCCCTTTGGTCGATAGTCGGATATCACGTCTACACCAGAGACGGCGTAAACTGGTATATGCGAAACTAGAATAAATTATATAACACAAAGTCATAAATTCAAATGAAGTCATATTTATTTCGAATAAAAATTAAAAGATTTCAGCAAATTATTATTACGATAATATAACAAAAATACAAATCCTGCAGATAAAGTTGTATACGCTAAAAGTATACAAAATTGTAACATTGATGAATACCAATTCAGATTATCATATGTCCCGGTATAATAATTTAAATTTCCCTCTTCCGGTAAAAAATTCAACGTATTAAAACAAACTGAATTTAAAAAGCCTGTTAACAAATTTGAAATAATAAAATACAGCATACCTTTAGAATTCACGCATAAACAAAGCGGAGAATACACTAAATGTATCAAAAAGTTTTGTTTAAATTTAATCAACAATGAAAACATTGTAGCGTAGACAATAAAAGCGGTAACTTTAAGAAATATAATGCTGAATACATAATTCGCATTAGCGAAACGTCTAGATATCATGTCAAAACCATTCAGCATGTATATACACATTAAAGCACCTAGAACAAATAAACCACACGATAGGAGAAGATTACGTAATCGAATTTTTGGTAGAGATCTTGTTTTCACTGTATCTACATCAGTATCCTTGTTGTTGGTGTAGAAATAAATACGTACTAGACTTGAAGCGCCTAAACCCCAAAAATATAATGCTGCATAACCCGGTAAAGAGATGACACCTTCAAAATTAGCCATCAAAAGAGAAGTTGATCGATTCTCGTCAATAAACTTCAGTGTAACTGGATTAAATTGCCATCTTGGCTTAAAATATTCATGCCAAACTAGAATTGGTAAAAATTCGGATAGAAATAAAAATGCACCAGCTAGTAGAAAATAAAATTGTATTTGTCTTTTCATTGAAAAACCTAATAAATATTTACTAAATGTATTTTTTGTTGTAACTATCAAGGAAATAGCACGAATTATACCGACTGTATAGAAAAAATTCCAATGTACACCATATTCTGTAATACTTTGTTGATAATTTGTCATTTGAACAAAAAATGTTCTCAGCAAGCCTAAAATTATACATGGCGCTACAGAATTCAGCATACACTGGAGAAAATTTTTACCAGGCGGCTTATTATTAGGATGAATATTCATTTGAAAGGTTTGCTTAGATGCTGATATACCTGAAGCAACTATGAAAAACCCAGTACCAACATCCATTAAACTGATACTGTCCAGCTCAGATTTAGCAAAACGTCTTGGACATATTGGCAAATCAATACAATAGATCATAACACAACTTATTACATAGATTTCAGATCTTAAATAAGCCACCATGGTATCAATTGAAAGTGAGTTTAACTCACACGGAGACTGGAAACGATTAGCACTAGGTAATATTGTCCAAAGAATACAAATTATAAGACATACACTGGTAATGATAATAATATATGAAGCGAAAAAGGTTAAAATCAATAAAAGTGGTATTAAAATGAAAAAATAATCCATAAAAGTAAGTATAAATAATCGATTTTTAGACTTTAACTGAAATTGTGTACAAACAAGAAATCGTAACCAATGCATAATAATTAGAAATATAGAGATGCACAGAATTTCTACAACAGAAGTATAACCAACACGTTTTGTAAATTCTTCATGTTTCAATCGATCTGATGCGTGCATCTTTATTCTTTCCCCGTGTGTGTGTGTGTGTGTGTGTGTGGGCGTATCTTCTAATTTTCGCGCCGTTTGTTTTTGTTTGAATAATAATTGTTCAATTGTTCAATGAATTCTACAAAAAAATGAAGAAACAAGAAACATTAACCATAAGCAAGTATAAGAGAGGAAACTTGTAGCTTAGATGGAGATGCTTTTTTATATGATTGTGTCCTCTATGAGATTGAAGCAAGCGAATCAGCGAAGAGACTCTTTTCAACGACCAATTTATTATCAAGCTGCACAATCATATATATATATAGTTTTTAAGAAGTTATTTCCCGTGAGGGAATCGAATCACAGGTGTGAAAGCATAAAATAATAATAATAATAGTAGTAGTATGAAATGCATTTAAAATATTTGTGATTATAATCATAGTTAAATATCGTGTCAGGTTGTAAAGCAAATAATGTCGTAGAATGTATAGAACTTGGAATGGGTGTGAAATTATAGGATTACTAGGCAAATAGAATAAAAATAAAAAAGTTACGTAGCATTGTGTGAAATTCGATAACTTAGAACTTAACGTTACAAAACAAAATTGATTTAGAATGACAAGTGGAACAAGTGAAATAATACCAGGGACAGCTCATTTCCTCGATGTGAACTTATTAAGGAGGACCGATGGAACTCTGACGAGATCAATTTGTCGAAAGCTGTCATGGAAAAGTCATCTGAAAAATTTCTACAGCTGGTAACCCATTGGTCTAAAACGGAAAATGGTCCAGTCGCTTGCCACTCGCATTCGGCGCATATGTAGCCCTGATACTGAGAAGGATGAGTTAAATCTTTTGAGGAAAATCCTAATAGAAAATGGATTTCTACCACGTTTTATGGACAAGAATATACATTTAAATCTTATGAAACGTCACTTATCATCCGCACCCAAGAAAATGCTGTAAATGAGCTTGGAATTCAAAGATGACTCAGATGACAACATCATTAAAAAAAGGATATCACAGTCCCTGAAAAGAACATTCCCTACTGCATCTTTGAGAATAGCCTTTACCAGTCGACCATTACTGTTTAATAACCTGAAGGACAAGATCCCGCTGTTGACCAAATCTATGTAAGTTTATCAATTCATCTACTCGTGTGGAGCTAGATATATCGGTCGTTCGACTCGAGTTTAGTCCAAGAGGCTGCAAGAACACTATCCTGCATGGTTACGAAGAGGTGGAAGTGGAGCACTAAGAAGCACGATCATTGAACATCTTGTCGATAATGATCACCCTATCTCTATAGCCTCCACCTTTAAAGTTACCTGCAAGGCAAAAAGTAATTTACCGAAATCCCTACATACCCGACTCATCTGTATTGCTGACGCCATCTTCGGCCATCGGAACAGAAAAGCCAGATAGATCTCTGTGTACAGAAAAAGTTCGTTCAACACCTCCAACTTTCATGGTCTTAATCCCTCTATGCTAAAGTGTGGTAATCCCTAATCATATGTTGGCTCTACTTAATTTTCGTTTCGTCTATTCAATTTGTATACTCTTTCTTTATTACGTCGATTGTTACTGTTAATATTCTCATTTTGAACTGTCCTCGGTATTATTTCATTTGTTCCACTTATCATTCTAAATCAATTTCGTTTTGTAACGTTAAATTCTACGTTATCAAATTTCACACAGTGTTACGTAACGTTTTTATTTTTTATTCTATTTACCTACTAATCCTATAATTATACACCCCTTTCAAACATCCATATGTATCATTCTATATGTGACATTAATTGTTTTACCACTTGACATTTAACTATGATTACAATCACAAGCAGTTTAATTGCATTTCATACTACTACTATTATTATTATTTTATGTATTCACACCTAGGGTTCAATTCCCTCACCGGATATAACTTCTTAAAAACCATATATATACGATTGTACAGCTGGTTAATAAATCCGTTGAAAAGAGTCTCTTCGCTGAATCCCTTAATTTAATTTCCTATATCTGCCAATGAAAATTTTCCAGGAATTTAAAGCAGGCGATGACTGTAAAAAAAGGCGATAATATTCAATGAATTCATAAATTTCGATAGGAGGACTCGTCAACTGAATGCTGCTCTACAAAAATTATTATTTGTACAATTTCCTTTTAGGGTTAAATGCATACAGACACATAAACATTGTGACAACAACAAATAAGTATCAATTTCAACAAATATACAATCTTAAACAAAGCAAGAACAACAATTGTACCAGGATAATATGAGCTCATCTTTTATTATTTCGAGGATTCTTCTCAACTGGTTACAACCTGAACGATGAAAAATATGAATTACATTACATTAAAGATTTGAACATAATTTTCCACGATCACAAGGAGTAATTGGTAGGAAGTAAAAGTAACATTAGTCCGGAATGATTTAACTAATTAAGAGTTACAAACACTGACTATTTATAGAATAATTCAAATGAACTGTGATCAATATTTGACAGTTTATAAATATTTATAGAATAATTAGGCAATTAGGCTTGGAAACAAAAACAAGCTGTTGTATATTTTTTTGTTGTCACCAGGGCAGTGCAAGATTCACCACTGTCTCTTTCTGCGTACATAGATTTGGTTTCAGTCGTCTGATAGCAATTGCTTCAGCAAAGCGTACCAAGCTAGGTTTCTTTTGCTTGTTGATTATTTTGAATGACTTCAAGTTGTCTACATTATGACCAGTGTCTAATAGATGACGCGCAATTGCACTGTTTAATACTTGTGGACCTTTCAGTCTCAGGTTCTTTGGTATGTGTTCAGAAATGCGGACAATAACCCTTCTCTCTGTTCTTCCAATGTATGTGCTTTGGCACGTACATGTAAATTGGTAGACACAGGTGGAGGTAACATGACAATCTTTAAGACTTCAAGTATTGGTTTGTAGGGATTTAGTTGATTGGTTACAGGATTTGATCATGAGCTGACATTCGTTAGAGAACCATTGGAAAACCAGCTAGGAGTACTGGACATCTGTTTCGTCCTAGTTTGGGACACTTCATCAGTACGCACCCACCACATGGTGTTTGAATCCAGGACCCTATGGTTACAAGGCAAGCTCGTAGACCATTAAGCCACTGGGACCCAATCGAATGGCCCATGAATTCTAACTTCTACCATTTCACGATATAGCGCAACCACTAGCCAATGTCTTCGATGAGTAATTGTCCTCACACCCGACCTGCTGCATCCTACTGGTCACAACTTCCCACTAGACTTCATTTGTAAGGATTTGATTTGCTTTTCGACTTTGACCACGGATTGATATCAGTTAGAGAGCTATTGCCAACCAACCGCAGAGTAGTACTGGGCAGCTGTTCCATCCTACTTTCAGATTAATCATCAGTACTCACCCACTGGGTTTCAAACTTATGACTTGCCAGTTACAAGGCGAGCTGGTGGTAGACCATTCAGCCACTCACTGGGACCCGATTTAATGGCCAGTCCATGAATTCTAACTCGAGAAACAAATCAAATCTTTCCAAATAAACTCGTGAAAATTAATCTCATGCTTGCTAGTGACTTGCTAGAGGATGGAGTTTCCTGGAGCTCAATTGAGAAGTCGTGACCAGTGAGATCCATCTGGCCAGGAGTGAGGATGGAGTTCCCGCTGATGACATTGGTTGGTAGTCATGCTAATGGTGTGGTGAGAGATGGCTGCTAGCCAAATTGGTAGACAGTAATTGACGTAAATGTCTATGTCTCAAATATTAGTCATGTGAAAACAAGATCAAAGATGGACAGCAGACTTTGCGTAGGCGGATACAATTAGTAGATAGATGATCTGACACTCAAGAGACAGCAACAAAGAGATGAAATATTAACTTCTAATGAGAAACAACCAATCAGAAAACTGTTTGTCAGCTAACAATAATCTACAGTAATGTACACGAAAATCTATAAATACGTGTTGATTTCATTAATAAACAATCTGTTGCCTGACTCTTGCCTTCTGTCGTTACAATGGTATCATGAATTGGTAGAAGTTAGAATTCATGCGCTGGTCATTGAATCGGATCCCAATGAGTGGCTGAATGGCACGCAAGCTTGCCTTGTAACCGGAAGGTCACAGGTTCGAACCCCCCTGTGAGGTGAGTGCGTACTGCAGATGAGTTCGAAACTAGGATGAAACAGTTGTCCAGTAGAACCTACTTGGTTTTCAATGGTTCAACAACTGATATCAATCCGTGGTCAAACTCGAAAGGCAAATGAATATATCATCTATAAGTTTTGTGAATGATAATCTGTTAACGTGATCATTGAGTGAATAATATTCATTAAAGTACTACACATTAAAGCATAAACTGGTGTTGTTGTGGTAGAACTGATACAATTATAAACACTGAAATACAAGTAAACTTCGTAAGACAAAAAAAAAACACAAATAAATAAATTTAACATATTTAAACCATATAGGACTAAACATATAACAAGATTCTAACATGTTTGATTTAAACTATAAAGATCGTTTGAATACTCCTCACCAAGACTAATACTCAACTATGATTTTTTTGATTTGTACATATCCTATGAAAACTAACAGTATGTCAGATAAAATGATAATGATTGACTGACTGACTAGTTTCAACAAGGAACTTTGCACAGATGTGCAGCAGTTCGATTCGACACACTCAACGGAGCACACAAAGCAAGAGAAGTAGGAGAAATGCAAAATAGAGACAGTAAACAGAGATATAAGGCAAAAGGAATAGTAACAACAAAGAACAATATAGTTTCATTGGGTATTATAAGTCACAAGGAGTGGATGCATCTGCACCAGCCATTGAGAACGCCAATTTTGAGTCATATCACCAACTGTCTCCAGCAGCCACCGGTTTTTACCGTCCCGAGGACCACAACCAATCGGTTAGTCAGTCTACACCTCCCTACGTGGCTGGCTTAAACTAACTTTTGTGGATTTCATTGACTGATAAAGCCATGTTTTGGTTTGACCACCAGTGGCTCTTTTCCAGCCTGAACCTACATCAGCTAACATTGCCCGTCAAGGAAGGCGATCAATGACTAGGCATACGTAACAAATGTCCTAACCATCTCAGTCGATGTAGCTTCACTTCCTCGTCTATTGATTTCCTCTCCTTACCTAGTACTCGACCAAAAGATAACCTCAATATTGCTCACCCTATAATACTACCTAACACGGGAGACAGAACAAAGGCGCCTATGATCGAAGACAGCTAACCAGGCTTTTCGTGTCTTCCACTCTCAATGGCCAGGTCTCACAGTCAGCTATAAAGGAGGACAGAGCAGACTGCTAACCTCCTCCTTATCACCATCAGACGCATAACTCATTTCCAACTTTCCACTCGGGTTCAACTCGAGGGTCTGTCTAGAGCGTGATGTTTGTTTCCCAACTGTCTTCTCAGTATATGTCCAATCTATCTCCATTTTCTTGGAAATATCTGTTGAGCAATCGGATTTTGATTGGTTCATTAGCACAGTTCATTGTCACCAAACCTTTCTAGTTGTTCGATCTTCAGCATGGAACCAGCTAAGGCACGTGTAAATAAAAGTTTGCAGTAACCTGTTGGAAGTGCTTTTTATGACATAATGATTCTCTGAGTTATACAACGGCACTGACCTGACAACACTTTTATTGACTTGAAATTTGACTTTTTGTCATACGACTTGTTTTCTTTCATCGAAAAATGTCTACGCTGGAATCAAACCAGCACGAACAAAAATCCTCAGGAACCGCAAGAAAATTCATTCCATCATATATATATATATACATAAATATATATATAATGTATTTATTTAATTGACTTTCGGCCTTCCTATTGATTGATTGAACCAAAGTGCTCAGCCTCACGTTAACATGTCAGCTCCCTGCGCAATCTGTCTGGGTTCAACATAGAACTTGGCACCGAAGTGCAGCAGTTCGAGTTCCCACGTTCCAAAGAGCACACGAAGGTAGACAAGAAAATGAGTGAAGAGAATCAACAGAGTTTTGACAAGTATAAGAGTGAAACAGAATGAGTAATGGTAGAAAGGAATATGAAGGTTAAAGAGACTGAATACATCTGCGCCATTGACAACGATTTTGAGCCATGTCACCTATTGTCTCCAGCCTTCATTGATTCTTAGAGTCCCGAGGGCGGGCCCCAACCAGGAAGTCTGCATCTCCCTCCCTACCTGACTCAGTTTAACTGTCAGGGATTTCATGGATTGATTGATGCCATGTTTTTGTTTGGCCACCGCTTACTCTTTTCCAACCTGCACCTATATCAGCTAGTAATGCCCGTCGGGGGAGGCGATGGTCAGGCATGCGCAGCACGTGACCTAGCCATCTCAATCTATGTTACTTTATAGCCTCTTAGATTGATTTTCCCTCTTTGCCCAACACTACGCCTAACGTCAACATTACTTACCTTATTATGCCACCTAACGTGAGAAAGAGATCGTAGACATCTATGATCAAGAACAGTAAACCTTTTCATGTCTTCAACATGTCCCTTGGTTGATAACCAGATTTCACGTCTACGCCAGAGATGGTGTAAGTTAGCGAAAGCAGCTTGAGCTTTTTGGATCTGTGCTGAGATTTCGTCGTCAATCAGTCTGTTGGTGCTGATACAACTACCCAAATAGGTGAAGTGGTCAACATGTTCTATCAATTCACTCCCTATCACTAAGCTACGAGTTGACGTAGTCCAGTCCTGTAGCAGCATCTTACATTTTACAGGGGTGAATCGCATGCCAAACATACGAAGATTGCTGCTCAATGTGTTCAGAAGACTCTGCATTTGTGCAATGAAACTATGGGTGCTGGGTTCGAGCCTCACTGGGAACACCATCACTCCCTGCGATGTGCAAGTACATCTAGATGATGAGTCCCATGTAAGAAGAAATACACATCCCGGGTTCTACTGCTAGTCACCATTCACCAATTTATGTAAAAAATGTTTCCAAAAAATGGCTAGAATACTAAAATCATTTGGAGTAGATGTTTCACACAAACTGACAGGAAGCAGCAATATTGAGGTGAGGCATCGGTCAAGTGCTAGGCAAGGAGAGGAAATCAATCGATGAAGTTGTGAAGTTACACCGATTGAGATGGTTAGGAAAACAGGTGTTACGCATGCCTAGTCATCGATCGCCTTCCTCGACGGGTAATGTCAGCTGACATAGGGTGGATCATGTTGGAGAAGAGCTAGTGGTGGTCCATAAGTAATGTTGACGTTAGGCGTAGAGTGTTAGGCAAAGAGGGAAAATCAATCGACGAGGCTATAAAGTTACATAGATTGAGATGGTTAGGCCACGTGCTGCGCATGCCTGACCATCGTCTCCCCCGACGGGCATTACTAGCTGATATAGGTGCAGGTTGGAAAAGAGTAAGCGGTGGCCAAACAAAAACATGGCCTCATCAATCCATGAAATCCTTGACAGTTAAACTGAGTCAGGTAGGGAGGGAGATGCAGACTTCCTGGTTGGGGCCCGCCCTCGGGACTCTAAGAATCAATGGCTAGAGACAATAGGTGACATGGGTCAAAATCGTTGTCAATGGCGCAGATGTATTCAGTCTCTCTAATCTTTCATATTCCTTTCTACCATTACTCATTAATTCTGTTTCACTCTTATACTTGTCAAAACTCTATTGATTCTCTTCACTCATATTCTTGTCTACCTTTGTGTGGTATTTGGAACGTGGCAACTCGAACTGCTGCACTTCGGTGCCAAGTTCTATGTTGAATCCAGCCAGCCAGCCAGTGGTGGTCCAACCAAAACATGGTTTTATCATTCAATCAAATCCGTAACAGTTAGTTTGAATCAGCCAGCCAAGTAGGGAAGTGTAGACTGACTGGCCGACTGGTTGGAGTCCTCGCGATGGTAAAAACCAATGACGACTGGAGAAAATCGGTGAAATGGCTGGCTCAGAGTCTTCGTTGTCAATGGCTGGCGCAGATGCATTCACTGTTTGTGATTTGTCATATCCAATAGAACTCTATTGTTCTACCATATTACTATTGTTTTTGTCTCACTCACACTTCTGTTTGTTATCTCTCCTTTCAATCTCTCTTTACTTTCTTCTCTTAGTTTGTGTGGTACATGGAGTGTGGCAACTGGAACTGGTGCACATCTGTGCAAAGTTCTACGTTGAAACCACCCAGTCATACTATGATTTTATACAATATAGAAATGGCATCATAAAAATGATGTTGCTATTGAATTATGTAATCAAAACTCAATGAGCATTTTTGACCTTCCTCAAGTTTTTTTGAAACTGCTACAAGCCCCGATAATGAACTAACGCATATTACACACTGGCCACCTGCACCGGCAAATTTCATAATTTAAATAAAATACTTCTAACCTTATGAGTCTGATAAAAAAAATCTGTGTGTAAACTCTCATTTAGAGAAATTTTCTTCGTAAACATGAGTAAAGTGGGTGAAACCATGGGCATCATTCCGTTTAAAAAGGTGATTGAAAATAAGGTATTACCGGAAATGATATGGATGAATGGTAAGGGGGGGAATGAGCAGTTTATTACTCACATGGTGTAAGTGGGTATTACATCTTGCATTTTATCCACTTCATACCCAAGTCTTATTCTATCAGAATTGTCCATTCTCCCCACTTTACCCGTGTGCATTCTCTGACTGAGCTGTTCGCAACAGTTCAACTCATCAGAAAGTGTCAATTACGCTCAAGTTTCATTCATTTTTATACGCTGTTGTAAGACTAAAATGTGATCAGAATGACAAATCTTTTCACTTGTTTATAAACATTTTTTTCTTTTGGTAGCTGGAGAACAAATTGACACGTATGTCTATGTGCGTTTGTTGTGTTGTGTCTAGTTACTACTCGTAAATATATTTCTGCTTGTTTATGTCTTTTCTAAAATAGAGGCAAAGTAAATGTGTATACTGTTTGATCAACTAATCGATCGTTCCAGAAAAATGGCTCCTTAATTAGCTCTCAGGATAGACGCCTCGAACGCTGGAAAGAACACTTCGAGGAACAGTTTAACTTGCCTACAGCCACACTGAGCCTCCCCGCCATCCAGCACACACCCGAATGGGATGTAGACACTGGCCCGCCGTCTGTAAGTGAGGTCACCAAAGCAATCTGTAATTTGAAACGAGGCAGAGCGGCAGGACCCGACGGAATTATTCCGGAGGTATTTAAATATGGGGGTGACATACTAGTATATAGTTTAACTAAGGTACTAGGTAACGTCTTGGAATCAGAGACGGTTCCATCAGACTGGGGTAAGTCACTTATTATACCGATTTTCAAGAAGGGAGACAAGTCGTCATGTGATAATCATAGGGGGATAAGCTTAACGAACATAGTCTCTAAAATCCTAGGCTCAGTAATCATGAACAGACTAAGCCGAACTCGGGAGGAACAAACGAGGGAAAATCAAGCGGGCTTTAGGCCAGGTAGAGGGTGCATAGATCATATCTTCACTCTCCGACAGATCCTAGAACATGGACACACTTTTAGGCGTCCAACAATTGCCGTATTTCTTGACTTGAAGGCAGCCTTCGACTACGTGGATCGAGAGGTTCTATGGCAATGTTTGACTACGAAGGGAGTGCCAAGAAAGTACATTGCACTAATCAAGGCACTCTACTCAAACTCACGTAGCTGTGTAAGGGCTTATGGGGAATTGTCATCTGAATTGATAACAACTAGTGGTGTCCGTCAAGGATGTCCACTTTCCCCTTTTCTGTTTAACTTCATCATAGATATGCTAATGGAAGTCTCCTTAACTGAACTTAATGACTTAGGAATCGACTTGTTACCAGGGAATAGTCTTATAGACTTAGAATACGCAGACGACATAGTCCTGTTAGGGGAGGACGCTGACAGAATGCAGAGTCTTCTGAACACCTTGAGCAGCAATCTTCGTATGTTTGGCATGCGATTCGCCCCTGTGAAATGTAAGATGCTGCTACAGGACTCTGTCTGTCTGTCTGGATTCAACATAGAACTTGGCACCGAAGTGCAGCAGTTCCAGTTGCCACGTTCCAAATAGCACACAAAGGTAGACAGGAAAAGGAGAGAAGAGAATCAATAGAATTTAGATAAGTATAAGATTGCAACAGGATGAGTAATGGTAGAAAGGAATATGAAGGTTAAAGAGACTGAATACATCTGCGCCATTGACAACGATTTTGAGCCATGTCACCTATTGTCTCCAGCCTTCATTGATTCTTACAGTCCCGAGGGCCCCAACCCGGAAGTCTGCATCTCCCTACCTGACCCAGTTTAACTGTCAGGGATTTCATGGATTGATTGATGCCATGTTTTTGTTTGGCCACCGCTTACTCTTTTCCAACCTGCACCTATATCAGCTAGTAATGCCCGTCGGGGGAGACGATGGTCAGGCATGCGCAGCACGTGGCCTAACCATCTCAATCTATGTAACTTCATAGCCTCTTCGATTGATTTTCCCTCTTTGCCCAACACTCTACGTCTAACGTCAACATTACTTACCTTATTATACCACCTAACGCGAGAAAGAGATCGTAAACATCTGTGGTCAAAAACAGACAATCTCTTCATGTCTTCCGCTCTCAATGGCCACGTTTCACCGCCATAGAGAAGGACGGAGCGAACTGATGAGCAGTATACACGTCCCTTGGTTGACAGCCGGATGTCACGCCTACGCCAGAGACGGTGTAAGTTAGCGAAAGCAGCCCGAGATTTTTGTATTCGTGCTGAGATTTCGTCACCAATCAGTCCGTTGGTGCTGATACAACTTCCCAAATAGGTGAAGTGGTCAACATGTTCTATCACTTCACTCCCTATCACTAAGCTAGGAGTTGACGTAGTCCAGTCCTGTAGCAGCATCTTACATTTCACAGGGGCGAATCGCATGCCAAACATACGAAGATTGCTGCTCAAGGTGTTCAGAAGACTCTGCATTCTGTCAGCGTCCTCCCCTAACAGGACTATGTCGTCTGCGTATTCTAAGTCTATAAGACTATCCCCTGGTAACAAGTCGATTCCTAAGTCATTAAGTTCAGTTAAGGAGACTTCCATTAGCATATCTATGATGAAGTTAAACAGAAAAGGGGAAAGTGGACATCCTTGACGGACACCACTAGTTGTTATCAATTCAGATGACAATTCCCCATAAGCCCTTACACAGCTACGTGAGTTTGAGTAGAGTGCCTTGATTAGTGCAATGTACTTTCTTGGCACTCCCTTCATAGTCAAACATTGCTACAGGACTGGACTACGTCAACTCCTAGCTTAGTGATAGAGAGTGAAGTGATAGAACATGTTGACCACTTCACCTATTTTGGAAGTTGTATCAGCACCAACGGATTGATTGGTGACGAAATCACAGCACGGATCCAGAAAGCTCGGGCTGCTTTCGCTAACTTACACCGTCTCTGGCGTAGGCGTGACATCCGGCTGTCAACCAAGGGACGTGTATACTGCTCATCAGTTCGCTCCGTCCTTCTCTATGGCGGTGAGACGTGGCCATTGAGAGCGGAAGACATGAAGAGATTGTCTGTTTTTGACCACAGATGTTTACGATCTCTTTCTCGCGTTAGGTGGTATAATAAGGTAAGTAATGTTGACGTTAGACGTAGAGTGTTGGGCAAAGAGGGAAAATCAATCGAAGAGGCTATGAAGTTACATAGATTGAGATGGTTAGGCCACGTGCTGCGCATGCCTGACCATCGTCTCCCCCGACGGGCATTACTAGCTGATATAGGTGCAGGTTGGAAAAGAGTAAGCGGTGGCCAAACAAAAACATGGCATCAATCAATCCATGAAATCCCTGACAGTTAAACTGGGTCAGGTAGGGAGGGAGATGCAGACTTCCGGGTTGGGGCCCTCGGGACTGTAAGAATCAATGAAGGCTGGAGACAATAGGTGACATGGCTCAAAATCGTTGTCAATGGCGCAGATGTATTCAGTCTCTTTAACCTTCATATTCCTTTCTACCATTACTCATCCTGTTGCAATCTTATACTTATCTAAATTCTATTGATTCTCTTCTCTCCTTTTCCTGTCTACCTTTGTGTGCTATTTGGAACGTGGCAACTGGAACTGCTGCACTTCGGTGCCAAGTTCTATGTTGAATCCAGCAGCAGCAGCAGCAGCGATCGTTCCAGTGACTGTCATACCTACATACAACTTCTAAATAGCACTAACTTTCACCAAACATACTATTTTCACGAAGATTTCACATGTCAGTTAATAGGTATCGGTCTCGAAGTAGGAGATAAACTCTATCAAATCTGTCTAATTGGCTTCTGAAAGCAAAATGCCCAGATGTAGTCACCTTATCAGGTATCCTCAATGCTTAAGTAGAGAAGCTGTGCCAGTCAGGAATGGTGAAGCATCTGTAAAGTCCTATGTCCAAGAACCAATAAACGTAGTCATCTTCTGCAATTTTGTCCAGATAGCCATCTGTCCACGACCAAGACTAATTTTAAACATACGAGATACCGTGTTACCTGGCTACCACCAACCTTTATCTTTGTTTTATGCAGTGTGATAGACTCAACTGGAGCACTTTTGTGTAAATTCTCCGTTGAAATGGAGAGGGTTGGTGGAAGATTTCTGCCTATTTCGGAGCACTTCTGTTAGTTCCGATCATCCCTTTAACCGTCTAAGTGTTTGCCTACCACTGAACGAACATTGGAATGAAACAGCTACGAAACTGTAATGTCTCTAGCTTCTAGGTGAGAGTCTTCATTTAGGGAAGAAATAACTAAACGCGTTTTGCAGTGTGGCAGTGACATCTATTCTGTGGGACCCCGGTATCATATCCGGCCCTTCGTAGCAAATGATATTGGTTGTTGATAACCTGCAACTGAAGGTCAGTAGGTTACAATTGATTTCTATAGCTTTATCCAAACTGAAAGTTGCAAGGAAAGTGATTCCAGTGGGCTTAGGACATAACGACCAGGGAAAGCTGCTCAAATGGAGGCTGACTAGAAGTCTTCGTAACAACTGCAAACAGTGGTGGGCGTCAAAAATGAGAAACAAAAAAGGAATCAACCGTAGATAGTGCCAAACAACCATTGAAACTCATCACCTGTAGTAAGTGATGCGATTTCTGAGGATGGTATTTAATTACTTCTTAAGAGACGCGACTGGAAGTTGGAATGGAACACTTTGAGGAGTAATTCAAATTGCTTACAGATACAATTGCCAGACACCTGACACACCTGTATTGGAGGTTGATATCGGTTCTCCATCTATATCTAAATGATACGTCAAAATATCATTTTTGTTGTCTGAAAGATGTTTAATGAAAGCTACGCACTGCCGCGAAAACTCCAAATATAATGTGATGTAGAATGAAGACACTGATTTCAGTGTCCTTCCTTGTGTTAATATTGACCTTTAATGTGTGAAACATCATAGGAAGTAAAACACTGGGTCTCCTAGTAGAAGCGGGTCACTGTAGACAAGGGAATCAGGTAACTCAGCAAACAAATACCAAATAAACTAACCAAAAAGAAAGTCTTTGAAATGCATATAGTTAAGTGAGTAAATTAACCGGGACTATTTTTTGCCTGGAAAATGATGTACAGTAATCAATGAAGTTAGGTAAAAGAAATTATTTAGAATTCTGAAAGTATAAGTTTTATTCACCTAAGAAGTAAAGGAGAACTATTTGAAAAGCCCCTGACATTATATAGTCATATATCGTAGAAACTAGGATAATTGCGTTGGTTGTAAGTAATAATTTGAGCAGATATTTACGAAAACAGCATTACCAGCTAATATATCAAATTTCAACACTCGTTACTGGGATGCAGAAAAACAGCAAGATATAAAGCATTGATTACACTGAGGGCATGAATCGGAAAACCACTATCTATCTTTTAGTACTACAAAAAGACCTCAAATTTACCATCTTACGCAGATTGATATTATCCACCTTCATTAAAGTTAAACTATAGCAGCCACCCTAAACAACCTTACCACTGAACTTGTGAAACTAATCGGTACTAAGGACAAACAAATATTGCAAAATTGTTTCAAAAAATGTGACTTGAGATTATGGCATTCTGGCATACAATTATATTTATGATTTATGGATAAAAAAGTCTACTCGTTATAAATTAAGTTTATTAAGAAGGTTTCTGGACGAATTATTCCATTAAGATGAACATAAGTACCATTAATCATGTTCACTACAAAAGCCATAAGATTCTTCAGTAGATTTTGGTTATCACGAAATAAAACTGAAGGCATGATCATTGAGATATAAAAACAGATATATAAAGGCCTACAAGCACCTACTTAAGACCACTAGCAATAATGAACTTGTTAAAAACATACTACTGAAAAAATGACTACATTTTGATGTTAGCAAGTAAACAAACTTACATTCAGTTGAAGAAGTGAATTATGATACCTCATAAAATACGTATGTAGTTGTATTACACAAATGTGAGTGATGGAACGAGAAATCGATGAAACGTTGTCGAAGCAGGATCCTCAAGGCTACGACCTTGAGAACTAAAAAGCCGCTTCAACCCTTTCAATATCCAATATCGTTTTTACGAGCTAGCATAAACCAATTTGACTTTTTTGTGTTCACTTCTTGATTGATAGGTAAGAGTCTGCCAAAGTTCAACGGTAGCCTCCTAAAGATGCGATCTATTGACAGATCTCTCAGAAGACCCATCCACTAGAAACGTATATGGAATAGACAGCTAAACCATTTTTATAATTGAGTGCCTATATCCAGGAAAAGGAACTTAATTCACTCGCTATGCTTTACAATAAGAAACATTTGTAGTTGTGATTACGTGGACTCAGAACCTGACTTTATAAAAGGCACGCTTGCAGGAAACGGTTATTTGAACCAATTTATTCACAGTAATACGAAAGGTAAGCATTCTAAATTGGTCACTGACTAAGTTCCAAAGAAAACTGCCTTCATACATTTAGAATTCAAGGGTGGTCAAGCTTCAGATGTGCTCGAAAGTCGTTTCTCTAAATCAGCTGCGAAGACGTTCTTTGCGGCAAAACTGCAAATGCCCTTCAGCAGCAAGTGAAAAATAAGCTGTCTGGTCTGGCCACCTCAGCGTGCATTTATCAGTTCACCTATTCTTGTGGAGCAAAGTACATCAGCAATAGCCAGAGAACACTTTCCACACGGATACGACAGCACATTTCAAAGTGGTTTTACCAGAGAGAAAGGTAGAGTGTAAGAAGCTCCACTCTAGAACACTTGATCGATTTCTATCACTCTACCAACCCTGATCGTGATTTTAAGATCATCTATCGAATCCATACTAACTTGCCACGTTTTCTTCGTTCTGAACTTCTGAAGATAGTGGAGGCCTTTGCCGTTCATGAATTTAAGCCAGATCATTTGTGTACAAAAGATGTATGCACAGTCCTTGTTTCTACCTTGGCCGTAGAGGGATAAATATTTATTTCAATCCTGTAAATATCTATTTATTTATACTTTTTATTTTGTTTATATAGTTAATCTATTTGCCTTTCCCTTATTGAACTGGTTCAGGGATTATTTCACTTATCCCACTTGTCATTCCGAATCCCTGGAGTAAACTGGGATACCTGTACAGGACCTAGAATCCATGACGAGCTACTACAAGCTATAGACGTAGGCGGATGGAAGCAGTGCGTACGCCTCCCCACAAGAAATGAAAATACTCTTGACTTAATCCTTTGTCATGAAATAGAGCCCATCTCGATAGAGGTAGGAAATAAACTTGATAACAGTGATCACAACATATTGTACTGCACGCTACCCCTCCGACTAACAACTAAACACACACCTAAAAATTCCCCGGCGCACTATCAGTATAGGGACTATAAGAATGCCGATTGGGAATTCCTATCAGATCCGCTGAGAAGTTCTGACTGGGAAGAATACTTCATCAACAATAACTTAGAAGTATCACTTGATATTTTCTACAAAACAATTGGCTCAGCAAGAGACACAATCGCGCCCCTAAAATCTGCTCTAAAGACACCAACTCCATTTATAGACCGCAAAACGCGACTAAAACTAAGGAAATTGAAAAGCAAATACCATATATTTAAGGAACTTAATACGTTAAACCAAATACATGAAACTCTTAAACGGCTTGAAGATAAACACAAAATGATGTCACGACTTGAAGAAAATAAAGCGCTTGTGGGCAACTCCAACACTCAGGAACTTTGTAGGATATTGCAGAAACGTCTGAAAAGCAGTAAAGACAATACTGTAAGCAGCTTGGAACATAAGGGTATAATATACAATGATCCCCAGGTTATAAGTGAACTCCTCAATGAGTGGTTTTGCAATGACGCCAGAGTGCGCCCCACCCCAAATTTCCAAATGACCTGCAAAAGTAACCACAAATTAGGCGAAATAGACTTTAATATACAAAATATAGACTTAGCGATTAAGACTTTGAAGTCTAATGGTAGTACTGGAACAGACGACATACCATCTCTCATATACAAAAATGGTAGCACGGAAATGGTAGTCTTGTTACTTAGAATATTTACTCTCTCGTTGGAAACTGGAACTTATCCTGAAGCGTGGAAAACCACATACATATTACCTAAACACAAAGCAGGGGCCAAAACCAGTGCATGTAACTACAGACCTATCCATATAACACCGGTAATATCCCGAATAATGGAGAAAGTGGTTAAAGACCAAGTGTCAGACAACTTACTAGAACATGAACTTATCAATCCATCACAACACGGATTTCTCAAAAAGAGATCATATGTGACCTGTCACATAGACTTTTTCAATGAAGTTACACGAAGTAGGGACAACAGAGAACTAGTAATTGTACTATATTTCGATATAACAAAAGCCTTCGACAGAGTTCCCCATAATCTGCTAGTCAGCAGGTTATGCTCACTAGGGATATGTGACCCTCTCCTGAGCTGGATAAAATCATTTCTCTGTGGCCGAAGTCAGACAACGAAATTTGGCTCGATAATCTCAAGGCGTAAACCAGTAAGTAGTGGTGTGATCCAGGGAAGTATATTGGGCCCACTCTTATTCATAATATATATAAACAGTATCTGTGAATGCTTTAGTGTAGGTAAACCAATACTATATGCAGATGACTTAAAAGTGACGTATAAATGCAAGAACACAGATCTTGGAATAACAGTAAACGCCATACAGAAAGAATTAGAAAAAATGGATAGATGGTGTGACACCTGGCAGCTCCAATTTAATGTCGAAAAATGTGGCTGGCTCTGCATAGGTTGCAACAATTTAGAACTTGACCTGACAATTCAAGGCCATGCACTTCAACGACTGGAATCCGTACTGGACCTAGGGCTGAAATATTCACATAACTTATCATTTTCTGATCATATCTCCAAACAAGTGTCAAAGTCACTCAGACTTATCGGCTTTCTACTCAGGAACTTCTACAGAAATGAGTCTAGAATTCTGTTGTACAAGGTTTGTGTGCGTCCTTTATTTGATTACTGTTCATTCATGTATAGTAGCATACGCATAGACGATAAATTGAAAGTCGAGGGAGTGCAGAGGTACTTCACGTTAAAATTACCCGGAACCGAAAATGGTGCGAACTACTCCACTAGATGTGATACCCTAGGACTAGAAACACTATGGCTAAGACGCCTGAGACTAAACTTAACACTTTACTATAAGCTTATAAACCACTTAGTTTTTACCTCTACTAATGGCAGTCGACTTTCAGATGACAATGACTACAAACTAAGACACACTAAGGGTACAGTAGCTATCGAACAATGCCGATGTTTCATGAACAGGTAGTTCGTATCAAGAATTGTGAACAACCACCAATGTTAATTGTTGCTAATAAATGTGATCTAAAAGATCCTAAGCAAAAAGACTACACATTGCAAGGCATGCAATATGCGAAATGTTGGGGCGTACCTTTTGTGGAGACATCGGCAAAGATGTGTTGTAATGTGGATAAGGTAAATTGAACCATCTAATTTTATCAAAAAATATATATTAGTTCACTTTAAAATTTAATTAATTTTTATTGGTAGGTATTCTGTTGTCTTCCTTAACTAGTTAGTTGTGCACTTATAAATGGACTATGTTTTGAATGAGATCTCTTTTTTGTTATCTTATTCTATATGTCGGCAACCCTAACACCAAAAAGGAAAAAACTGAAGATATCTGCCATCATAAACATCCATTTTCTCTTATCCACTTCCTTCAGCCGATCACTTTCCAACCGTAAAGTATGACGGATCGAACTGCTGCTGCTGCTATACATGTCCATGATACCAAAAGTGACACAAGTTGACTAATACCAAATGAACCTTTTATATATTTGCTGAAATTTCGTCAACAGTCTGCCCATTAGGAGAGCAGATACAACTTCTAAAATAAGTGAAGTGGTCAGCACATTCATAAATTTCGCTTCTAGACGAGAGCTCTGGGAGTCAGTGAAGACCAATTCTTCAGTATCATTTTACGGGAGAAAATTACATGTCTAGCATATTAAGATTTGATCAGTATGTTCGGAAAACTGCGTTTTGTGTACGTCTTTATCTGCGTACTATAGATCAACGAGACCTTCACATTGCTAACAAGTGGATCTCCAAGAAATAGAAGTCGGCAAGGGTTACATCCATCAATACATCTATATAAAAATTGACTAAAAATTGTGGCACTGAGCATTCTTGAATAGACAACATTCCGATTCAACATTTACTGAGTGCAATAAGTGGAGAAAGCAGTCTACTTGGTAACAGACTTCATGCATAGGTCTATGTAATCTGTAATATGTTAAAGCGTAGGCGTGTTTTGCTTACAAGTTGCTTTTATCAACTGAACATTCTAGCCTAGTAGCAAACAAATGACGGTTTGTAGGGATTTAGTCTAGTTAATATACAACCAAACTCTTAGCAATTTGACTTGGATACCATGGGATTTCTGAACAGATCACGTAGAAAGAACACTTGGAGAGTAGATTGATGATGAAGTCGGTTCGGTAGATAAATTTCACGAAGATCTCATATGAGAATATTTGAGGTATAGTTTGTATCAGTAGCAAGAACCTCTGCAGTCTTTGGAGTATACAAATTCTTACTACTGATAGATAGAACGCATAAATTTTCATTATACCAAGCAATATTTAGAACAGCCTACTGTCAGCATAGTTATATCAATTACCTTAATAAACACAACTGTCTAAAGACACAGATATAGACTACCGTTTAATTAATTTCTGTTACAAATTCAATAGTTGTTTCAAACGTTTCAATTCAAACTTTGTTTCTAAGTTATGTACCAAGTCGATAAAACAGACCAATTATATATATACATATATATATTACTGGTTTAAGCGTAGAACTTTGCACAGATGTACATCAGTTCGAGTTACTACACTCCATGTAGCATACAAAGCAAAAGGAAAGAGATTCAAAAGAGAAATAATAAACAGAAGTGGGAGCGAAAAAGATTAATAATACGGAAGAACAACATAGTTTTATTGGATATTGTAAATCACAAAGAGTGAATGCATCTGTGCCAGCCACTGACAACGATTTTGAGCCATATCACCAATTGCCTCCAGCCACTGGTTTTTACCATCCCGAGAACCCCAACCAGGAAGCTAGTCTACACGTTCCTACTTGTCTGGCTGGTTTATACTAACTGTTATGGATTTCATTGACTGATGAAGCCACGTTTTGGTTTTTTCCAACTTGATTCCATGTCAGTCAGCTAACATTGCCCATTGTCGTGGAAGGCAATGGCTAGTCATGCGTAACACATGTGCTAACCATCTCAATCGGTGTAACTTCACAACCTCGTCTATTGATTTCTGCTCCTTACCTAGCACTCGAAGCCTAACTTCAATAGTGCTCACCTTATTAAACCACTTAACACGGGAGATAGAACACAGACACCTATGATCAAATACAGCTAGCCGGCCTCGGCCTTGTCATATCTTCCACTTTCAATGGCTATGTCTCACTACCATAAAGGAGGATATATATACTTTTGGCTTACTCCTTCATTGTTCAGTCATTAAATTTTACTGAAATATGTGTCTGTTAATAGCATACATATTCATCTTGAAAAAGGTATAAGCGTATTTTCGTACTGAAGAATTCTAAACTTAGTAGAATACCCACATTGTTTATACATTTAACATGCTATATAATCGATATGATATAACATCTTTTAATAAAATTTTAAATATTCCTGAGTTTGTGTGTAATTAGTAAAGACATATCACTAACACATTAATATTGCAAGAAGTTGCCCTTTATCTTTTTAACCATGTATTTTGTGCGTCGGTGGCACAGTGGTTAGGACTCTCGCCGACCATGAACATGGTCCGGGGTTCGATCCCCTGCCGGCGCACACCCGATATCTATGGTCGGCCTGAATTTGCGCTACCGATATCCATGCTGAAAATTCCACACTTGTACTGAAAATACGGTGTGGAATCAAGCTGTAAATCAAAAAAAATAATAAAACAGCCACCAGGCAAAAGTTTTACTTGATTAGGTATGCACAGATATGGAATAAACTGCCAATGGAAATGCGTCAAGCAAGTACATTGGCCTCCTTCAAAAAGGTGCCTAATGACGAACTACAAGAGTTTGCAAACGATAGTAGTTCTAGTTCCTATCTGAGAGCCTCAGAAATTATAGGTCCATTTAATGTATAAGCTTTAATACTACACCTGTTGTTTTTTGCCTATATTTATAATTTTAGATAACACATTAACGGTTATATACGTATCCTCAAACAGACAAGAAATCTCGTTTGTAAAACTACTACCCAACACAATAAGTGGAATAAATTGGACATAAACCGACAACATGAAAAAGGTATAACTCACCACAACATCACATGGACAGATGAACGCTCGTTGGGCACCATATATCCCTCACCAACTGCAACCCACCTTTCCTTAGATAATGTGATGAACTTATATCCATAATGTTGCTGAGTAGTTAATATTCACAACTCCTGTCGGAACAGCTGAAATTCATAAACCTTCCTCACGCTAAGAAAATACCCACAAGCAGTAGAAATCCATTAGTTAATGCGTCCGAAGCTTATGTACTTATTCCCAACAATGCTGATCAAATGAGATAAACATATTACTGATTTCAAAATAACACATCAATGAACTATAATTCGAGGACTCTGCACACAACAAAGTTATGTATGAAAATTGACTTCAAGCTTTATTTTTTTCCCAGGCACTTATAATCCATCCACCACCACCTGGTTTTTTTGTTAATGCGAAGACAATACTCCTGTATTTCCTGATGTGTTGCACTCACTGACAATCTAGCAGATTTTTCCAACTGTGCACAGAAATGATTGTATATAAGTGAAAAGGCTGTTTTATACTACTGGGATTAACATTTATCAAGTGTATGTATAATCTCCAGCGAACATGTAAAGCATATCTTGCTACTGCCTGTAAATTGTGATTTAATTATATGGTTCTATTTCTGTAACAATTTGATGATGCCTGTAAACTGGCGTCCCTCATGTACTGTACTATTTATTCATTTATTTGTTAGTTGAATTTAAAAAGTCACATCCTTATCATCATCAATAACAATCAATAATACCGTAGATGGGCTCTTGCTCATAAAATCAAAAAAAATAAGTAAAATAAGTACTTATGCATTACCAGATGCTGATATTTTCCATCAGAAACGCTTATTTTCCGGGGAAATTTTTTTGTTTTGCTCTGCTAGCTTATTATAAAGATTCATTCACAGGTTAACAGAAGCACAAAGGGATAACTTCTTAACACTCTGTAGAGTACTCTGAGAGAGAAATAAGAGGTACGTGAAAATAGCGTGAACGCTGGCGGCTTTTCGAGGGACATATAAATATTTCCCTGTGTTGATCTGTTCACATAAAATTTCTGGACTGCAGGGCCTGAAGCAACCTTCTGACTCCAGTTTGTCTGACGATATACTCACTGAATAAAGAGATCGTCAAATATCCCGGGTATTTTTTGATGATACTGTTGCTTTACCCTGTTTCTGCTGACTAATATCCCGACATAGTTCACCGCTGCTGCAACAGTAAGTGTTTTAGTTTGTCTTCATTGGTATTTTTATTCAGCGAACCTAGTTGGGTATGTACATACCTGAAATTTTCTGACCATGGAAATTGTCATCTAGAGATCGCTTTTTTTATGCGTTGACTTATCCAGCGAGTTATTGGATGTGGTATTAATTATCAGTTGCAGTTTGTAAACACTGAGGATGGCCACTATAGTTGTGCGCATTTTGGATGTGTTTCTCTACACTGTGCTAGATTATGGTATGCCATACTGTAAATGCAATATGTCACAGTTAAATAAATAAATAAATTTATCCTCATGGTACAGTACATGAGGGACGCCAGTTTACAGGCATCATCAAATTGTTACAAAACAGTGCAACATAAAATATTTTGCCTTTAATTTCATAGGCTTGGAAAATCTGTATGTTTGAGTCTGTCTTACCACTGCAGGCCTAAAGTAATATTTCTGTATTCCCACCTCGCATGCGCTGGTGGGTTAAATCAAACAAGCGCCTTGCTGCGGATTTTCATTCACGCTGAGCGTAATTTTTACTTGTGTGAGGTATCGTAGGCGGCCTGCTTAAAACTTGGGCTAGCAAAAACTTCCGTCCCCCGACTGCATATATGTTCACCCGTTGAGTTTATTTCAGTTGAATAAGATTTGAGATCTTGTGTTATTATCTACTCTTGTGTATCTAAAATGTTTACCAGCTCCCGATTCGCAAGTCCCTACTAAACTTGAGATGGTCTGACTGTGGGTGGCAACGTGTTCAAATAAAACATGAGATAACTGTTCTTCGGTTGTGTCCTTGGGTCTTAAAGTGCACTTGAGAGCATGTTACGACTGGCTTTCAAATAGATACCATGGATTTGTTGGAAGATACAAAGCAGACATATCGTAATAATAATTTATTCTTATATTTTGAACATGAGGGACGCCAGTTTACGGGCATCATCAATTTGATAAATTACACATACGATTAGTAGGCATATTTAGTAATGACAATATAAGGTATATATTTATTCTTACCTATGTAGGACACTAGCTGTACATGCATGGATATGTATTATTTAAATTACATAAAATTGATTTATGGTTAAATTACATGATTGCTGTCTTTTTGTCTTTAGTTTGTGGGGAAAATCTGATAACTATTGATTCAATGGGCCACATCAAGAAATATAGAAATATTGTCTTCGCATTAACAAAAAAACCAAGTATGTGTTCGATGGATTACAGATGCTTGGGAAAAAATGGAAGGGTTTGTGCTTCAGCTAGCAGACCATTGTGTCACAGTATGAACTGTCAGTTAGTATTTTACCTGAAGATATTACACGATGGGAAAATATTATGCAAAAATCTCCACCAGAAATTACGTACATATCATAAATACTGTCCAGAATAAAGGTATTATTGTTGATACCAATAGATCTCTAAATATTCGGCTTCAGATGAAGGGAAACTGTTACTGGCTCAGGTACTAGCTATCGACGGGGGTTCTAGCATAAGAGTTAGACATGATAGGCCATGGGCTAACAGGTTTCCGATATCCAATATCGTTTTTACGAGCTAGTATAAACCAACTTGATTTCTTTGTGCTCGCCTCTTGATTGTGAGGTATTACTTCCTGATCTTCGGTAAACTTCTGCGTAGCTCGTCCCGCCACTCGACTGCCGTAGCTTTGGTTGACTCCAAAAGGAGCAGTGCAGGGATTAATTATATGTGGTTTGTAGTATGAGGTGCGTTAAGACTGTTACTACTGTGATTGGAGTTGATCCTTTCACCAGTTAGTCCTCCGGTATCGTCGTCAAAAGAAAAGGGATAATAATAATAGATATAATAAGTGAAGTCATTCTGACTAACAGACAGAAAAAGAAATAAGAAAACGCAACAACAGTCAGCTAATTAAATTTGAAGAATAATATGAATAATATATATCTATCGGTAATGGCAATAATAATAGGTGTAGTAGTTTTCAGAAGATTAAGACGGGAGAGAATGCAAAGAAGTAAAACGACGAATTTAGTTGTCTACCGCTGAATGGTGTATGGGATTTTAAGGGGATAGGCCATTTGGACTCAGTCCTTGTGTCGCTGCATGATTGTTCAGCCTTCGCTTAAAGGCGTCCACAGACGGTGCCATAGCTACATCTGACGGTAAGGAATTCCAGGGACGGCAAACCCGCAGTAAAAAAAGCGGGAGCACACCCGATTCCTTGCCCTCCTGACAAATGTAACTGTTCATACACTTTATGGGATTGTGAGTGCCGAATATGTGGATCGGAGCTCTTTTTACCACTGGGGGGCAAATGTTTCGTTGTTGAATAACACGGAAAGATATGAACCAAATTGGTGTCTCAAGTACTTAATCAAAATCAGCGGCAGCTTTCGTCATGAGAGGACACTCGTTCGGTATATAGTACCTCTAAAATAGAAAAATTATTTGGCGAATTCCAAAAGCTAGAGGTATTTTTTAATATTTAAGCTATTAGAATAAATTTCTTATTTTTCATCTCCATATGTCGGATACTAAGTGTAGGCGGTCTTTCAAACATCAGGTTGACCTTGGGGTTGTCAACTTTGTTTGGAGCCGTAAGTTTATTTTTGTCGATATTACAGGATGTGTGCAATTTCTCCAAACATACAGACTGATAAAGATAAAAAAATCATTTTCGCAGAAATTATTCCGCGAAGTATATGTTGGGAGTTTCAGATTATGAGTTTATAGTAGTAAGGATAGAACTATGTTGATATTTCGTACTTTCCGGAATTATGCCTATTTTGTGACTTGTATTACTGTATTTCGTGAATATATGCTGATTTTTTAATTTATAAATCATCAGATCTATATGTGGATTCGTTGCACATACTTGAAAGCATGGCTTATTTGAATTATTTCATGACTTCTGACTCACGAGAAATAGGAGTTTCCTTATGGGAAAAAGGATACATATTTAATAAATGAATTAAACATTTTATTTAATAACGTACAGGAACAAATGTATTTTGTTTATGCTAACTGGAAATCTGTGGTGTGAAAATGTGATTGATTTGTTACTACTGGTAGTGGTACTACTGGGCAGTACAAAGACTGCACTCTTTGAACTCTTTCTAATGAAACTTGTTCGATTTAAATTTGACCAGAATCCTAGTAACTAGCTCATTGTCATCTGATCATTTTTATAAGGTAAAATATGTTAAGCCTAAGTACATATTTTATTCCAATTACCTTAGTTGTCTGGGTTTTCTATGAAACAAACTCAAAATCGTATCCTTTGGCTATGTAATATATTTTTTAATAATTTTCGTTAATAACTAGAGACATTTACTTCTAGATACGAATTTAAAACAAACATCGCATCTCAAGAAAGATTTGATGAATTCATCAAATCTCGACAGAATACATACGGCGATATGCATATTAATATACTGGTAGGAATTCATTGGGAGATATATGAAAGAGTCAATCATGTGAAATGACAGGTGTGATTGTTTTTTCGGTCGTGTTCAGACAACAGAGAAGGCAGTATGAGAGATTAAAATTTATGATAATGCATTACGGTTCAATTACATCATCTAAATAAACAATTATTTATCAGAGAAGAGATTTAAAAATGTCAGGAATCGCAAGCTGAATAATAATACTAATAGGAATGGAACGAGATAGGATAACGGTACAGAAAAAATGTAGTTTTAATAAGTCAAGCATAAAAATAAAAGATGGAGTAAATGTATGACGCTTGCATCAAGGTAGTCTTCCGAACTACTTGCGCAAAAATCCTGGAATGCTTGGTGCGTGACTCGCCCTTGTCAAATGTAAAATAATGATGCAGGTCTAGATAGGGAATGAAGTGGTAGGGCGTGTTGACCACTTAACTTATTTGAGAAGTTGCATCATCCTTAATAGACGAATTGTTAATGAAATCTCAGCTGAGACACAAAAGGCTAGTGTGTTATTTACCAATTTATATAATCTCTGACGTACACATAATATCCGACTATCGATTAAAGGATGTACGTACTAGATGACAGTTTTCTCTGTCCCTCTTTTTGGTAGGAGATTTGAAGACTGCTCTATCTCTCGTGTTAAATGGTATGATATAGTGATTAATATTGAAGTTAGGCGAAGAGTGTTAGATAAGCAGGGTAACTCAGTCAATCAGGTTGTTCAGCTACATCAGTTGAGATGGCTGGGCCACCTTTCCCGTATGCTGAGCCTCCAAAGCCTCAGAATGGTTGGAGGTGGGTGCCTTGCGGTGCGGGTTGGCCACCCCTCCGCACACCTCTTGAAATGCTCCCATATGACCGGGCGTCTTACATAGCCTCTCCTGAGGAAGTCCTACTCACTGCCTTCACGTGGCGGAGGTGTTTTTCACCAAAGTGAGAGGGCGAAAGCGGATGCCCGGCGCTCTTCACCGGGTTGACTGTCCATTGGATGACAGTCTAGGGGAGATGGCTAAACCCTAATTCCAAACCTCCAACGACTAGCGTATGAAGCTCACTGGAGCTCACCGGCAGACGTATGGACAAAGGGCTTGTTGGATGTCCTGGATGTCTGGCCCCATTCAAAAAGGCGTATGAACCGAACTCCGGTTACCGGCCGCCAATGGATAGTGGACTCTCTACTCCACTCCTACTGCCTTGTAGGTCACACTTGGTTGTGTAAAGGCTAGAGCTGCACTCTCAAACAAAAGGCCGAGCGATTCTGGGGACATCACTCGTACCAAATTCCCATGAAACTTCATGAACTCTCTTCATCAGATCGCCGCGCCTGGGCAGCGATGATTCGAGATGTTCATGAAGCCGGCTCATCCTTCCGTAGGAGATAGCCGAAGTAGAGAGAGAGAGTATGCTGAGCTGTCGCTTTCTTCAACGAGCATTGTTACCTTACTTTAGATTAGGGATGCTCAGACCAAGACGTAGCACCAACTCATGGAGTCTTTGATAGTTGGTATGAGCCAATCACCTAGGGAGGCGCAGACTGCCTTTTGGGGTCTTCGAGACTCTACCAACCAATGTTTAGAGACTATTGGTGATTTGTTTCGAGACAGTTCTGAGTCATTTTTGTGATTACACTGATGCGTTATATTCTCATTATTCTTCATGTGCTAATTATATTTCGTATGCATTTTCGTTCATTTAAGATTTTATTTCTTTTGCTGTGTGAACCATATTTGAAGCGTGCTAACTTGAACAGCAGCACTTTTATGTGAACTCATACGTTATAAACCCAGGAGCACTTCGGTGCCTACGCGTAGAGTCCTAGATTATTTATTTTTATTTATTCGAAACAAAACCTAATACAGTATGGCACCAAGAAGATACGCCACACAATAATAATAAAGAAACATAAGAAAAAATAAGGTAACGAATGAACAAAGGATTTTATTTGGGGAGAAAGCAGTTGTATTTGACAAGATCAAACAGCATTCGTCGAATTACTGTCAGAAAGGGAAAAAAGAAGAAAATAGCTGCACTTTCGGCATTGATGATTGCGATTCTTAGCCACATCCGATAACGTTTCGAGACACCGATTCGAGCTGTCTCTTGAACCCCAACCAGGAAGGCGTTATGCACCAATCGATGCTATCTAACCTAACACAAATATCCTTTATCCAACGACACTACATCATGGGCTGACCACCTCTCTACTTTTCCCATCCCTTCTCAGGGCTTGTGAATGGAGACCGGTATGAAGGCCTCTCAGACAGCTTTCGTAGCATATGCTAAAGCCACTGAACCTTATGTTTCCAGACGAAATTCAATGAGTGGTGGTCTCCACTGTGTTCAAACACATAATGTCTGACCTAAGAATTACTGACAAAACGCTGCCATCGAGCTCAAACAGTTTTACGTAGACAGCAATAGTCGAATACGCAGAGTCTCCGCACGTCATCAGCTCGGAGAGGCCAGGTTCCCAGGTGTAAAGCAAGACAGAGCTTGCCAAAGCATTGTAAACCCGGTCTTTGACAGCCAAGCTAACTTCACAATGGTGCTAGAGGTGGCTCAAGTCGACGTGTGCCAGCCTAGCTTTGGTGATACGGTTGGAAATCCCATCCGTCACGTCTCCGCCAGCACTCACACAACTACGCAGACAACTCCTTTACCTACCACGCCTTTTTGTTGTCGTATCATACAGAATTTTATAAACTCAAGTGGTGTTTCTTCCATAGTGTTTAAAGAATTTTGATGGTATCGCCTGATTTGTGTGCAAATCTAAGGTGGTATGTCCAGACACCACAGTATTATTATTTGGTTTCTGTATCACCGTCTCCGGAATCTGTTTAACTCCTACCTTGTTGATAATGACTTATACCTTGTTTTCTTCCTTACAGCATAATTATTGATTGAAAACTCCCCTACAGTATAATCAACGGACTAACTACCCCCCTAGTACCGGACTACACATTGTTTTATTTTCAATTTCTTTTTACACACCTGATCAATCATATATATATGGATGATCTTCAAAATGTGGTTGCTGCAATGGCAACAAAATTGTCTGTACATAACTCGAAACCACCAACCAGTAGTAGTAATACAGAAGCTGTTACTGTACGTTGTCGTCATGTGATTAAACAAATTCCCCGACAATATGTTATTGCTTATATCTTATCACTGGCACAAAAACAATGCTTAAATCTGTAAGTTGTTTTTTGTCAATTGCCATTTTAAACTTATTTATTTTCTCCTAGTGAAAAGGAGAGTTTCTCATTCCTTAGTTATGTTCCTGAAGTATGGACAAGTTTGCTAGATGTCATTCGATCTATGAATACTGGTAAGTTCTAAATTCATTTATAATATTAAACATGTTTTCATACATTTATTCCCCTCCTTAATGAATTTGAATAAAGCAAGGACAACAGCAGTTTTTGCAGAATAGAGTAGTACCATCATTATTGGTTTCGTTGCCTTCTCATCAGCTGCTAGCAGGCCAAAGCCATTATTAAATATATCTACAAAAACAATTTTAACATACTTGCACAGAGTTCATTTTAAACAAAAATCAACCAATCAATATATGTATACAGTAATAATATATGTATAATAATATTAAACACTATTCCGAACAGTGATGATCATACACAATGGAAACTTTCGGCATTACGTAATCAGATGGATGAAAGAGAGATGAAAATATCCAGTTACCAGGCAGAGCAAGGAAAGACTGATAACCGCTTCTTTCTGAACGCATAAATCAGGTTTCAGGCGCTTGATGGAGATGGCTTCAGCAAACTTGAGGAGAATTGAACTCTTTTGTCTATTGATAATTCTGAACGATCTTGCGACGTCCACCTCGTGACTCGTGTCTAGGAGATGCCTGGTGATGGAACTGTTTAAAGCATTTGTTCCTTTTAGACACAGTTATCAGTCTCTTCTTGCTCTGCCTGGTAGCTGGATATTTTCATCGCTCTTTCATCTGAATACGTAATGCCGAAAGTTTCCATTGTTTATGATCATTATTGTTCGGGATATTGTTTAATATTATTTTATATATTATTATTCTATGCATATATTGATTGATTTTTGTTTAAAAATGAACTGTCTGTACAAGTATGTTAAAATTGTTTCTGTAGATTTATTTAACAGCCTGTAAGTAGCTGATGAGAAGCCAGCGAAATAAATGGTGGTACCACTTTATTCTGCAAAAGCTGTTTTTCTTGCTTTAAACATGTTTTTCTTGTTGTTACGTATACATCAGTCACTTGCATTCCGAGTGGAATATAAGGCTTCATGCTTTGTAGCTTTGAAGTTGCAGTAACAGTGGCGTTGTTTCGTTTTTTTACAGAAGTGATGTTACTAGTCTCATTGCTTAACGTTCCCTCTCTATTACTGGGCTTACTACGAGCTAGTAACCAAGGTGGAGTTTTACTGACTGACTGACTGGTGTCAACACAGAACTTTGCGAAATATACCCATTAGCTCATGGGGAAAAACACAGTTTTGTTTTATTCAGCGAAGAAATACTGTTCCTTTTCAACGACTTCATTTTCAAGCCAACTGTACAGTCGTATTTGCGTCGGTGGCACAGCGGTAGAGTGCTCACCGACCTTTTAGGTGGTCCGCCGTTCGATCCCCGGCCACCGATGCACTCCTTTACCTTGGCAAGCCAGTAATAAGACTGGTAAAGAAGGAAGGTTGGGCATAAGGCTAGCAACCTCATCGTGTAAAAATAATCACCACTGCTACGGAAACTTCAAGCCTCTAGACTGAAGCCACCTTATGTTCCACTGGGAACGTAAAGGAATAAAAAAGTAAAAAAACAATCCTATTTATATTACGGGAAAACAAGGCATTAAGTGGCACCAGAAATTGCTCGGGGATCAATATTACACATATGATGATAAGAATAAAGATAATCAAAATGATGTACTAAGGGGGTAAATTTGAAGTGGATGAATTACAAAACTTTTAAAGCGTATTTAATAAGTCAACTGGTAAAGCAATTTTAAAATTGTAGGTAATGTGTTGTCTGAAAAATCATCAGTACGATGATGATAACAATAAAGACGGTGAAGGTGAAGTGAAGTAGAATGACGAATTCAAGTGATAAAATAAAAATAAGATAAAAAAATAACATAACTACGATCAAGGTAAAAAAAGAAGGTTTAACAACACGTTTTTTGAACACATAGTTTAGGTTTCTGTTCATGTATAGCTAGAGCTTCGGCAGGCTATGCATAAGTGGAGAAAGCTTAAGCTTTTGGAATGGTTTGATTAAGTCCTATAAATAACTTTGAAGGATAAATCACATGTGAGGGGCTGAATGACCTGACTCCAGAATGTGTTCACAAATTGAAAACTTCGTCGTCCTTTACTACCCACCTTTCATTAACCAAACCGGGTAGTAGTGTTCACAGCTACGCGATTACGGAGAACACGCTTACAACGTCCAATGTAATCAGCAGCTCCACACGAGTATGTGAATGAGTATATGCACATAGAGTTGGACTCACATAAACAGCAGTAGTTTATCCTTGACGCATTGTCAAATCATATTTCAGCTGGTAAATACCAAATGCAAGTTAGCTGCATAAAAACACCATTTAATACATTTAGATAAACGACTTTTAATGACTTCAGCAACAGTGTCACCTTTGAACTCCAAACTCATAAACAGTGTCTTCTTTGGCACTGTGATTTGGCTGGGTACGGTTTCTTTCTTGATGTTTCTGTCAATAAACCTTCTAGGGTATCCATTATTTAAGAGAGTTGTGTGAAGGTTTTCTGTTTCCATGTCAACCGTATCTACAGGGCAAATTTTCTGAATTCCAGAACTGACTTCGCCAGTTGTCAGAAGTTAGAATTTATAGGTCATTGACTGAATAGTAGTCAATGGATTGGCCTAGGTTCGACTCCTGGTGGTGGAGTGATGGGTGCATGCTGCTGAAAACTCTCAGAGTAGGAAAAAACAGCTATCGAGTATACTCCCTATTGATTTTTCAGTAGTTCGTGATCCGACTTGAAATCAATCAAATCCCCCCCCCGCCGCCTACAAACTAACACTTGGAAATTAATCTAATGCTCACTAGTGTGATTGGCCGACTGACTGACCACAAGATAAAGTTGTCTGAATTTCTCGTGAGAAGCGTCGTGCTTACCGGAGTACGTCAAGCTGGAGTGTGTGAAGTGACAAATACTTGCCGGTAACACTAGGTGAAGGTGGCTCCCGTATATGGCAAATTGGCAGGAGTTAGAAGTGATGAACCATTGGATTTCGTATGTGTTATTATTTCCTTGGGTTCCTAGTGGAACATAGGACTTCAACAACACATCTCTACTTACTTTGTTCTATTTTCTGCCATCCTCTTCGGCTGGATCCATGATTCACCATAATCTTTCATCTCCTCCTCCTTGCCACACGATCTCCATGTCACCCACACGCCGACGGCTCACTCGCCGCTTCCCATTGGGATTTCACTAGAGCAATGGCCTGCATTGCGCGCGATTTCATTCGACGGCCTCGTCAACGTATGCCCGATCAATCCATCTCCATTTTTTTCCTACATATTTGTTGGGTAATCAGCTCTTGGTTTGTTCGTTGCCAGCCAGAATTTCTTGTTGCTAATTATTTCTGGCTGGCCGGCTGGCCATTTGATCTTCAGTATGGAGCCAGCCGGCGAAGGTGGCAGCTGTTGATAAAAGTCTGTAACTTGTTGGAAATGGTTTTCGTGACGTGTACGCAGTGCAAGTTTCTGACCCGTATAGAAGAACTGCGTCGGTGGCATAGTGGTTAGGACGCTCGCCGACCATGCACATGGTCCGGGGTTCGATCCCCGGCCGACGCACTCCTTTACCTTGCTAAGTCAGAAATAATGCTGGTAAAGAGGAAAGGTTAGGCATGAGGCTAGCAACCCCATCCTGTAAAATAAGCACTGTTACAGAAACTTCAAGCCACTAGCTTGAAGCCCTATGTTCCACCGGAAGGACCAACTGACTGACTTCACATTTGTGATAGAAATTCGAATCTCGTTCTTTATACTGAGTTAGTGGAGAAGATTTCCGAACTAGTTTCAGATTGATGAAGACTTATCTCGCCTTTCCAATGCTGGTTAGCTTTGACATCTTCATCCGTTTCACTGGCCTGTGGTTGAAACCGTGCTTCCTAGATAAGTGAAGGAAGTAACCTCTATCAAATTTCTCCCATTGATGGTGATTAGTGCTGGTTGTTGTTGGTGTTGGTTAGTTATCTTCATCACATCCGTCTTCTCTGTATTCACATGCAGTTTCGTCTTCGCTGCCTCTTCAGCCAGTTTATTGGTTTTTCCCTGTAAGTCTTCGAGTTTGTGTGACACTAAACACAAATCATCCACGCGCCGAATCCAGATCTTCTAGAGTCTTCTTATTGGTCAGTGTAGCGTATTCCTGTTCTTTTACTCCCCACAGCCTGATGCATAATCCAGTCCATCACACAATTAGGAATATCATCCGTGGTGATAATAGGCAGGCAACCAGCTTGTCTTACTCCTGTATTCACTTCGAGCGCCTTTCTGAGTTTTCCATTGTGGATCACCTGACACATGCCCTCATTGTCATATAGCCCGACCGAAAGCTGCTACCTTGACGTGGTGGTCGGGCTTGCATATCGCAATGACCCAACGAGCTATACTGGCTGGAACTTAAGTTCCTGTAGGTCCTACCATGCCAGAAAGGTTGTTTGGATAGCGGTTAGACAAAAAGCAGCTACCCAATCCAATGCCATGACTCAAACAAAAACACAAAATATCATGCCGGATCGGTCGGGGCCCGGATTAACAACGACCGCGCTTCCTGCTGCCGTGTCACAGGGCAGAAGTGATAAATACGCTACTGAGACACACCAAATAAAAAAGAACAAACAAAAACAGGCCGTGTGTGACCGGCCTCAAGCAGTTGTCCCCTGGGCTCTGCGGTCACGCAACCAACTTCCACGGTGTGGGCAGCCGGGAAGTAACAATCGCCCTCACAATCCGAAGTGCACGCGAAGCCTCTCTAATCCTCACTCATCTTTGTATCCATCTTCATCTTTATTATCTTGCCTTCCTTCTACCAATGTAACTCCTCTACTTGATGGCTCTTCACTCTGTGTGCACTGATAACGATGGAAGCCAAAAAGCCACCATCGATAGTCTCCTGTCATATAGCCAGCTGTTGAATGAGGTTGATAAAGATTTGAGCACTGCGTGCCGTAGTGTTGAAGTAGTTTCCATATGAGTGACTGGATTAATGGCCTGATAACCTAAAGGTGCTGTGTTCAACTCCTGGGAAGTGAAGTGTGATGAGTGCACACTGATAAAGAGTGGTCGTCGTTGTCGCTGCAAAGTAGGACAAAAAAAAAAAAAAAAACAGCTATTCAGTAATTCTTTCACTGAAGTCAGTTTGTGTGTTACTTTTCTTTTTTTTTGTGGTGTTATTCCATCTGTATGTATATTTAAAAATTTTATTTTACGCACTCATCCCTGAACTACCTAAACTGGAATGACGTCATTTTTACAGTTTTTGACAAAAAAAAGGAGAAAAGAATAAATGAAATACCATAGCATAGTAGAATTTCACAGATGATCCGTTCACATTACTAAATAAAATAAGAGATAAAAGAGAAAGCAAGTTTCTTTTCTAAAAATATCAAAATTTTAATTATATCTTTTTATTATGTGCATAATTGTTCAAGTGGTGAATGGTGGTGTATGTGTTGTTATGTCTGCTTGTAAAATGCAAGAACTGTCTGTAGAATAATAAATACTAGCACATATAGGGATACACACTTTGTAGAGGCAGGCGTCGGTGTAGAGTAATTTTCATACTTTTCTGTGTGTCTAATTATAAATAGTTGACAAAATCGATGATATTTACAATTCCTTTAAATTGTATCTTATATATATATATATATATATATATATATATATATATATATATATATATATATATATATATATATATATATATATATATATATATATATATATATATAATAAGGTGGTTTTACAACTAGGTTTGTACATTTTTTCTTGGGGCTCTAATAATAATCTTTAAATATTAGATAGTTGGAGGCAATCGGCCACAGGAAGTCTTGGACCTAGGTTTCGTGCCAGTTGGCACTCATCAGCAAGGCGTATCTGCAATCACCTTGAAGGAACTCATGTCCTTTCTGAGATTCGAAGCCGCGTCACCCAGTGCTGCAGTCAGAGACGTTACCAATGAGCTTTTCCTATTATTAATATTAGAAGAAGACATATAAGCGAACAATATTGTTTTTTTTCAATTAGATCTTCTTCAGGCTTTACTCTAATTTACATAGATTTTTACATAAAAATTTTAACCAATGACGCTGATTTTGTGGATCAAATAATAATAACAATGATAATAATAATAATGAGGTAAATGTTTTGAACGAAATTAATAACGATGATTATAATGATAACAAAAATAATGATGATAATAAGGTTTATGCAGGTGGCGATACGAACAACGAAGGTGTCAGTAATATGTGTATATGTAGACAATTCAATCAATAAATAAATTAGCTCAAATCTTGACGGTTACCTAATACTAAAGGTGAAGTGGACATCAATGAAATGGAAAATTAGAAAGGGTGGGAAGGTTTTGATTAGACTTTACCTAGGCAAGCAAGGGAGAGACAAAGGCAGAACCAACTTCTTTTGTTGTATGCAAAAACTAGGATTGTTCTCCCGAATAATTAATTCCCATAGCTTCGGCTATGTGTTAAACAGGCGGGTTCGAATTCCGTTCGAAAGGCTCGATGGAATGCGATAGATAAGGCACTTTGAAGGCACTATTTCTGTCCACTTGGTGACCTCTATCATCAATCAAATGAGTCAAAATAGAACTTATTATAGATTTTACTTGACCTTTTCCGAAGCATGAAGAAAGATGCTCATTAGTACGTTTGTTGAGCTGTGTATTTGTTCGCCCCATACAGCTTTTTCTGCAGGAGCAACTAAATTTGTAGATACACATAGAAATAGCACAACTAGGCAGCCTGTCTTCCTCCAGAGCAATCATAATTGGTACAGCTGGAAAATGACAAACAAAGGATGGTGGCGGCAGTATAAGTCCGTTTTATTGCTCTCGATAATGTAATCACTAGCCACATCCCCATTAAATTGCAGTTTGAGGAACAGTTGTTTCTTTTTAACTGTTGTCACTTTCTCTAATAATAGCAATAATAGTAACAATAGCTTTATTTCAAATAGAGTACTTTTGGTGCAAATATGACATTTTCAGCATGTGGCACAGTACAGTATTGCATCTAATTTTCTCATTTCAGGGGTAATAATTTAAAACAGGGCATAATATTGTTCAATAAGATTATGAATATATAAAATTAAATCAAGTGAAAGTATTAACAAGAATGGTAAAATGATGGGGCCGTTTACTTAGAGTTCCTCAGTAAGTTAGCAATGTTCTGCCTCACACACTTTCCTCATCTCATAAAATGTGTGCCTACCAAATAAGGTATCATAGAGTTTTTGTACTTAGTCGTCCAAGCATACAGTCTTCTATAATTGCTTCTAGTTCTACTCACCTGATGAGATGCAGCAAGGAGAGAGTTGTGTATAGAGTGGATGTTCAAAGTCTGCCCCGATTACTATCTGTTAATTTCTTACAGGAGTCCATGTGTCTATCTACAATAGCATTAACGAGTTGGTTTAGCGACAACACCCCACTCGCCCCGCTGACGGATTTTAGTGCCCTTCGCAGTATAAAAAGTCTTTCTTAAGTAGTCAGAAGATAAGTTGGTGGTGGGGAGGGGAGCAGTAAAGAAGGATAGGTAGAACAGAAGAATCAACAAACTTAGAAAGTAGAGACGGAATGATACTGTAACAACAGAAGGCAAAACATGGGAGCCAAGATCTACTTTTCATTAATAATCAAATCGCTGTTTATGTATATCTATAGTTTATATTCGTTAACCAATCACTGAGCGTGTGATTTTGGTTTACGTCAAACGATAAGAAATAGAATGATCAAATACATTTACGTAGTATTCTGTTGCCAATGCAGTATTGAACTGTGAGAAAGGAATTCTGTCTCTAACATCAAATAGAATGTTCAAGTAGATATATCGTATTCTGTTGTTAATGTCGAATTGAACTGTGGGAATATGTGAGAATAACATCCCGTTGGCACACATTGTCTGTATCACACATTCATCCTTACACAAAACGTTAAACGAAACATCCTTCCGAAAACTAACATGATGTGGGAAGACCAGGAAAGATTAGAGGGAGACAGACAGTCCAAGGTATTTAACATTCAGTTTAGTCTCAACTTCTGTGCCATCAATGATACTGAAACAGTGTGAACTAACCAGCTCATGTAAGTAGCTCACCTGACATTTGGAGGAATTAAGCTTAAGTACCATTTGGCGAGGACCACTTGTGGTGGTGTGATACAGAAAACAATGTGTGTTCCAATGGAATATTATTCTCACAAATACTATTCCCACAGTTCAATACTGCATTAGCAACAGAATACTATACATGCATATTTGAACATTCTATTTCATGTCCTTTGATGTAAATCGAAATCACACGCTCAGTGATTGGTTAAAGAATGTAAACTGTAGATTTTAAATAATTTATAATGATTCAATCTAACTCGGCGCTCAAATTAATCCAGGAAGCTCGTAACATCTACGGCCTGGAAACTTACAATAAACTATATATGTATATATATATATATATATCTGCAGTCTGACTGAGAAGTAACGAGCATAGAAACAGTCAGATCATCGACATGCTTAACAAAATTGGCTTCATCAAAGTGGTGCAAGTCATGTCTGTCTGTCTGTTTTTGACCTAGAACTTTGCACATATGTGCAGCAGTTCAAGTCGTCACACTCCCCACATGTAGCACACAAAGCAAGAGAAGAAAGTAGAAGAAATGCATAATATAGACAGTAAACAGAGGTGTGAGACGAAGGAATAGTAATATCGAAGAACAATATAGTTTCATTGGAAATCATAAGTCACAAGGAGTGGATGCATCTGCGCTGGCCATTGAGAACGATTTTGAGCCATGTCACCAATTGTTTCCAACCATTGGTTTTTACCTTCCCGAGGACCCCAACCAGGAAGTCTACACCTTCCTACGTGGCTTAGACTAACTGTTGTAGATTTCATTGACTGATGGGGCCATGTTTTGGTTTGACCGCCGCTAGCTCTTTCCAGTCTAACCCTATGTCAGCTAACATTGCCCACTGTCGAGGAAGGCGATGACTAGGCATACGTAACACATGTCCTAACCATCTCAGTCGATGTAATTTCACAGCCTCGTCGATTGATTTCCCCTCCCTACCTAGCACTCGACCGAAGCCTAACCTCAATATTGCTCACCTTATTATACCACTTCATACGGGAGATAGAACGCAGACAGATGTAATCAAAGACAGCTAAGTGGCCTTTTCATGTCTTCCACTCTCAATGGCCAGGACGGAGCGGACTGATGAGCAGTACACACGCCCACCAGCCAGCTGGATGTCACGTCTACGCCAGAGACGGCGTAAATTGGCATATGCGAAACTAGCCTTCTGTATCCGTACTGAGATTTCGTCAGAGATCAACCCGTTGGCACTGGCTGATGTTACCTCCCAAATAAGTGAAGCGGTCAACGTGCTCTACCACTTCACTTCCTATTTCTAATCTAGGAGTCGGTGTAGTCCAATCCTGTAACATCATCTTGCATTTGGCGGGAGCGAGCAAGTCATGTAAGAAGAAGGAAAACAGAAAAGGAGAAAGAACAGCTCCTTGGGAAACACCAGCTGGAGCAAGTGAATCAGTGGATGATCTCTCATTGTAAACAGTGTACTGCTTCCTATCAGCAAAATAGGGATGCAACCACTTAATTCCTTCCTTAGTCTCACTCTCTGTCTGTGCTTGAACTTCTACTTGTTATCGCTTTAAGTGTTAGCGTAGACAATTTCCTTTGGCTTTATTCTCTCTTTTTGAAGTTTTAAGGCCAGTTAAACACTTGTAGACCCCTTTGTATTATCTTTATTCTTATTCGCTTGTGTTCTGAGTGGAACATAAAGTCTCAGCAGCTATATCCTAATTCCCATCTGTTCTCTGCAAACTCCACCATCGCCCGCGCATAACCTTCCATTTCCTTTTTGTACGTAACCTCCTCCTCCATGTCACCCGCATAAGATCAACTCGAGATCCTGGCGCATCATATAACTCAACAAGCTTCCTTCGGCATACTTTTTTCGTGTAATAGGTCCTTGGATGGTTCGTTGCCAAAGTTCTCTGCTACTTATCCTTTCTGGCCAACCATTTGATCTTCAGTATTTGATTGATGAAGCCAGCTGTTGATGAAAGTCTGCAGCTGTCTGTTTAAAATGTGTGTGTTGGTGACACTCATGCACCAAAATCACTGAACCAATCAGGTAGAGGCACACTAAACTGGACATTAGTGTTTTATCAAATAATTCGAATCTTATTCTTTAAATTGAGTGCAATAGAGTTCCACATTGATTTAGGATTAATGGGGTGGGGGGAGGGGTTCCGTTTTGCTTTTCTGATTTTGACTGCCTTTGGCATCTTCATCCGTGCCGTCTGTAATTGGAACGATTATATTATTATGTTATTATTTCCTTGGGTTCCGAGTGAAACATAAGGCTTCAACGACAACACATCTCCACTCACTTTGTTCTATTTTCTGCTGTCCTCTTCAGCTGGCTAGCTCCACGATTGACCATAATCTCTCATCTCCTCCTCCTCGCCACATGATCACCAACGACCCACTCGTCGCTTCCCATTGGGATTTAACTTGAGCGATGGATGGCCTGAACTGCGTGCGATGTCTTTCGACGGCCATGTCAACATATGTCCGGTCAATCTATCTTTATTTGCTCCTACATATTTGTTGAACAATCGGCTCTTGGTTGGTTCATCGCCAGCCAGATTTTCTTGTTGCTAATTCTTTCTGGCCAGCCGGCCATTTGATCTTCGAAGGTGGTATTGTAACAACAGAAGACAAGGGCCAGGCAACAGACCGTTTATTAAGGAAAATCAACACATATTTATAGATTTTAATGTACATTATTGTAGATTATTGTTAGTAGAAAATACAGTCTTTTGATTGGTTATTTCTCACAGAAAGTTAACCTTGCATCTCTTTGTGGCTGTGTCAGATCATCTATATGCTAACTGTATCCGCCTACGCAAAGCCTTTGTTCTCATTTCCTCACGACCTATATTGGGGACATAAACATTGACGTCAATAACTGTCTACCAACTTTGGCTAGCAGCCAGCTCTCACCACAGTATCTGTTGATAAAAGTCTGTAACTTGTTGGAAATCCTTTTCATGATATACAGTGCAAGTTTTTGACCTTTATAGTAGCACTGACTGATTGACTTGACATTTGTGTTGTACAGAATCCGAATCTTGTTCTTTATGCTGATTGAGTGAGAGCAGAAAATTTCCAAACTGGTTTCAGGTTGATGAAGGCATATCTCGCCTTTCTGATCCTGACTGGTTTTGACATCTTTATCGGTTCCGGTGGCCTGTGGTTGAAACTGTGCTTCCTAGATAGGTAAAGGCAGGAAGTAACCTCTGTGAAATCTTTCACGTTGATAGTGATCAGTGCCGTTTGTTGTTGCTTTTGGTTGGTTGGTTGGTTGTTTTGTTATCTTCATCACCTCCGTCTTCTCTTCTATGGAATGGCGCTCTCCAAATAAGTGGAAGAAATGACCTTGTTTAAACTTCTTCCGTTGTTTGGGATTACTGCTTGTTGTTGTGGATTAGGCATCTTTATCATCTTTGTGTTCCTTGTGTTCACTGGATATCTTGTCTTCTTTGCCTCTTCTGCTAGCTCGTTCGTTTTCGTCTACAGATCTTCAAATTTGTGTGACTCTAGACATAAGTAGTCGGCGAAGTCCAATCATCACCCATTCCATCAAAATGTCGTTGTAGTGTTTTATATATAGATGATACCCCCCGAAAGAGATCATTCTTGCTTTTGTTTTTAACTAAAGCTTTGCAGGTGTGGCTCACAGTTTCGTATCCTACATCTCTTACTGAGGTTATGGCAGCCACGTGATAGCATTGTGGTGAGAGCTGGTAGACAGTAATTGACGTCAATGTTTATGTCCCCAATATTGGTTGTGAGAAAATGAGAACAAAGGCTTTGCGTAGGCGGATACGAGTTAGCATATAGATGATCTGACATTCAAGAAACAGCCACAAAGAGATGAGAGATTAGTTACAGGATTTCATCATGAGCTGACATTGGTTAGAGAACCATTGGAAAACCAACTGGGAGTACTGGACAGCTATTTCGTCCTGATGTGAGACTCTTCAGCAGTACGCATCCACCGGGGTTCGAACCCAGGACCTTCTGGTTACGCGTCCCAGTGGCTTAATGGTACACGAGCTCGCCTTGTAACCAGAAGGTCCTGGGTTCGAACCCCGATGGATGCGTACTGGACGAAACAGCTGTTTAGTATTTATTTATTTTTTTATTTGATTTACAGCTTGATTCCACACCGTATTTTCAGTACAAGTATGGAATTTTCAGCATGGATATCGGTTGCCCAAATTCAGGCCGGCCATAGATATCGGGTGTGCGCCGGCAGGGGATCGAACCCCGGACCATGTGCATGGTCGGCGAGAGTCCTAACCACTGTGCCACCGACGCACAAGCGCTCCCGCGCTCATGATGAAATCCTGTAACCAACCAACCAAATCCCTACAAACCAATACTTGAAGATGAAAGATTAACTTTCAGGAAGAAACAACCAACCAGAGGACTGTGTTTGTTTACCTAAGTAATCTATAATAGTGTACATGAAAATATATAAATATGTGTTGATTTCCTTAATAAACGATCTGTTGCCTAGCCCTTGTGTTCTGTTGTTAAAGTATAACTAGTCATTATTATTCAATAGGTATGACTCGTTACCACCAACAGAACACAGAAATGTAAGTGAATGTTGAGTAACATGTAGGTCTAATTTTAGTATTATTATTATTATTCCCTTGTGTTCCGATTGGAACATAAGGCTTCAGCAGCCCATCTACATTTCACTCTGTTCTCCTCAGCCGTCTTCAGCTGACCCAACCATTAATCATAAGCTTTCATTTCCTCCATGTCAACATTGGATGCCCAACTCGTTGTTTCTCACTTGGGTACCACTTGAGGGATGTCCTGGCGCACTATATCCCCCGCGGGTGGTCGCCTCAGTATGTGTGGCTGATCCATCTCCATTTTCTTTAGCATATTTGTTTAGCAATAGGTGCTGGATTAGTTCGTTCCCCGGAATTTTTTGTAACTAATTCTTTCTGGCCATCTGATCTCCAATATGGTGCCAACAAAGGCAGTTACTAGTAAAAGTCTGCAGTTTACTGGAAATGATCCTTGTGCCACGCTAAATTTCTGATCTGCATAGAAAAAATAACTTAGCATTGGTGGGTGTTAAAAATCCGAATTTTCTTCTCTGTGCTGAATGCAGTAGATTTCTGAATTAATCTCAGAATGGCAAAGGTCTGCCTCGCAAGCTGCTTTTTATAATTCTCCAACTAAAACTTTCGTTACTTCGGTTCCAAATAAAAAACATAAAGCTTCAAACTTCATTGAAAATTTTAGTTGTTAGTAGTGATAAGCTTTGTTGTTTTCACTCGATTACTGGGTTTACCACCGGCTGGTAAACTATGCGACGTTTAAGGGCTGCACGTCAACCAGCGATTGAACCCGGATCACATTCGTGGTTGACTGTGAATCATCCGTTCTACCAGATTCTACATGGCTTTTTGTTTAAAACTCGAATTTATACTATACATATCATTTGTGATCATTGCTACAAACTTTTAGTCAATCTTGAAGTTATTAGATAGATGATGACTAGCAGTGGAATGTAGGCTGTGCATTTCGTCCTATTTAGGACTCGTCAACTGTGTATGTACTTGCATTCCCCAGTGAATGAGACTCGAACCCAGGTATCCATCGTTTCAAACAAATTTTAATCGATCTTTTCATTTCTAATTATTTTTTGTTTTCTTACATTTTCATAATTTATCCTCTTTGTTTTCTAATTTATTAAATAGATAATTATGATTTTGGTTATATACAAACAATCACTATGGAAACGCTTAAAAATGCGATTAAATTATGTTGCACTTCATTGGATAAAACACTATGCAAAACATTTTATTCACGTGCCTCATTGAATTCACTCAATTTCATGTTGGATACACATTCAATTGTGAATAGACGTCGACGTCAAGAAGATCGTTGGTTTGCTGTAGCTGATTTACTATCTTATGTGCCTTTATCTAAAAGTAGCGTAAGTTTATCGATTAATTGAATTTGTAATTATATATGCATATATATATGTCAGTTGGAGGACTATTCGAACTCTGGACCTTCCGGTTACAAGGCAAGATCGTACACTATTCAGCTACTGGGACCCGATCCGATAGTCCATGAGTTCCAACTTCTGCCATTTCGTGATATATATATAGCGCAACCGCCAGTCAACTTTATAGGCAAGTAACTGCTCTCTCTCTCTTACAGGACTGGACTACACTGACTCCTAGTTTAGAAATAGGGAGTGAAGTGGTAGAGCACGTTGACCGCTTCACTTATTTGGGAAGTACCATCAGCCAGTGCCAGCGGGTTGATCTCTAGTTTCGCATATGCCAGTTTACGCCGTCTCTGGCTTAATAGACGTGATATCCGGCTGGCTATGGACAAAAGGGTGTGTGTACCGCTCATCAGTCCGCTCCGTCCTCCTTTATGACTGTGAGACGTGGCCATTGAGAGTGAAAGACATGAAAAGATTAGCTGTCTTCGATCATAGGTACCTGCGTTCTATCTCCTGTGTCAGGTGGTGGTATTGTAACGACAGAAAGCAAGAGTCAGGCAACAGATCGTTTATTAAGGAAAATCCACACATATTTATAGATTTTAATGTACATTATTGTAGATTATTGTTAGTAGAAAATAGAGTCTTTTGATTAGTTGTTTCTCACAGAAACTTAACCTTGTATCTCTTTGTGGCTGTGTCACATCATCTATATGCTAACTGTATCCGCCTACGCAAAGTCTGCTGTCCATCTTTGACCTTGTTTTCACATGACTAATATTTGAGACATAAACATTGACGTCAATTACTGTCTACCAATTTGGCTAGCAACCATCTCTCACCACAGTATAATAAGGTGAGCAATATTGAGGTTAGGCGTCGAGTGCTAGGAGGGGAAATCAATCGACAACGCTCTGAAATTACATCAACTGAGATGGTTAGGACATGTGTTACGCATGCCTAGTCATCTCCTTCCTCGACAGTGGGCAATGTTAGCTGAGTGACATAGGATCATATTGGAAAAGAGAAAGCCAGTGGTGGTCAAACCAAAACATGGATTCATCAGTCAATCAAATCCGCAATAGTTCGTTTAAGCTGGCCACGTTTGAAGGTGTAGACTTCCTGGTTGGGGTCCTAGGGACGGTAAAAGCCGATGACTGCTGGAGACAATCGGTGATATGGCTCAAGGTAATCGTTCTCAATGGCCGGCGCAGATGCATCCACTCCTTGTGACTCATGATTTCCAATGAAACTGTTTTGTTCTTCGTTATTACTATTCTTTTGTCTCACACCTCTGTTTACTGTCTCTATTATGCATTTCTTCTACTTTCTCTTCCTTTGTGTGCTACATGTGGGGAGTATGGCGACTTGAACTGGTGCACATCGGTGCAAAGTTCTATGTCGAAACCAGGCAGAGAGACAGACAGACTCTTACCTAACTTGGTAGACCCCGCTGGTCATGACTTCTCACTAGAACTCCAGGTGACTTCCTGTGTGGAGTCAGTCGGTATTGGTCATCAGATTAGGTTTCAATTGTTGGCCTGCAAGAATTTGATTGGTTATAGGTCTGATGATCCTCTAAATGATGTCAGCCATTGGTCGAACCGGTAACCAATCACATTCCTGCAAACCAACACTTGAAAAACAAAATATACACTGGAGGAGCCTGTTGAGTTAAATGATATTCAAAGGCAGGTCCTCGAGAGTGGAACCCAAATGAGAAGTGACGAGCTAGGTGTGTCTGAAGTTGACCAGTAGGAAACATCATGTGAAGCGGGAGTGAAACTTTACGGGGGCAGTTGTAAAGCCAGTTGATAGTGATGTGAGAGATAAC